>CM049814.1:1832471-2129971 GCA_027422405.1 Ptychobarbus kaznakovi
CAGGAATAAATTACATTTTAAAATATATTCAACATACGTTTCTTTTAAATATAATAACAAACATTTCACATTTGGAAATGTGCTTGAGTGAGCATTAGACATTACAAAACTTACCAACACAACTTTCTGAAAGTCCCCATTTGACACGACAATGTGCAATATGACAAAAACTGAGAAACTGCCATAATGCTGTTCCTCTCTGATGGTTTCCGGCGACGGGCAGCGAACTTCCTCCAGAGCGGCGAGGGTCCGTATGTAGCCCACACACACCTTGAATGCTCGAGGTCACTTGTAGTTCCCTGAGGACAGCGTGTTGCTTATCTTCACTGCACACGGCACTAAACACACAAGGAGAAAGAGACAAGTTAAACATTACACATGTACAGTAAGACATTCCAGAACAGAAAAATATATAAAGAACAGGTGATATACATCTTTCATAGGACAGCAGCCCCAGCTCCCATCAGGCATCTGGCAGCAGGTGGTCTCGTCGGGACACTCAAGACTCCTGATCCGACAAATTACTGCTTGCTTGAATTAAAAAAGAAAACAAGCCATTTATTTCAATGCTGAACATTTGCTCAAGGCTTATCGGATTTTGTGGCTGTGCTTGTATGAGTGTTACCTGCTTTTGTGGTGACTTTTCTCCACCCAGTCTAAAATGTGTGTGTCTTGTTCACACACTTGGAGTGTACCAAGTCACACAGAGTGCCCTGATAACAGCAATGCAAGTGATCGGAGCAGCATTCTGCCTGCAAACACACATTCAACAAGAGTCATTTGATATGACTGTGCACATTGTTTACTGGGCTTAAAGGACCAGTTCACCCAAAAAAGAACATTTACTTACCCTCAGGCCAACCAAGATGTAGAGGAGTTGGTTTCTTCGTGGGAACCGATTTGGAGAAATGTAGCATTACGTATTTTAGCCAGAAGCAACAGTTTGAAGTTAAAAATGTCTCTGTGATGGATTGGTTTCTCACAAACATGCAGCTTTTCACTTTACAAGACATTAACTGATGGACTGGAGTGGATTGTGATGTTTTTATCAGCTGTTTGGACTCCCATTCTGACGGCACCCATTCACTGCAGAGGTTCCATTGGGGAGCAAGTGATGGAATGCTACATTTCTCCAAATCTATTCCATAAAGAAACAAACTTATCTAAATCTTGGATGGTATCGGGGTGGGGTACATTTTAAGCAAATTCAAATGTCTTTTAACAGAATGGTTCACACAAAAAAAAAAAAAAAAGTGAATCTACTCAAATTGTAAAAAAAAATAATAATAATATATATATTTTAACGCAACTTGTGTAAATAAACAGTCGGTCATACAAGGCTGAACTATTTGGCAGAACTATTCCTTTAATAAAGCACACATTAAAAAGGTATTAAAAAAGGAACAAAGTAAAACATTAACATTAGTCTCTTACCATTAGAAATTTAAAGAAATGCACAATTAGAGAATTTACACGGTTCAAAAGTTTGGGGACAGTCAGATTTTTGTTTTGTAAGTACTTTTTAGCGAGGATGCAGAAGCTGATCAAAAGTGACAGTAAAGACATTTATAATATTTACAAAAAATAATCAAAATAAAGTGTGTTTTTTTTTTTATCTGTCCATTCATTAAGGAATCCTGAAAAATGTAATCATGTTCCACACAAATATGAAGCAAGCAGCACAACAGTTTAAACATTGATAATAGAATGTTTATATTCGCTATTGGCTCACTTGTCATAGTATGTGGCTTAAAACCCCTTAATGTCCCGTCCCACAGGTGGGACGTTTGCCATTATATTTTAAAACAATAATATCTTACTCTAAACCTGAACTAATCTTAACAAACTATATATCATTGGAAAGCCTCTTCGGATTGTAGTTTTCATTTTTGCCCACAATTTTGCAAAATATATTTTGTAAGTGACAGAAATTTATAACAAGGGTTTGCAGCAAAAAAAATCTAAGGTATACTAAGAGTGTGTCCTTACTATGAAAGTCAAAAACACCCACTCACAATCATGCAAACTTTGTTTTTTAGGCTAAATATTCACAACACAACAATTTCTAATAGTATTTTTACCAAACTATATAATTTTATTGCATATGTATTTTATTCATGTTTGGATGCAGCATGATTTCAATAATCATGTCCATTTGAGACATGATCAAGTATGAATCCACTTTTTTTTTTTTTATTTCTATGTCCAAAACAATTTATACTCCGTTATTTCTAAAAATATATTTGAATACAATGTTTTGAATAAAAAAAAATTGTGTGTTTTTTAGAATCAAGTGGTAAACAAGTTCACTAACTAAGCAACATAGGAATCAAATAAAGGAATCCCCAATAAGAAAAATGACACCTAGTGTCTTTGTTGTACTGCAGCTAAAAGTCTCATCACACAAATCTACAAGGTTTGTGATAATCAATTCCAAATAATAACACAACAAGTTTAGACTTTCTGCTATAATTCTCTAGCATTTTTAGGGTAAAACCTGCATTGGAATATATATTTTTCCATAAAAGAAAAAATATTTATATTATAGTCCTTTTTTATTATAATAAACTTAAATTGCTATAACTTATTTTATAATATTTTTTTTTCAAATGCAGACACTTGTACCATAACATCCCACGTGGTTTCTAAAAACAAGACCAGAATGAAGCTTATATGTAAAAGCATCCATAATTAAATCCATTTGAAGATGGACATCACCTTTTCAATTCTGAACTCAAAAAGGGGGTGGCAGTTAAGGGGTTAACTTAACTACATCATGTTATAAATAAAAATAAAACAATCTTTTGAATTTTTTACCTCAGTATGTTTCTTCTGTGAGTTTCTTTATGTGTCCCGTTCAGCTCTTTTGCTCATTTCATACACTCATTTGATTTCTCCATATAAGTGTCTTACAAAGAGACAGGCAGCACGAGGCTGAACTGTTGTTGGGGACTCGCAAAACCAAAATATGAACCTTTCATTACCCATAATCGGGGCACTTTAAGACATTAAGACTTAAGGACCTGCGGCCACCCTGGACAATGAAGACTGGAGTAATGATGCTGAAAATTCAGCTTTGCTTCACAGGATTAAATTACATCTTAAAATATATTCAAGTAGAAAATAGATATTTTGAACTGTAAAACTATGTCACAAGGTGACAGTATTTTTGATCAAACTCTTACGTTGGGTAGCGGGCAGCAGCCGTATCCTCCTGCCGGAGTTTGACAGCAGGTGTTTCCATCGTCACACATCCCTCCATCAGGACAAATCAGAGCGCCACACACACTCAGACACACACATAATAACGCTACGGCACCCACACGCACCTGAAAAACAAGAAAAGGGAGAGAACTGAGATTCGGGGTTTATGTGGCAGTTTATTATCTTTATCAATAGTGTCACAAAAAAAAATTAAACACCTGCATAGTAGCACAAAACTTCAGAAGTTCAAGGCTGATTAGCTCCAAACACTAAATACATAATCTAAATCAGTTATTAAAAAACTGAGAAACGTCTGGTAGAATTTAACCTAAAACTGAATTTCCATTTAATTTATTTTAAAACATTCCACGCCTGAGTTGACCAACATAAAAACAAGAGTTTCTTTAAAGATGCACATTTCCCTATTTGTCAATTTATTGAGCAATACAACAATGATTAACACTGCTGACAAACTCAAGCCTGGTCGATGAACAACTGCTTCAGACTTACTGAAGACTATATGACGTCAACATGGAAAACTGTGTGATTTCATCTGTTGTTTGTGGTGCAGGCTTGTATCACAATACAAGACATATTCAGAGAACTACTACAAACTACTCACCATTATGTGTGTGATTACTGATCCACAAATCTAATGCGCTTCAAATGTTCAGATGCAAACCCATGTACGATTTTCTTGCGCTGTAACACAAAACATCAATCACATTAAATAAGCACTGTTTAATTACTATATAATCACTTGAAGACTAATTACTTTGTGGTATCGATTAACAAAAAAAGGCAACACCATTTAAACATTTATTTTTAATTTATGAAACTGTCAATGTTTAGCCACAAATGTCTTGTAAACTTGCAAAGCTTTAATTTGTGTAAAGTAAACGGTTAATAATGTTTAAAGCCGGTCTTTGAAAAGGAGGAAGCATGTTGTTGGTTTCGTCGATGATTGAAACCGAATCATTTTAAACCGTTGTATCGTTGTTTCTCATCTTTTCCGACGGAAGCGCGGGGGCGACCGGAATAAACCCTAAATAAATACTTGTTTTATTAACAGATAAAGCACTTACCGTATTTTCACGAGGCCAGGGAAGATATCAGGGCACAAACAGATCCGGTGAAGTGGATATAACGCTGTTCTCTGCTGAATTGGACTTTTATTTGTCTGTCATCTCATCACGTGACCCGAGCGTGTCACATGACACTCCTCGAGTCAGGCGTCTTGTTTTCTGTCTTTTATTATTAGGCAAAATTACTTGAACAACACCAACAGAGATATTTCCTGTCAAGATTTTCATTCTAAAGACAGCAATCTTGAACATACTGTATTATTGCTTTGTCTTCTGGGTAAATTCACCTTCAGTGTCCAAACCTTTAATTCATTGTTTTCTGGAATCTGATATAAAATATTTTTTTACTTCTTTTAAGAATTGTCCAAACTTTAAATTCAAGGCTCTAAAACATTTAACATTCTGGAATCTGTTGTAAGATATCTGTAAATGTTTTGTGTTTTTTTTTGTGTGTGTGTGACTATAAATATGTAAATTTATTTTCAAATGTTGTATGTTTTTGTTAATACATGTTAATTTTAAATGTTGTATGTTTTTGAAATAAAATATAAATAAATAAATAAAAAAAACACCAACAGAGATGTTCATTTAGTCTCCAATGACAAAATAGTTTACGTTGTGCAAAAAAATAATAAGAAAAAGCTAAAATATACTACTACTAGTCTTATTATTTCTTTATTTCAGATCATTTGGTCCATATCACAATACAAATAAAATACACAAAAGAAGAAAATTACATACCAACATACATTCAGATGCATGTTGGTATGTAACAATCACTCACAATCATTCACATACAACAATCACTTAAGAAAAAACATACAAACTTGAATTCCAGAGCTTCCAGAACAAGGAAGAATACCTTGTATCACTTAATGTGGGATCATTTAAGGCTATTATAATTGTATTTCTTGAATCACTTAATCGACACATGAAACTATAGATATGATTCCTTAAAACAGCATGCAAAGTAGGAACATCACTAGATACGAACAACTACTTCTACTACTACTACTAATAATAATAAGAATAAGTAAAAAGTATAATAATATGTATAACCTAAATATATAATTAATATAAATTTATACAATTATTAGAAATTTATAAAAATGTTTAACTTCTCAATTAATTTGAATAAACCCAGTCGGTCTGATTTTTTGCTGGTTCAGTAAGCTATCCAATAAAAAAATATTCAGTAATTTTCATATGGGTGAATCTCACAATACCTGTCAAGAAGTGTCAAAAACAACATAAAACATCAACATATTTAGCAAGAAAAGTACTAATGTATTCATATCTGTAATGTGGACCCTTATAAGAGAATGGAGAATGTTTTGCAGCACACCATTGTCCTTCTCATCTATATGAATTACTGATAATGATTATTGTTCTCAGCACTCGTTTCAAATGAAGGTGAATCCGTGAGAAATAAACAGATGTGAGCTCCTGTCACACTAACGGTAGGTGGCAGTAACGCGCTGTGTGCGCCTGCGCACCGCGCCGCTAAACCAGAGACAGAAGATGTTGTTGTGTTTAGCATAGACATATTTATTTATCTATGGTTGTTAGGGTCAGTGTTTTGACTTGACATTTAACATGTCGTGTGCAGCTGTGAATTGTACAAATCGTCATTCATCAGGATCTAGCACAAGCTTTCATCGGTCGGTTGGTTATTGAATTTATTTAGCCTTAATTAATCGTCCAGCCACGTTATTAAAACTGTATTTATGTATTTAACGCCATCGCGTGCAGTTCATGTGCATGTATTAAGAATTCTTTGTCTTTTAATTAATAATAGAAGATAACGTTTTGTGTGTTGATAATTTGTTTAATAGTTTAGTGTGAATAACGTAAATAGTGTGCAGAATATTTAAGAGAAACCTAATTCAATGCGTGATTTTAACACTTAAAACTTTATAAAAAAAACAGTTTGGATGTTTAAATAATAATTCAACCTAAATTAATCCCACTCCTTTGATTCTTTTTTTCTGTGGGATACAAAAAGTGATAAAGTGATTTCGATATGTTTTAGCCTATGGCTTTTTTACTTTTATGTGACCTGCTTCTACTGAACAAAGACTATATGAACTTGAATTGACTCTTTTCTTCTTTCTTTAATCATCATTTCCCTCACAGTTTCCCATTAGGTGATAAAGATCGGCTGCAGCAGTGGCTGGTGAACATCAGACGTGACCATTTCAAGCCGTCTCCTTCTTCTCGCATATGTTCCCACCACTTTGAAAACAGCTGCTTCTTCACAAACAATAAAGGTCAAGTGTGCCTTGCTAAAACCGCGGTCCCTACTGTATTTTTCATCCCTGGCCCCTTTCAGAAGCAGCTACGGCGCACCCAAGAAAGGCAGAGGAACGTGGAAAGTCATGAATTTCATTCATACTGTCTCAAAGGGGATGACAGGAGAACGTTTGTGGAGGAGGAAGTTGTTTTGGATGAGTCTGTGGAAGAGGAAGATCCAGACATGACTGAAATCTTTGGGACCCCAGTGATTTACCCCTCTGAAATATGTGTCATTGCAGTTAGACATGATCACTGCTACCGTTCTTGGTCTTCAAACGCAGCTTGTAGTTCCATGGAGGACAGCAACTCAACGACAGACATGCAGGAGACCGAGTCACCAGAGATGCTGAAGCACAGTTTGAACTTAGTTCTGAGAAAGATTAAGGCTTGCAGAAAAAAGATGAAACTGAAGAATGCTACGATTAGAAGGTTAAAAAGGAAATTGATTTCACTGTCTTCCATCATTTCGGAGCTGAAAGCGAAAGATCTCAAAGAGACAAAAAACACACGTTACCCTCGGGCAAAACAAGTTGTAAGTATAATTATGAAATAGTTGTTAATAATTTAAATGATCAAGGATTTGGACTAGCATCAGTTAATTTCATTGAACTGATTTTGTTGACAATATGATAAGTTACATTATTACAAATCAGAATATTTTTCCAAAACAATTCAACATATTCTGTCTAGACGTGGGATTAATAAAGCAACAACATGGATTTAATATCTGTAAGTCAGTCAATTTAATCAACACCCTATAAAGATGGCAAAGCAAGTTACTAATTATATACAGTGTATATATATGTTTTACACGGTTTAATATTTCATGCAAAACTGAATATTCTGTCATCATTTACTCACCCTCATATAGTTCCAAACCTGCATTTCTTTCTTCGGTGGAACACACACACAAAATATATTTTTATTAATATCTATTAACAAAGAAGAATAATATCAAGCTTCAAAAATGACACAAAATTACCATAAAAGTCCTCATTACACATACACTATATTCCAGTGTTATTTTAGTATCATTGAGAATATCATTGTATTTTTTTCCCATATTTAGATTTTTACATTTTATTTTAGCTCGTTTAAGTAATTTTGTTATTTTTTATGTCTATATAGTTTAGTAAATAAAGTTAATCTAAATAAAAAAATTACAGAAATATTTTCTTGGCTGAAATCAAATATATTTTGAAAATTTTATATTTCAGTAAATTTTGGTTTTATTTCAAGTAATAGAATGTGTTTTTAGTTTGAATTAATTATAATAGTTAATTACAGGGTGCTGTATTATAAGTGTTATAGCTTTGAGAGAGGAACAAAACAAAGCATTTTTACTTTGGGTGTGAACTATTCCTATAATTTGCAAGCTGAAAATGTTTTATCTGAGGAAATAGAAGTATTTATATACATTTAAATATTGTCTTGGAAAACGAACGTCACCCTTCATGTCTCCACAGCTGAAAGCATCTGAAGTGCTAAACCATGGGAAGAGTCAAGAGCGGTAAAATAAGTGCTCCTGTAAGAGCCGCGGACTCAAGACCACCGTATGCCTTGGATGAGGAAGGCACTGGTCAAGACACACTTTGGGACTGGTCCGTAACAGACACACTTTGGATCACACTGGTCCGTAACAGACACACTTTGGGACTGGTCCGTAACAGACACACTTGGGCTGGTCCCACACACTTTGGGATCACACTGGTCCGTCTTTGGGACTGGTCCGTCACACTTTGGGATCACAGTAACAGACACACTTTGGGATCACACTGGTCCGTAACAGACACACTTTGGATCCACTGGTCACCGTAACAGACACACTTTGGGATCACACTGGTCCGTAACAGACACACTTTGGGATCACACTGGTCCGTAACAGACACACTTTGGGATCACACTGGTCCGTAACAGACACACTTTGGGATCACACTGGTCCGTAACAGACACACTTTGGGAAATGACTGTGCTCTGTATAAGTCGCTTTGGTCAGGAGGATGTAGAGATCTCAGATGCAGAGATATTAGAAGAATACATAAAGAATAGCACTTTATTTCCCTTTTTTGGTTTTGGAAATCCTGAAAGAACCAGCATAGATGTCACACTGGATGGTGTTGTGCGTTTCTTCAGGGATGTTGAATTGGTACATGATTGGTTTGTAGGCATTGTGGGATGCCTACGTTCTACTTGCACTTTTTGGTCTTGGTTCCTCGTCTCAGATGGTTCAAAAAGCTTTGGTCTTTTTCTTAACTGATCACTACAGAATTACTACAGTATACATTTTAGCATCGAAACAAGCTGCCAGTTGCAGATATGCTGAACATTTCAATAAAGCTTTTTCAGTAAGTTGGATATCAGACATGAACATAATGAACGATTTTCATGGTTAATTTCCAAAATATTTAAGATCAATTTAAAAGATCCTGGCACAGATTTCAATTTGGCATCAGTTCATTGCGTTAAACTGATTTTGTTGACAATAGATATATTACATAATTATTTACAAAGCAGGACATTTCAACATATTCTGGGTCCAGATGTGGCATTAATAATGCAACCACATGGATTTAATATCTGTAGGTCAGTAATTTAATCCACAATATAAAGACACACAAAACAGAAAATTATTAATTGTGCTGCTAAGAGAACAAAGTTGGTAAAAAAAAATGGTTTTGCCTTTCATATTATTTTGCGCACACATTAAAAGGCAAAGCAGAAAACATAACAGGGGTTCATAACAGTATGTTTACAGGTTTTGTAATGGGCTATCCTGGGTTTTTGCTCCATGATTTTGCTCCTGGGTTCGGTTTGTTGCTGTCAGATGGGAATGTTTTGATCGTTTCCCCCTGAAAACGGTCGTCTCCTCCCCGTACTCTCCTTCTTCTTGCTCCAGTCTTCCTCTCTTCACGAAGTGCTGGATCCTGGACTCTAAACTCTCACAGCGCGGCCGGTCCAGAAGAGGCTGGTACTTCCTCTGCCTGGAGCCCTCCATGAGCCAGCACTGCAGAGATGCCATCTCTAAGAAAACAAACAACAAACGGGTTACAATGGTTTTTACATGCTACGTTTTAGATTAACATCAGGCAGTAGGTTTGTAGTTCATTCCGGACATATAAGTAAATCGTTTTTGAGTCATAGTTTCAGTATGGACACACACCTGTGGTTGTTTTCTGAAGGCCTTGGATTATGCCGAGCAGAACTTGGGTTTTCACTGCGTTCTGAACCCAGTGTTGGTGCAGAGAGTTCAGGACGTGGTTCTCCTCCTCCGTTTCATTCCTCCAATCCACACCCTCGAAGTGGCAGTCATACAACACCAAAGGGAAATCCACCGCCATACTAGAAAACACAGACAGCTATAATTAAGTCACTACTTTAGATTATTGTGAAAGATCAAGTTCTTGCTGATCTGAGCAATATGCAACATCACATGGAATCCAGAATTAGCTAAATACAACTCACCTGTATTGAGGTTTCCTTGGGTTTTTCTCCACATCCAGCAGCTGATCAATGATTTCTGGAGCTTCCAGTTTCTGTCCAATAAGCAGCAGCAAAGCCATCATGCAGCGAACCTGGAAAAGCCAAGTTATAGGTTATGTTCAGAATAGAATACTAGCTACTACTGCTAAACAATGCACAGTGTACTATTTTTTCAATGGATTTATAAATATCAACTTTTTGACCCCAATATTCTCCACTGTACACAACAATATTTGAAAACTTATTTTAATCTATGGTTATGCTTAATTTCACAATATAACATCATAACAATTAGAATTAAAATAATCAAATAACACAGTAAGGTTTCATTTATTATCATTAGTTAACACAAACTAACCATAGAAAATACTTTGAGCATTATTTTAGTTTATATTAGTTTTAACATATTCAGAATTGTATGTTGACATTAGATAATGCACTGCAAACAATTTCATTTTTACTAACTTAACAAAGATTAATAAATGCTGTAAAAATGTATCACTCAATATAGTTCATGTTAGCTAATGCATCATCTAATGTTAACAAATTAATCCTTATTGTAAAGTGTTACCACAGAACCTAAAAATAATGACAAGACACTTCATGAAATAACAGTTGAACCACTGATGTCACATGGACTATTTTAACGATGTCCTTACTACCTTTCTGGGCCTTGAACGTGTCAGTTGCATTGCTGTCTTTGCAGGGACAGAAAGCTTTTGGATTTTATTAAAAAATATCTTAATTTGTGTTCCGAAGATGAAAGAAGGTCTTACAGGTTTGGAACAACATAAGGGTGAGTTATTATTACATTGGGGTGAACTATCCCTTTAATTCCCGTTTACAGTTTAAATATTTAAACACTGTTTCCAGGTCTAGAACTCAAGACTGGACATTTCTGGTTAAGCAATATCTTGCTTTTTAGTTGTTTTAGCTCATTTTAAAGCTTGTTTTGTCTAATTCATTCATTGAAGTTGTTGAAAGTATTCTGAGACCGCCTGGTTGAGAACCACAGCTTTAGCTCTGAAGGCCTCCAGTTTGAGATGAGCTCCTCACCTGGTGATAGAGGAAAGCAAGACCTTTGACCTGGAAGACATAGAGTTGGTGTGGGTCATTAGGGCAGGTGGGGTTAAGTTGGGCGGGCTGGACGGTGGCAGACAAGATGGTCCTTTGAAACTGCAAGACTCCATTACCTACATCCATCTTACAGATGTTCCTGAAGTCATGTGTTCCCTCATACCTGCGTCACCAGAGGAACAGAATTATCCACTCAACTTCTAAAATAAAAAGCACCATAAAACAATGTGAATAAATTAACTGCAGCTAGAACAACCCAGAATAAACACATGGAGGATTTTGTTTTTCAATTCAGAGGCAATTTTCTCTTTTATAATAAGGCTGTGCAATTAATCGGATTCGATTAACATGCGCATCTCGACAGTAAAGCCGGTTTCTTGATTGGCACTAAATCTCCATCACCTGTTTTCAGATGGAGCCGTAGTTCACTGACAAGCAAGAACATATCGCGTTTGTAATCGCAGACGAAGCGCCTTCGATTATTAGCTTGTCAGTGAACAGGCTTAGACTGTACATAATATTCTTTAAGCAGACAGTGTGTGTTGATGATCTACTGACCGTTTAGCAGCCTCTGCCATGAGATCCACGTCTAAGTCTCCACGAGGGAAGTAGTATCTGTATGTTCTGGACCGGCAGTCGAAGCGCGCACTGAAGCCGGTTTCTACAGGAGCCCACAGCAGGATCCTAATGTCCTGTGGCAGGACTCGATTTAATATCTTCACGTAGGGTAATTCTTCTGCAGACGCCTTGCCTTTGACCTCCACTCCAGCTGGGACAGTCACACCTAAACCTCCTCCATACTGAGTTGAGCGCAGATCAATGGATATGACCTGGAGAAGAGGGTAAATATCAGGAATCCAGAACTTTAAGAAATATTAAATAAATGTGTGACTATTCAGATTAAATGTAATGGCATTGTTATAATAATAATAATTAATATTATTATTAGAGGTAGTAGTAGTAGTCAAATATTCACAATACTTCACAATATTATTATTGTGTCAAAATTTAATTAACACTTTTTTATTGTAAAAAGTTATCAGACACTGACAGAAATATAGATTGGATAAATATAACCTGAAGCTAAAAGTGAATATCAGGAATCATTGACTTTACAAAATATTAAAATAAATATTATTCACATCACAAAAAGTTTTTTAGTCAATTTTTTTTCTAAATAAATGTCCATAAATAAAATATTATTATTAATAAATAATCATTAGATAATAACAAAGTATAACATGAATTGTGAATATTTTAATTATTATTATTACTACAACTTAAATATTAACAATTTATGCAATGCATTTAATTGATATAATCTAATGATTATTTATAACAATGTTTCTCAACTGGTTCGTAAGATCGCGAGTGCACATGAAGTGGTCCATTTGGGACAGGGCCAAGTAAGTTTACTTTCAGTAAAGAGTGCCTGAAAAAAACACACTTCAGTATGAGGTCAGATGAGATGTTGACAGGTTTAATGTCAGTGCCATTATTCTACCGTTATTTTCGTAATTTGCTATGAAATAAAAGTCTCTCACCTCAGAAAAGCAAACTATCCTGTCCTGACAGATGTTATACTGTGCTTGTAGCGTGCACTCTTCTATAGCACGCACGCGCGAACGTGGCACCGCGCTGTATATCACTTCACTAAAGCGCAGAAACTACGAGCATGCAACGCGTGAAATAAAAGTACAGTACTAATAAATCACATAACTGTACTGTGTGTGTTAGCTGGGAAGGATTTGCATGAATGTATGATATTAATTATATTCAGGAGCAGTTTCCACGTTTCATTAACAGTTCATGATAGTATTGTATATTCACCATGGTAACTTGTTTCCATAACCCAAAAATACCATGTTATTTTCACTTTGTGTAATTTTGTATGTTTAAATGACTGGTGGCTCATACCAACTTATCTGTATTAACAAAAAATTGTTTGGGATTGCTATTTAATAGCCTTACCTCATAGGCTGTTTATTCAGTATTAGTCATATTCTTCACAGTCTTAACTTCATTTTTGTGAAATATATTTGCTTTGTTTTTTTTAGAAACGTATATATATAAAGTGGGTCGCGGCTTGATGGCCATGGGAAAACATGGGTCAACATTTAATAATTTAATCAGTTATCAGACACAATTTACAGAAATATAAATTAGTTGGACAGAACATGGAGAAAAAAGTGAATACAAGAATCCATGACTTTACGAAATATGAAAACAAATGTACGATTATGAAGATCATAAAAAGCATAAATGTATTGGCATAAGTAATTATTTTTAATTACTAAATGTTATTATTTTTATTGTTACTAAAATATTCATAATTCAATTTTAGTTGTTAGTTTAACTATTATTATTGTCTCAAAATTAATTAAGTGATTCTAAATATTAGTTAACAGACGCAAAAAATATTTATACTGTATCAGCTGTATAAATAAAGATTATTGATTAATTGGTGGGAACCCTGGAAAATATGAAAACATGATCAGTAACATAAAACTAAATGCAGATTGCAGTACCTGGGAGAAAGCACTGACTCCTTTATCTGTGCGGCCGCAGCGATGATAGTTGGAGGTCTGTCTGTCCTGGATCAGTTTAGTCTTCAGCAGTGCCTCAAACAGCCGGGCTTCAACAGTGTTGTCTGTGTTTTCCTGGACAGCAAAGCCCTGATATTGCCAGCCGAGATACGCCAGCCGCAGTGCCACATGCCTGCGAGGATGGACGGAGAAGTCAAAGAGCCTCTCTGCTCCTCGTTTCTTCTGTTTGGATCTGTTCTCTAAACTCTCTTTCTGGAGACTGGCTGATGTTTCGGTCCTCTCCTCTCTCCCAGCTCCATCTCTCTCCACTTTCAGTCTCTCCACCTCCTCCTCCAAAGCCTTCACACGAGCCAGCAGAACTTCTTCTTCTGACATGGCTACAACAAACACAGATCTGTGAAACAAATAACAGAGAGGTCCATATAACAGCTTGGCATCATCACCTATACATGTGTGCATGTACTGTATCAATGCCGTTTTTGTTCATGTTAACAATAAATATATATTTAAGCGATAATTTACAGTGGGCTTCACACATCTTCAGTGAATAATGACATTATTTATTAAGGAACATGTATGTAGTTCTCAAACAGATGCTCCTGTTGAGTGTAAAGGTGTTTATTGTGCACATCTCCACGTGTTTGCTTCCTATCAACATTCTGCTCTTCTTAATAATTTAATAAATGAAAAACCACAAACATATTTCCATTTCACTATACTCACATCCTTCCCGAAAAGTCATTAGAATAGCGAGATTATAAATTCTGAACAGTAACTTACACACGGAGCACGATGGATTGACTTCCGTAAAGCCACCCGTCAAAATAAAAGTCCTGATATATTTATACTGACTTGTGGCACTGATTTATTCCACTGAATGTGATATGCTTTTTTATTGTTGTATCTTCCTCAATGGTAAGGAGTGAAATTAAATTAAATTATTGTCATTTTGTTGTAGTTGAGTTCTCCATTCATTGAATAATAATAATTTATCATTAAGAGTTGATTTATTTTTATAATGTATTATATTTTGCCAGAGTTTGGTTCCCGTTCCAGTGCATCGTCTTTATCTACCTAACCTTAAGTGTTTCTTCCTTGTCACAGTTGCCTTTGGCTTTCTTACTATTTAATGTAAAGATGTTTGATTTATTGTAATAATAAAAGTGCATTATACAACCCACTTGAACTGGAAAGTGAAATTATAATAGTCCTCTCTTTGATGACAGTTTTCTATTTCCTCTTAATTTTCTTCCTGGTAAACAGTACATTTAATGTTTATGCTACAAAACAGCCCAATAAAAACAAAAGGAGTTGTTTATGTCATTATAGGGATCACAACTCGAATAGAATATGATCATGTGATGAATACAACCGAGTTTCCCCCCTTTTCTTTCAATCTTGAGTTTTTATTGGCTAAAAGAGGTCCTTCACACAGTCTCGTGATTGGTCGCCTACTTTTCCATTGACACACATTGCTTCCTGCTCACGCGAAGGAAATCAATAGTAGAAAAGTTGAAGTTGTATCTCTACATCTGCAGCACCGATGCCGCTGACGTCACAGAAGTCAAAATGATACACTGTATCCGCAGCGCGCTGCTCGCGCTTTTATTTGTTACATTGTTGCAGTCGGTCTGCAGCGACTTTCAGACTCTCGCGCATCTGAGAGCGAAAGCCAGCGATAAAACCCAGTCCAGAGCTGTGGTGGATCTGCTCCGGAGACTGCTGGGAAACAGAGCGCGGGATTTCATCGTGTCAGTCAACAGGACTCTGTCTAATGACACTTCAGACGTGTGTGAGCTGCGATCCGCGAAGAACAACAAGATCCTGGCGGTGGGCAGCACGGGGGTCGCGGTGGCCACCGGTATATACAACTATCTCAAATACTTCTGCAACTGTCATGTGTCCTGGTCTGGAGATCAGTTAAATATCCCCCGACCTCTGCCTCCTCTCACCGGCGTCCTGCGCATCAACACCCCGCACAGGTAAATGAAGCCTTAACAATTGAATTCAACAAAACACCTTTTATTCATTTTCAGTGATTAGAGTCAATAAATCATAAGTAAAACTTATAGATTTAGAATTATTGAAAGCTTCATATAAATATTTAACATTTTAAAACCATTTAAACCTAAAATTAATATACAAAAATATGTATTTTTGAAGTTTTTATTATTATTATGTATTTGTCACTAACCCATAGGTACATTAAATAAATAATGTCAGAACTAAATGACATGACAAGTAAATGATGTCACAATAGAGGTGATTTCAGGTCCAAGGGAACGTTCTCAGAACTTTTAATAACTCACGTTCTGGCAAGGTTCTCTCAAAGTTATGAACAGATGTTCTTGCACTAACATTAATAGAGCGTTTGTTCAGAGTTGTCTGGTCTTTGATGTTCTAAAAAATATTAAAAACATTATCATTCATGGAGCGTTTTGTTCTATGAAATTATTGGATGTTCATCTAATATTTCTTAAATGTTGCAACTGGTTTCAGAAAGTTTAAAGAACATAGATAGACATGTAGCTCCAATCATGTCAGTGTGATTTGTAAGACGATATAAAAGGCAGTATTGTTGATAGTTCTCGCCACTGTTGTTCGTGTGGATGTTTTGTTGTAGCCAGACTTTTCTTTGTTGTCCGGTTGCGTGTTTGTCTTGTTAGTTCTGCGTGAGCTGGCCTGCACTATGTCACTCTCAGGGATGCCGGCGGACAGTGAATTCAACACAATGTGAACATGACATTATGAATGAGGTCATGTTCATTACAGCTCCAATAACAGATAATAGTATTAATTGCCAGATACGTTACAAGTTGGACATGTGGCGGTTAATGTGTGGAGGACCTACTGCAGCAAATTCACTTCATTAAGTGTTTGTGTATCTCTAGGTTCAGGTACTATCAGAACGTGTGTACCCAGAGTTACTCCTCCGTGTGGTGGGATTGGCCCAGATGGCAAAGGGAGATTGATTGGATGGCACTGAATGGCATAAATCTTCCTCTGGCATTCACTGGACAGGAGGTGCTATGGCAGGAGGTGAGAGGATTTCTTTAAAAAAGGCTGATCACTTGGGAACTTTCTGTCTTATAAATGTATATTTTCAAGTGTATGTGATGCTTTATGCTTGTCTGTTTTCTCCCTGATGGACCGTAGGTTTATCTGTCCCTCGGTCTGAACCAGACTGAACTGGATCGCTTCTTCACAGGTCCAGCTTTCCTAGCGTGGAACCGCATGGGAAACCTGTTTCAGTGGGGGGGACCACTTCCTCAGTCTTGGCATGTCAAACAGCTCTACCTGCAGGTACTGAAGTCTTTTGATAGGATAAAATTCCTGAAAAATATTCTTTTTTTTTCTAAGTGGTCAGAGTTGGGATTTATTTCCATTTTTTTATTACATATTTTTTATTTTTTTATTCTTAGGAACAATTTTGAACATACATCACATACATTTGTTTTAACATATATAAAAAAAAATTTTCTAAAGTAATAAAAAGAAAAAAGTTAGTTGCTGTTAATAATAACAATAGTAATATTGTATATCTAAAAATGGGTCATAACTGGACTAATATTAACAATTTCCTAGCCCAAAATGATCATAGAGGATTTTCACCTGGCAAGTGATAAAACCGGCAAAAAAATATTCCATAGCCCTTCATTAAGGGAGAGACATGAGTCTTTAGACCGGAATCTAAAATATCTGAGCCACGTCTAGAGGACATCACCGAGACTTGGGCATAGTGATCACACAATTCTAATTTATTGTATAATTCAAGGTGCTAAAAACTGCTCAGAACAACTTGACAACTGCATAGTAGCATATTGCAACCACCCACAATACCCTAGCATTATGAAAGCAGAAATGCTATTACCAGAAAACATAAAAATCTCATGGCATTAACATTTTCTTATTAAAACAATTGTGCCATTTATTCCTCCAGTTTAAAATCCTGGACCGCATGAGATCTTTTGGGATGATACCGGTTTTGCCTGCTTTTTCAGGAATCGTACCTGAAGGTATTACCAGGTAATATTCCTCAAATGTGTCTTTTTTATGGCTTTTACATTTCCTTATTATTTAAGGTATTTAAATGACCAGTTCAATAAAAATTTGCAAAGAACACATCATCTCTATTTCTGTCTCTTTAGCAGATATTTGAGAGTGAATACAGGAATAAATCACATTTAGCAATGCCTTTTAGGTTGTTTCCCCAAGCAAATGTGACCAAGCTGAACCCCTGGAGCCATTTTAACTGCACCTACTCCTGCGCCTATGTGCTTGACCCCCGTGACCCGCTCTTCCAGCGAATAGGAGCGCTCTTTTTGACCCAGGTCATTAAGGAGTTCGGAACAGACCACATTTACAACACAGACACCTTTAATGAAATGGCCCCAGCCTCTTCGGACCCCGTTTACCTGGCGTCTATCAGCCGTGCCGTTTTCAATACTATGACTTCAGGTAACTATGCCATTATTACCCTTTTTTGGTTGATGCTGGAAATAACTCATGTGATATTGATAACTCATATAATAACTCATGTGAGATGTTGAAGTTGCTTTTACTCTACAACTGACCCGCTTATTTTCTGGGGCACAGTTGGGTTCCAACCCCGTGATAGGATGAGGCATGGTGCCCTCACACAGATGCGTTGTGGTCTCTCATTCTCTCCTTTTACTCTCTCTTTCTGGTAGTGGACCCTCAAGCAATTTGGCTGATGCAAGGCTGGTTATTTATCAGTGACCCTTCGTTTTGGAAACCAGACCAGGTCAAGGCCCTGTTACACGGAGTCCCCCTGGGGCGCATGATTGTCCTGGATCTCTTTGCTGAATCCATGCCTGTCTACTCTTCCACAAACTCCTTCTACGGCCAGCCATTTATCTGGTGCATGCTGCACAACTTTGGAGGGAACAGTGGTCTGTTTGGAACGGTGGAGAGCATAAATAATGGCCCCTTCGATGCCATCCGCTTTCCGAATTCAACCCTAGTGGGTTTGGGTTTGACCCCCGAAGGCATCGAACAGAATCCAGTCATTTACGAACTTATGAGCGAACTGGCCTGGCGCAAAGAACCCGTCAACCTTTCCAAGTGGGTGTCGCTGTACGCCTTGCGGCGCTATGGTAGTATGGATGAGAATCTGACGGCGGCCTGGCAGCTCTTGTTTCACAGTGTGTACAACTGCACTCTTCCACAATACAAGAACCACAACCGGAGTCCGTTGGTACATCGGCCATCCCTGCACATGCAAACGGACATTTGGTATGAACCGGCTGACTTCTACAAGGCGTGGAAGCTTCTGTTCGAAGCCGCGCCAGGGTTAGCGACTCTGGAAACCTTCCGGTATGATCTTGTGGACGTGACACGTCAAGCGCTTCAGCTTCTTACAACTGAGTTCTACAAGGAAATACGGAATGCTTTCCAGGTAAACCCAAACTTAACGGTTATGTTTGATGTCAACAAACTAGTGAACCAGTACTATTTTTTTTTTTACAATTTTGTGCTTTTGGCAGATGGTTTTGTCCAAAGCGACTTTCATTGCATTCAGGGTAGGGGTGGGCGATAAGACCAAAATCTTATATCACAATATGAGACGAGTATGAGACTAATTTAATTGCACAGTAACGAACAATACATATCATGATATTGTAGGGCTGTGCAAATAATTGAATGTGATGATCATGGGCATCTAGTCAGTAAAGCCGGTTCTGTGATTAGTAGTTAATCTCCTTCACGTGCTTTCAGATGGAGCGGCATTTAATACACGCTGACAAGCTATGCAATATCGCGTTCATAATCACATGCCATTCATCTGTGATATTGTGTAGCTTGTCAGCGAACTACGGCTCTGTGTATTAAATGCCGCTCCATCTGAAAGCACGTGAAGGAGATTAACTACTAATCACAGAAACGGCTTTACTGACCAGTGTTAATTTTGGCAGGCATTTTTGATTTAGTCTTAGTCTTTATCTTGAGACAAAAATGCTTAATAGTCTTAGTCACATTTTAGTCACTTGAGTCTTTCATAGTTTTAGTCGACGAAAATAAACAGCACCTCTCGCCGACTTCCGCCCCCTCGTGGAAGTCCCCCCCTCTCCTTCCATCCAAGCCATGTAGAACCACCTCTGCTTTGCTCGGTGCAGGCCGCAAAGAGCTATCCGCGTCTAAACGCACAATATCCCACTGGGTTAGGCATGCTATTATTGGCCTATGAGGTGCGCAGTCTGCCTTCACCTCTAGACATCAGAGCTCTTTCCACCAAAAGGGGTGGCCTCCTTTCAAGCTTTGTTTAGAGGGGTTCCCCTGGAGAACATTTGTATGACGGCAGGTTGGTCCTCTCCCCATACTTCTGTGAGGTTCTATAACCTTGATGTGAATACAGCTCCTGGTTCCCCGGTTCCTTCTGTTTGAGCCAGCTTTGATTTTTTTGGTGTTCTGGTCTGTATTGGGCCAGATCTGGCAGCGCGTTAGCTTGGCGTGTGTGGCATATAGTTCCCAATGCATAAAGCGTTGAGTGAACCTATGAAAGAGAATGTCTCGGGTTACTTACGTAACCCAAGTTCTCCGAGTAGGGAACGAGACGCTGTGTCCACTGCCAAGCTCCTCTTGCTGTCGACCTGCTTCTTTGTCAGGACAATCTGAGGGGTAAGATGGCGCGAGCGTGGGTCTATGCCAATCACGTATGACTTAGGGGCGGTATCTCACGCCATCAGCCAATGAATTGGTGTGATTCTATATGGGCTTCAGACAATCGTCACACCTGGGGTTGTTCCCAATGCGTAAAGCTAGGGTCTCTTTCCCTACTCAGAGAACATGGGTTACGTAAATAACCTGAGATGTTTCCAGATAATGCCAAGTTCACATTGCACGATTTTAGCCAGATTTTTCACTCGCCGACAGGTTTTGATAAATCGCCGACAAATGCCCGAAATCAGAGGCAAATCGGTGCTCGTTCACACGAGTGACATCCCTCCAGTGTCTCCATGTCCGCTGTCATTTTAGATTTCCCTAACCTAAACTACAATCTTAAATTCTGTGCTTAGCGTCAACGTCACTGCTCTCAGCCCGCCCTCTGTTCGTTGGTTGGACGGCTGGTGCGGAGCCGGAGATAATCTGGGAGCTGGTTTGCTATATCAGACGGAGTACAGAAGAGAACTGAAATTGAGCGGAAGTATGAAGTCTGACGTAGTCAGGCTAGGACTTTTATAGGCTATAAGAAATAAACTCATTATAAAATTCACAACACGTTGGTTTCACTTTCAAGTAGGCTACTTAGATTTGTGTATATAAAAATATCACAGAAGTATGTTTGTTAACAAGTCATCTTTGTTAATTACTGTGTGTTCAGGGAGGACTTATATACCATAATATCAGCGTGATCTTGCATTATTTCCTTCACTTCTGGTGTGCGTTTGGCTGTAGTTTGCGGAGCAGACAGAGTTGTCGGCCATTCTTCCTATTGTAAAGTCAAGCCGTGTGAAACCTCCTGTCGCCGATCCATCATGCAATGTGAAAACAGCAGCAACTGAATGCTACCCCAGATTGTCGTGCAGTGTGAAAACAGCAGTGAGAACTCTGCATAAGTGTACCATATGCATCAGACGTTTAACCAACGGTCCGTGGGCGCGACGTCTGAGACTACCCAGTCCCTAACCCTTCGGGTGCTGAGGCCATTGTTTCAGATCGCTAGTTTGCGTTTGGTAGCCTGTCTATCCACTGCGGCTGCCATACTGAGACTAGATATGCAAACGCCCTTTATCCAATGACAGAGACGCACATTTTGAAAAACAACAGTTAATTTAGCCTATAGGATGTATTTTGAATGTCCGGTATAGTAGTCCTCAAATAATATTCTAGTCTCGTCTTGTTAACGAAGGCGCGGCATACATTTTGTCATATTTTTTATCATCAGATATTAGTTTTAGCTCGTCAACGTCTCGTCTTAGTCACAGAAAAAAAGGTTCGTTGACGAAATTGCTAGTGTGCAAGCCCCCGCATTAGCGAATTTTTGGGCAAATAAATGTCTATTGTCGATAATGTAGCAATGTATAAAGCACAGCTCCCAAAGAAGTCACTTTCACACCAAACAGCTTTTAGTTGGTTAACACACCAAATTCTTGAACCCATTGCGAAATATGTTTGGGGAAATCTTTTGTCGTCAAGCATAATTCCCTAATTAATTGATTCCTATTGAAATGATTGGATTTTGCCCATTAAAATTCCTCAAACTGCGGTAAATGTGACTGTACCTTTATTGTTTACAAAATTACAGCTTTGAAATGTTCTTTTATTTGTATGATTCTCAGGCTCAAAAGCTTCCCGACCTTCTAACCGCTGGTGGCGTGCTCGTCTACGATCTCTTACCTGAACTGGACCGCCTCCTTTCCAGCAACGAACACTTCCTTTTGGGAGTCTGGCTTGAGCAGGCTCAGTCTCAGGGTGTGGATGAGCACGAGGCACAGCTGTATGATATCAACGCACGAAATCAGATCACCCTTTGGGGACCCGATGGGGAAATCTTGGACTACGCCAGCAAGGAGTGGGGCGGTCTAGTGGAAGACTATTATTTACAGCGCTGGGGCTTGTTTGTTAATACACTAGTGGAGTGTCTAGATAGAGGAAGACCCTTCAAACAAGACGTCTTCAACCAGGCCGTGTTCCAGGTTGAGAAAGGGTTCGTCTACAACCAGAGGAAATATCCCTCCAAACCACTAGGGGACACACATGAGATTGCACAACGGATCTTCCTCAAATACTACCCATATGCCCTGAAAAGGCTAAAATGAAGGGAACATATTTGATCCATTTACCATAAACGGTGGCCGCCAATGGTCAAGAAACAGCTTGCATTTTATTTATCTTCTCACTTTTCTTTTAAAATAATGGCCAAACTATCACGAGTGACTACTTGTAGAGACTAAATGGTTTATATATCAGATACTGAGGTTTACTGCATTACGAATGTGTTTTTGCGAAAAGCAAAGTGTTTTAAGTATTGAAGCCTTAAACAAATTATGTGCAAGTAAATAAATGCAAGTATGCAATCTAGTAAGCTCAATAAATGTAAGGACACTTTACATTCTCAGTAAGGGGGTGCGATAGCAGGCAATGGAAATTTCAGGAAAACACTTGTGGAAAATCTTGCTGAGAAAATGTGTTAATTCGATCACCCCTTGAGTATTGTTATTAATGGTCTTGCAATGAGTTTGCCAAGTTCTGTCTGCCTTTTTTCAGGTTTCTGCTGATGTTCCAGGTTTTTATGTACTGTATGTCAGATATACTGTATATGCTTAATCTTTTTTTACCCCTAAATTGTGTGAAATGGGGTAAAAATGTCTATAGATGCGGGACGAAGACATTGTTGTAACTTTGCTGTTTTGTAATATTACATGAAACTGGGTCATTGCCCCAGTCTAGACCTGCCAGACAAAACACTGCTGCAGAAGTTGCAGAACATTGTTTTTTTTGCATTCACAAACCGAATGTAGTAGTTTAAATGTTTTTAGAGCTTATGGACTTTTAATCAGATTTTCAGTCTCAGTTTCTTGTTAGTTATTTTAGTTAACCAGCACAGACAAGATGAGAGTCACTAAGACCTTGTAAAACAGAAGTAGCTGAAATTGAAAAGTTATTTTTGTCAAATAAAAGCTGTACTTTTCATTCTTGTTTAGTATTCAGTCAAAGGCCTTCCCATTCTATATTTACAGTATTTATGGAGCTTTCATCAAGATTTGAAAAATTGCTAATTCTGTTTCCTGCCCTGTTAAGATTTCCTGATTTTTATGGATTTCTAAATAATTATCCTCATTAGAACTTAATCTGAAAAGTGGGTTTATTTCAGGAATAAACATTGTATGTTGATAAAAGCATGCATTTCATTATATCTGGTACGGAAAAACGTACTATACAATATTATGCAGTTATTTGGCCTTATGTTTTTTAATTGTAGACACAAAACATGAGGCACAAATGTAAAATGTGTACAAATATGCACTTCATATCAAAGATACTCAATTATTAAATTGACATAAATCATTTACAATGACAACATGATAAATGTTCGTGTTTGCCGCCATAAAATGAGTTCATAGAGACGGAGGAATTGAAAGCAGCTATAAACTACACTTCCCATGATTCATTAAGGCAGGAACTCCCGCTATCAGCCAATCATCAGTCAGTATTCCAGCACATGGCCGTGTAGGTCAACTGGACATGAGTTCGCTCTGCTGAGCTAAACATTAGTCTTTTATATAGTCATTATGACGAAGCCTGATACCAGACAGTTGTCTTTTGCAATATTATTCCACATTTAGCGTTTCTCAACACCCTGATCGGTAGAATATCTTCAGGTAGGGTTTGCTGAAGTAGTCTGGTGTTACTGTGTGTTGTTCCGGATCAGCTGTGTTGTTTTTCACTAATCTGGAATCATTTATGGATAAATATAAGAGATCAACCATTTCTCAACGTCTGTAGCTACTGTTAATTATTAAATAATTCAATGAAGTTCTGTGTGGAATGTATCTGCATATGTGTGCGTGTATGAAATTTGTATGTTCTATTCTTTTTGATTTAATACTAAATATTAGAGTAATTTTTTAAATGTTTTAATTGTAATCAAAAGTTCCACGATTGAGAGCGACATGTCTATTCTATTCCAATTATTATGGTAATTTTAGTCATGTGTTATTGAATTAATTACATTTAGCGTTATTCGAATTATTATGGTAATTTTTCTCATGTTTGATTGAATTAATTTAAACAAAATTTGCAGGATACATATAAGAGCTATATTTTTAAAGATTATTTTTTATTTGAATTATTGTAGTAATTTTGCTGGGTTTTATTGAATTAATCAAAGTCTTAATGATTCTAATTATGATGGTAATTTTTCTAATATTTTATTGAATTAATTTAATCAAAACTTGCATGATACATATAATAGCTGTATTTTGTATAGATTATTTTTTGTTTTAATTATTTGGATAATTTTAGAGTAATTTAAACAAAGTGCAAGAACAAATATTTTAGAAATCAGTGTTATTTCTATTCTGTTCTTATTTCAATTCTCGTTGAAGATCATAATTCTATTTGTCTTTTAGCTCAGTTCTCAAAATAACAGAATAAGGTAGAAACTATGCATGTGTGTACTTACAAATTAAAAGTCCTTAAAATTATTTAAAGTTGCAATATGTGCATATGTAAATAACAGTCCAAGATACATAATTGCATATTCATAACATTTATTAATTTGGCAGATTTTGTATGCACATTCTGTGAATTCAAGTTAGACATTTTCACAGGTTTGTTTATTTTGGATGCGATTAATTATTTGACGGCACTATCTGTCTGTATTATATCTTTCAGCAGCTCAGATCATAAAGTCACCATCAGCTGTCCATCATGTCCATGTTCAGCACCGGTATCCTGGTCCTTACGTCTCCGTTACACGTCCTCCCTCTCCGCATCGCACCTGTCCTCACGTCTGCCGCCCAGGTGGTCGAGCGCACACTTTACGTCCATCTCCACCCCGACCTCAACCTGGGCACAGGTGGGCAGGTGCGGCCCGCCTACATCCCGCCTGTTGTGGATCTCTGCGCTCTCATCTCCCGCCTTTACAGCAACGCCGCTGACATTTGTGCGCACCTTGACGTCAGGGTGCTGCTCAGTAACGTCCGTGCCCAATCTGCGGCACTGAGCGGAAACAACAGCCCTTTTCCCACCCCGCAGACGCTGTCCCACTCACCAGAAGTAGTGCTCACAGACTTCCCCATCCAGGATTCAGGCCAGTCTTCGCTGGTCACCCAGTGCTTGCAGAAGTACGCGGGTCACTGCTACGTCTGCAAGCCGAGTCTCTCATCTGTGCTTTTGTACCCGCGACTAAAAGAGGTTGAGGAAGATGAGGATAGAGGAGGAAGAGGTGCACAGTTAAGACCTTTAGAGACGTTCAGTGATGTGGTGGTTGGAGGCACTTTTGACCGTCTGCATGGCGCCCACAAGACCCTGCTGAATATTTCCTGTCTGATGGCCAACAGACGCTTTGTCATTGGTGTGTGTGATCAGGAACTACTAAAAAGTAAGAAGACCCTCTAGAAATCTTTAAAGGAATAGTTTGCCCAAAAATAAAAAAATTGCAATCCAAGATGTAGATGATTGTGTTTCTTCATTGAAACAGATTTTGATAAATTTAGCATTACATTACTTGCTTACCAGTGAATCCTCTGCAGTGAATGGGTGCCGTCAGAATGAGAGTCCAAACAGCTGATAAAAACAATAACCCACAAGTAATCAACACCACTCCAGTCCATCAATTAACATCTTGAGAAACAGAAGGATGCAAGTTCGTAAGAAACAATCCATCATTGAGACATTTTGCTTTGACTGGAGAAAGCAGTATTATGAACTCTATTTTACCCGGAAGCAAGAGTTTGAAGTTAAACATGTTTTAATGATGGATTTGTTTCTTACAAACATGAAGCTTTTCACTTCACAAGACATTTATTGATGGACTGGAGTGGTGTAACTGTGATGTTTTTATCAGCTGTTTGGACTCTCATTCTGACGGCACCCATTCACTGCAGAGCATCCATTGTTGAGCAAGTGATGAAATACTAAATTTTCCCAAATCTGTTCAAAGCAGCTCTAAAAATGCTTTATGAGTTTGTTTGTGGTTATTTGGTATCTGGATGAATATCTAGTAACGTTTGAGATGTTTTGCCACCGTTGTTATCAAGTGATAAACCACTTGAAAATGTGACAAACCAGTTTGGCCGGGGAAAAAAAAGTCTAATTTTGTAGTGGTTTCTTAAATGTGTCCTGCTTTTTGTGTAGATAAGGTCTTGAAGGAGTTGATAGAGCCGTACGATCAGCGTGTGCAGAAGCTCCAGGACTTTCTGAACGATGTAAAACCATCGCTCACGTACGAAATCGTTCCTCTCTCCGACCCCTTCGGCCCCTCCATAAGCGACCCTGAGCTGCAGTGCATTGTGGTCAGCGAGGAGACGAGGAAAGGGGGGGAAGCTGTCAACAGGAAGCGTGTGGAAAATGTGAGAACGTTATTGGTTGTTATCAGTGCCTAAAAAAATCTTTATCGTTAGACCAGAGAACCACAACCGTGATATACAGTAGCTCAAAATGTATTTTTGATGATAAAACAAATCAACACTACTGTTTGAAATTATAGGATCAGTAAGATTTTGTTTTATTATTATACTTTTATTTAGCATGTATGCATTAAATTGATCAAAAGTGACTGTAAATATATTTATAATGTTCTGTTTCAAATAAATGCTGTTCTTTTGAACTTTTTATACATCAAATAATACTGAAAAAAATTATCATGGTTTCACAAAAATATAAAGCAAATATAAAGTTTTTTAACATTGATAACCATCATAAATATTTCTTGAGCAGCAAATCAGTATATTAAAATGATTTCTGAAGATCATGTGACACTGAAGACTGCAGTAATGATGCTGGAAATACAGTTTTGATCACAGAAATAAATTTAATTTTACATTTATTAAAGTACAACACTTATTATTTTAATAATGGTTCACTGTTTTACAGTACTTTTGCTCAAATAAATGCAGCCTTAGTGAGCATAAAAACTTGTTTAAAAATGTACCAACCCCAAACTTTTGAATGGTAGTTTATAACATAATAATTATAGTTTATTGATTATAAAGCTTATATCTGAAAGTCTTTGGCTCTGGCAGCTTAATGTGGATTTATTGTCACCCCTCAAATGTTTAATCCTCAGTAAGACATAAACTAGAAATCTGTGAACTTTGAACTTAATAATCCACGTGAATTCAGTGCTTGTGACCATAGTGCCTCCAGTGCGTTTGGACTTCGCTGTTGTCCACGTTTCACCGTTATTTGGTCATGAATTTGTCTATAGGATGTGATTAAGTGATGTTTTCTGTGCAGGGCTTGGCTGAGCTGGTTCTGTACGAGATCCAGCTGTTGAAAGACGCCCATCATGCTGACATCGAGGAGGAGAAGATCAGTTCCTCCAGCCTGAGAACAAGATTGCTGGGCACGCTGCTCAAACCTCCATCTGTACGAACATCCCCCGCTATTCATTAGCACTTACAATCACATAATGCACTTCATCTATTGATCAATACATCATGCATTAGTCCATGCGTGTTATATTTATGCATCTTACTGACCCCAAACTTTAAAATCGTATAAATAATTATTTCGATTTCCTCCACATAAAGGTAAAGCTCGTAGTATTGGTTTAATTAGCTGTTCTTCTGTTTGCAGCCGCAGCCGGATCTTCCTCTGGATCCGTATGTGATTGGTCTGACGGGCGGCAGCGGGTCAGGAAAGAGCTCTATAGCACACAGACTGGAGGCTCTCGGCGCCGCGCGGATCGACTGCGATCAGCTCGGTCACGAGGCTTACCTGTCGGGAACATCCGCTTATCATAAGGTCGTCCAGGAGTTCGGCCCAGGTATGGAGACGAGACGTTTATAGTCACTGAATGAATCTAGTTTATACTATAAATGTGAAAACTGTTTGTGTTTGCTGTCAGATGTTCTTAATGAGGACAAGAGCATTAACAGACGAGTACTGGGTGGGAAAGTATTTGGAAACCAGGTAATTTAACTGAATATGATTGAATTGGGATCACATTGATTCAATCCTGTTCGTATTATATTTGTGTGTTTGTTTTCCAGGAGCGTCTGAAAGCTCTGACAGATATCGTGTGGCCGGAGATTGCTCTGCTGGTGAAGAAAAGAATAGAGCGAGCAAAAGAACAAGGTGAAGCATTTCTCACGCTCTTGCTGAGCGTTTTCGGTTTTAGTTGTGATTCATTCTCTCTTCCTGTTTTCAGGTAAGCGTGTCTGTGTGGTGGATGCGGCCGTGCTGCTCGAGGCCGGATGGACATATTTGGTGCATGAGGTTTGGGTGGCCACCATCCCAGAGGAAGAGGTACTAAAGCTTTAATATAGATTTTGAACCCCATTGTATACAGTAATCAAAATTTGAAGTGAATCAAAAAAGGTTCATAAAATTTGTCCTAAAACCAAAATGCATTCTTGTCTTAGGACAACTTTGATGAACTTTTTTGATCCACTTCAAATGTTGACTACTGTATATAACAATATTAGGATATTCTAGATTAACTCTCTTTTGGTCTCAGGCAGTGAAGCGTATAGTCCAGCGTGACGGCGTGAAGGAGGAAGACGCCTTGAGGAGACTGAAGAGCCAGTGGCCGAATGCAACGCTGATAGAACATGCTAATGTAGTGCTGTGCACACTGTGGGAACCTGACGTGACTCAGAGACAGGTACACACACCGGATCCGGAGAGACTCGATGGATGATGTGCTTTATTCATCTCAAAACATGTTGATGCACGTGTTTCCTCAGGTGTTGAAAGCCTGGACTCTATTACAGCAGCGGATTCAGAAGAGACCAGAAGAAACCAGATCTTCACACTGAGACAGACTTCAATATGAATACAGCCAGATTTCAACATTTTCAGAATTCAGTGACTATTTTCCTTAGTTGATCAGTTCAGAAACATGCGACAGCGTTTTTAAATCATTTATCATTATAAACAAATGAGCCAGTATCAGTTCTTATCTGGCTCTTAATGTGCTGGATGAGGTTTGGGACAGAAAACACCTCGAGCACTTTCAATAGACCTGCAATGTGCGGTTTAATTGTTTTTGTGCTTATTGTCAGAAATGTTGTCACACTGCCATTTATGGATTTTTGTAACTGCAGTTTTCAGTGGAAAGGGCTTTGATATTGATCGTAGTATAGATTGCTTATTCTGAAAGAGAGAGGATGGTTATTAGTCTATATTGTGCCTCCTGAAGACCAAAGTTTAAAATGAATGTCAAATTAACCCATAAAAGACCCTGGTCAGTGATCTAATGCAAAAGTTGGATGACTTTTGATGTAATTGTGAACAGAGGTTTAAATTACCAATTAAAACAACACCTTACTTTCATAAAACTTTAATAAATTTGATCTTTATATATACACATACTTGCATGTACAACAAATTAAACTCTTTAAAAACGACTGTCTTAAATTAAGAATCGAACCATGCCCGGGTTCTGTAGAAAAACCCAATGCTCAAACAATCTCAGTTAGTGTATGACAAACCTCACACCAGGGAACGTGAAAGAACTTGAAACTAACGTGACTGGAGTAAATTGTGATTTAAAAACCAGCAACAGAACAATTCAGAAAGTGAATTACAACAGCTTCTAGTGACGTCGAACATGTGGAAAGTACTTTTGTTTCAGCATCATTTTTGCACATGGTTCCCAATGTTCTCTGTTTCTCTTAAAATCTGGTTTTCTTCAAGCTTAACATGGTAGATTTGGTGTTCTAGCGTCGCACGGTGAGTCTGGCGGAGCACAGCGCCTGTCCCAGACTGTTGGATGCACAGCATTTATAGATCCCAGAATCCCCTGGTTGTACTTGAGCAAGGGTGAGTGTGCAAGTGCCGTTCGGATCATAATTGATCTGAACTCGTCTGTTTTTCTCCAGCGGCGCGTCATCAAACAGCCAAACCACTTCAGGGTCAGGATATCCTGCAAACAGAAGTCATTTCAGTAAATGGTCCAATCACAAACTTGTACTGCAGGAGGATCTTGAAAACATGCTCATGTTTGGATGCAGTAGTTTAATTCCCAGCATCCGCCAAACCCAGACTGACAGAGGTACCTTGTATTGTACAGGCCAGGTGCACTGTGGCTCCGCAGCTCTCAGTGAGGTCGTGCAGGGCTTGATGGAAACGTGGTTCACTCCGCAACTGATTTTCCAGAGATGCCACAGCTTGTTCTGCATCTTTCCCCAGAGCCTTCGCTGAAACTAGTGACAGACACCATGACAGGACAAATTATTCATTCTCGGGTAGTTGCAGGGAGTCACTTTTGTGCCACTAGCCAAGTCAAATATAGTTGTAAAAGTATCGTATAATGCCTTCGAACACTTCATTTGTTGGTCAAGCAGGTTCTCACGCGTCTTACCATCTACAGAAATGGGAGACAGCTGTCCATCAGATTTGCTGCAGTGAGCCATCCTCGTCAGTGCGAGCAGGGCTTTACCAGTTTTCTGCAGGATAGAACCGATACGTACATGATTTGCAGTTTACCAAAGAGGTAAAACAATACTGATGACAGCCTTAAGGAACTTCCATCAGTGAACACCATCAGGCATCTTTATACCAAATCAGCTGAAAGCCAATAACGTCTTCATTTCCATACCTTCCATTTCTGTCGGACCAGGAACCTTCTCATCTTCTCTTTATTTAGGGATTTGGTTGATCTGGAGTTTGAGTCTTCAAATAAGGCTATCCAGGGATGAGCTAATGCGTTCTCACAGGATAATCTCGTTCTAATAGTGTAAAAATGAAATAAAACATTCTACATGTACAATATACGTATATAACTCGCATGACTGTGGACTGAAAATGGTCAATTAATTAAAAACAAGATTGAAATGAACGGATTACAAATCTAAAAATTATTTCAGCTAATGGAAATTTCAGCCAAAACTAAAACGTCAATATAAACTACAGGCATTAATCAAATAAAAAAAAAAAAATAATAAAAAAAGAGCAAAGAAAATATTAAAAACTAGTGCTGGGTAATGATTAATCGCATCCGAAATAATGTTTGTTTACATAATGTGTGTGTGTACCGTGTATTTATTATGCATATATAAATACACACATCCATGTATACATTTAAGAAAAATACGTTTATATATTCATATATAAAATAAATGTAAAATGCATATATAAACACACATATATATATATATACACACACACACACACACATACACACATATAAGCCAAAACTTTTTGGATGTGATTAATCGCGATTAATCATTGCCCAGCACTACTAAACTATAATGGTATTTTCAATTATACTAAAATATCATTGTTACAGATCATTAGCAGAACATTGTAAAACGTGGATGACGTGACTATGCAAATTTAGAGTCCCATTCCTTCATTCACCTCTTATCCTTCCTCAGCAGGCGGCTGATGAAATCTTTGGCCTCATGGGTAATATCATCGAAACTCTCAGGATCAAACTCCCACTGCGCTGCAGTAACCAGAGCTAAGGTCTCGGCATCGCCGTTTCCCTGGAATGGAGACTCGCCACTCAGTCTGGGAAACGGACGGTGGAAAAGAAAATGCATTACATCGACCAACACGTATTAGTCCATAGAATCAAGGTGGCATCCATAACCTGCTTGATTTGGTGCCCTTACAGGATGTAGCAGATGACGCCGATGCTCCACATGTCAGTGGCCAGATCTACAGGCTCATAATTGACAACCTCTGGGGCCACAAACTCTGGAGTCCCATGCATGACCATCAGACGTTTACCAGGCTCTGAAAACGCCAAAACAATTCAATATTTGTGTCAACATTTCTACATTTACGTGTAAATAAATTTTATTGTTTGCATATTTTACATAAAATGTGCATTAAAAGCATCCGAAATCATATCTATGAAAAGTGAGCTCCTCCCCTAACACTATTTTGTATCAGGGTTTATATATGAAGCTGGACAGTTTTTCAGTGTTAATTTGTTGAAAATTAATTCCACGCAAACTTTCATCGGATTTAGTCCTGTTTTAGGGCAGACCGAGCCTCTTCCGCCCGTCCTCCTTCCTCCTGTACTGATCGTCGGCGGTAACTCTGAGTTGCCTTGTGTGTGATATCCTCAAGTTATCAGCAGTACAAAATAAATACTCAATTTGAGCAGATTATTTTTTTTGAATCTCTCAACATTTTTGTCAGGTGTGAAGACTAAATTAGACATCGCTGCTTGCAGACAGTCATGCATTCGAAGATCGTGTGCGTTGCCAACGGAGCCCTGTGGTGGTTAAACGATTAAAAACTAATTTAATATCATAACTACAAGGTCCTGCTGTTCTGTAGAGTTTGGTCTTGTATTTCTCTCCTACATGACTTGCAGGACCTTGTATGTTATGATATTAAATTAGTTTTAATCTAATCTTGTCCTTACAATAACAGACCGGTGTGGTAACGCCAAGGCGCCAAAGATAAAAGTAGAGAAAATATCAACATTGCGTACAAAGAGGTGACATTACATGCAAAGCCATTTATCCATGTATATAACCATAAATAATACAAAACGAAAACTTTAAAATTTATGAAAAATTATTTTATAAAATAAATTGACTGGTTTTAAAAGCTTTAAGATTCTTGGGATATTAAATATACTAGTCAACATTTGAAGTGGAGCAAAACCTTTCAAAGTTGTTCTAAAACCAAAATGCGTCTCGTATCAGGACAACTTGAATAACGTTTTTGATCCACTTCAAATGTTGACTACTGTAGTTTGGATATACCGTTGAACCTTAAATAATAAAAATAAATCATGAAGGATTTTGATGAGTTCAATTTTGCAAGTAGTAATATGTTAATAAAATATTCAATAATTTTATATTTTTGTATATGAAGAAGCCAAACCATATATCCTTAAAAAACAAAGAGAAACCCTGGAGCACGATTAATAACATTAGAAAATTCAATACAAAATAGTGTGCGAGGACAATCCTAGAAGATATGCAAATCATTTTTATTAGGGTAACCAGAAAAAGAACAGCGTGTATTGTCTGATTTAAACCTTTTCAAAAACACTCATAGTCTATATACCACAAACTTTACATATTTCACATACTTTTCAAAATCCAGCGCCGGACACGCTCCCAGCGTTGGAGAGCAGAGCTTATTTTTTCTAGATTGATAACGTTTTTACTTTGTTTTTTTTTACCATTCAAATATAGCGTGACAAACTCAGACCACATTTAATATGGATTAGACTTCTAAAGCCTACTTTTTCTACATAAATGTAGTCCATGAGATCACGTGATCAAACGCGTCTTGCTCATTGGCTGACGCAGCAACTAGCGGTCAAATACTCTCTCCCTGAGGGAGACCTCAAACTCCAGTCAAAAATGGCATTAAAAGTAAATCCAAAGCTCTGGTCCCACTCCAGTACAGTAGGTGGCGGAAACACACCTTTAGTTGCTACTACACTAGAAAGATGACCCTGGAAGTTCTTCACTGGTTGTTTACAGCAGAAGAACAGGGATGCTCTATGCAAGTTTCGTGCGTTTCTTTCGACATTTTGCTTTGGATCCTGGTTCATTTTTAAAAGATGGTGCACAAGTGTGCAGCTCCAGGATACAAGAAGAAGCACGTAAGAGTGCATTAGCGAGCCTGACAAGTGACAGGGTGACTTCTCACAGATTTCCAGTGAACAATCTTTGGCTGCTGGCTGTTCATCAGGATAGTACTTTATCTATTCGGTACTTCAAGCACATAAGGTTGTGCAGTGAACATTTTTCACAAGAAGATTTCAGAGCAGTTGAGGGAAAGGCACTATGATATCTTACGAATACAGCTGTGTCTGTCATGTAGCCATTGTAGTTTTAAAATTATTTGAACAATTACTCGATGTATAATGCATTACAAACTGGTGTAATTTACATCAATTTGGCTGTTTTAGGAGACTGCGAGTGATACATCACTGATCAGCCAGGACTTCTATTCAGAAGTTTCGGAGGAAATGGATCACTCTTATGCATTAACCGCAGAGACGCTACAAACTCTGCCAAAGAAGCGAAAGAAGTTCGACCTTAAGAAGAGAGAAAGAGACCGACAGAGACAGAAAAACAGAGTAAACCTCGGCGTGGCCTATTCCAGATGGAAAGCGCTGAAAGCGGAGAAAGGCATGAAGAACGACGCGGAGGTTGCTTGTTATCTGCTGGACAGGTAACGAATTATGTTTTGTTTTGTGAAACCCACCCACTGTCAGTGTACCCAATTATATTGTATTTACATACTTCAGCTTTAAATTAAAGGTGTTAAAAAAGGCGCATTAAGCAATATTTAAAAAACGCTTTTGACTACAGTGTCGGACTGAGTCCCAAAACACTTGCAGCCAATCAGCAGTAAGGGGCGTGTCTAGTGTTAGGGAAAAGAGTCCGTGCACACTGGACAGGACGCATATTAGCAGATCGACATGGCAGATAAAAAAAAGAAAAAGAAGAAAATATCAGTGGAACAAAGCATTAAGAAGAGGGGTTACGATCAGGCAAGAAGTAGGACCCGTATAAATATCGGAGCAGCTTTCCAGCGGTGGAGAGAACTCAAGGAGCGAGAAGGCCTGGAATCGGACACCGAGGTTGCTTTGTTTCTTCTTGATAGGCGAGTAACTTTGATTTTCTTCGTTTCACACAGCTTGTGTTGGCTTTTGCTTGAATATACTTGCGTGTCATCTTCGCATGTTTGTTCATTTGCGATCTTATTGTCGTTCGCTTCAGCTATGATAAAGGCACATTGATTTCCACTATAAACATGGAGCATGTAAACGCGTCTTTCATTTGACTCCCGTTTTATTGATCGCTATAAAACTATAATCTTGATATAATTATAATATATTAGTTACTTGGGCTGTCGTGCGCGTGATATCGAGTTGTTCATGAAAACTGTTTTGGGGATGGAAGGGATGGCTTTGTTATAACGGCCGACAGGCATAGATTAGAAAATAAAACGGTCCTGTTGGGGTATGGACGTGTTTGTTTTGGTGCTTTCAAATATCAATATCGTTTGGCAAAATTCGCCTCACAGTTAGTGGTGCGTCTTCATAAATGCGAGGGATGCTGCATATTCGCCAATAGCTGTTAGTATAAAATACAAATGTTAATTACGTGCATTTAGTCATCTGGTGCTAGTTTTATTTTTGTATTATAGATAAGCGGTTAGAACACTGCTACTGGCTATCACATTTTATTAATTAACTAAAATAAACAGAATTACACGTGAAATTAAGTAGATAAACTGAAATGGGATTTTCTTGCAAGATGTACTTCAGTAGTCCTTGTTTTGTGGCATTGAAATATTTTTTGAAGTGTAGTCCCCCCCCCCCCCAGTATAAATTAAGTTTAGCCTAATTTGCTTATTTATTGCAATTTATTTTGTGTTTGTTCATTTTTGTTTACTAAGGGTGTGTGGTGGGCATCTTTTGCAAGACAAATCCAGTGCGTCTCTGAGAAAGAGAAGACTCCAGAAATCTGCACCACAAACTGAGGCATGTAGGGTATGTACATTCAGATAAATTAGGAAATGTTTTGCCATTGAGATGGGAAAGAGTCCCAATTGTTTTAAAATAACCTGTAAAAATGAATACTGCACTAGTACAATGGATGTTTTGTTGGGTCAGTCAACCCATGGCAAAGATAACTCGTGTTTTTTTTTTTTTACAGTAACTCTAGTCAACCTGTTAGATCGGAAACACATTTGGTTTACACTGCATTTGATACAAAATACTCTCAAACATAAATTGTCATAGGAGATTCTGAGGACTTCACCTCCGTCCAGTTGGGACTCCCAGTCAGACACTGAATCCGTGCCTAGTCCAGATCCACAGTCCCCAAACGTGGAGGTCCTTGGGATCTACCGTGACCTTCCTCCCTTACAGCCATATCAACCAGTAAGTGCTCTCATATCATGCCCGTTTCTCCAGTATTACAGTGCTTTCCAATGCAGCACTTTTTGGAAATTAATAGGCTTATTAGATGAGCCACATACACATTTTAAAATGATTAACAAAACACCTGTGACTGCTTTTGCATTGACACAATTTTCCTATTTAATACTGTAAAGCTGCTTTGACCATCTGTATTGTTAAAAGCGCCGTGTAAATAAAGGGGACTTGACTGCTCATCATAGGAAAGTGATGTTAAATATTAAGTTTGAGCAACCATACACAACTGTATTTTGCACGCGTCACCATTTTCTGCCATGTAGGATAAAGAAGCACAGCCTGAACGAATAATAGAGGATGAATTTGACCCAGATGACAGGATGGGTTACACTGAGGACTCTTCAAGCACAAGTACAGAGGAAGACAGCGCAGTGCACTGGGAGGAAGGAAAGGTTGGTCAAAATGGACAATTGTCAGCCTCCTTTCCTTCAACATTCACTAACTCATCCGGGGTAATTAGTCTATGGAAATATTTAAGCATTTAATTAGGATCAGCTATTCAGTCAAAGGAGTCCAAACGGTTCACTGATTATTTTCTGTCTCGTAGGATGAACTCGCACAGACTGCCCTGCGATTGGAGGAACGTTTAAACGCCATGAGATCTTTGTCTGATGCGGCATCTGATCCCATTTCAATGCCAAGAGGAATAGTAGATCAGAAGGAAAGAAAATGGGCGGTCAACAGATCCATTTTGACGGGACTGTTCAGAACCTGCCATCAGTGTGGAGAACCGGTTCTGGAGTTTAAAACATTAACATCCGGGAGTCTGATTCGGATTCAGTGGGAATGCTCAAAAGGACATCTCATGTGGCTCTTTCCCAATCACAACCCAACATAACACGCACTGAACCCAGACGGGGATGAATGTACAGTACTGCAGTTTATCTAGATGTATTAAAATGCGAATAAAGTTTCTACTTTTTGATTTTTGTTGTTGTTGTTTGACTCGCTCTTAAAAAAAATAAACAGCAGCACTTAATGCTTCACTCACCCAGTTTGCAGGCCAATCCAAAGTCAATGATCTTGATGACTGACCCAGCGCTGTTCACACAGACGATGTTCTCCGGCTTCAGGTCGAGGTGAAGGATGTGTTTGCTATGGATATACTGGATTCCTTCCAGGATCTGACGCATGTAGTTCACACTGTTGGGTTCGGTGTGCTCGAAGTTCTCATCTACTATCCGTTCAAACAGCTCCCCGCCTGCAATACTTCAATGTGGCAGAACAATTACGGGTTAGAAATGCACGTGGGTTCGTTTTTATGCAAAAGTTTTGATTTTAAAACTTTGTGACATTCATTTTAACTTTCAAAAAAAGTTGTAAGATTTTTGGCGGGTAAAAAGAGCTTGAAGTTACAGTTAGACCACTTTGAAATTTAAAATGTTAAATTCTAAATTTGAAAACATGCTCATTATATAAGGAGCTTTCTAGCCTTTATATTAAATGCACTTTAAGTATTTACAAACCTGGTCTGATATTTACGGAGCCCTTTAAGGGACATGGAAGTGGGAAAAATTTGGGGTGGGAGGAAAAAATATTTTTCAAATGTTTTGCGCTCTCTCGCAAAGAAATGCGTTCTCTTTCCAAACCAGTTGAGTTGGGACAAACTCTTCCGGTTTACTTTACAGCTTGCAGTGGTTCACACAGCTCCGTATCTTCACAATGGAGCGGTTCATACAATTTTATTTTGATTTATTTGGATTCATGGATTCTCTAGCTGTAAAGTAAACAGGAAGAGTTTGTCTCAACTCAACTGGTTTTGCGAGAGGAACGCAAAGTTTCTCGAGGGAATGTAAAAGTTTTGCGAGAGAACAAAACATTTGAAAAATATTTTTTCCACCAACCCCGAATTTCTCCCACTACCATGTCCCTTAAAGGGCTCCGTAGATATTTCCCTTAACGTCAACATTCTAAATTAAAATGAATGTTAATGGACAAGAGAAATTCACATACAACAGTTCCATAGTTAAATATGTAATTTGTGCATGTACATTAGCAAAAGCCATTTCACGGGTCACTTTAAAGAGATGTATGGATTCCATCACTACTCACTACTCCAGAATCATGATGATCTCAGACGGGGTGTCGTAGGCTGCGAGACACTGCACCAGCTTCGGGTGATGTAGTTCGTTCATCAGTTTGATTTCTTGACGCGCTGCCCTTTTCTCTCTGGAGACACGGGCCCGGTAGAATTTCCCAGCATACACCCGACCCGTCTGCTTATGGGTCATTCTGTACACCTCCCCAAACTTCCCCCTGGGGATGAAGAGATGACAGTTTAAGATAAATATCAATTTTAGACTTGATTTATGAGATGGCTGATACTCACACTCCCAGTTTTTCATGAACATGATAATGATCCCTGGCTTTGTGTGTAGTGTCAGGCACAACCTCCACAAATGAGGTCACTTCCTGTTGTGGCTCACCTGTAACATTAATCTTGCTTTATTCTCTTGCTTGAGCATCACTGACTTCAAAAAGAAACTAGCATTCTATATGCGTGTTTTTTTTACACATGCATTCAAAAAATAAGTGTTATATATACATAATTTGCATACTGTACACTAGATATACTATATACTACAGAAACATTAAGAGTAGCACTGTAACTTCTAGTGGTTTAAGAGTTGGGCATCGGTCTACCTGCGGTGTTCATCTTAATGCAGTCCGACTCCTCGCTGGGATCACCGACTCCCGCTGCGTTACAGGCTCGTACTCTGAAGCGATACTGGCCCTGCGGGTCGAGACCAGAGCGGACCCGATACGAGGTGTTCGGACACTGGTTAATGAGTTCAGTCCAGTCGCCGGGCTCGGTTTGGTCCAGCCTCTGAAGCTCCACCACGTAGCCTGTGATGGCAGAACCTCCATCAAAACACGGCCCAGACCAGGACAGAACCAGAGATGTGCGGGTCAGCTGGGACACGAACGGACACGAGGCTGGAGGGTCTGGACGATCTGGGGAGAAACAGAAAGGGAATGAGAAGCAAGGTTATTGGGAAGTAAAGAAATTAGTTTTAGATTTGTTTTAATAAATAATTTGTTAGTTAAAAAGATGAACACATTATTGATGAAAAATGACAGAAGAAAAACTTGAAGAAAAATTAGGAAATAAAGTTTAAAATGTACTAAAACAGGAAAAAAACACACACACACACACACACACACACACACACACACACACACACACACACACACACACACACACACACACACATCACAACAACACACACACACAACACAAACACACACAACACACACACACACACCACAAAACACACACACAACACTCAACAACACACACAAAAAACACACACACACACACACACACAATACACCAAAAAAAAAACAAAAAAGCTAAACAGAAATATTACAAAAGGCATGCACATCACAACGTAAATGAAAACTTTTAATTTTTTAAGCTAATAAAATACACATTTTAAACCTATTAAAAATATAAGTACATATAATTTCAAAAACTTGACCTAGAATTGAAACTGAAAAAAATCTAATTAAAAACAATACTGGAAATAATACAATTAATTACTAAAACAATTTCTAAAACTAAAAAAAATATCATTCTAAATATGAATAAACAAACAGTATATAAATAATACTAAAACAACACAAATGAGAACAAAGGCAATTAGATTATTGGTTGTGATGTCATCACCATAGATGTAGACTGATTAGACTGATTTCAGATCTCACCAATGACACTGATGCTTATGGTCCACTGAGCCGTGCCTCCTCGGTTCCGAACAAAAAGGGAATAACTTCCCGCATCTACAGGAAGAACGTCAGAGAGAACCAGGGTGCTGCTACTGCTGGTGTTCATCACACACACCCGCGGTCCTTCTAACACAACCTAATGACAAAATATCAAACTAGTGTTTCTCTTGATTTTTGAGTGATCGTCAGATAAGCAGGTGTTTTGTGGTGGATTCATGAAGTCAGTTCTTAAGTTCACACAGGTGTGGAGAATCACATTAATTAAATACATGTTCCACTAAAGCTTCCCAAACTCCTCAGACCTTTTCAGTGTCATGAATCCAGCAGGAAGCCACAGACCCAGAGCTTCTGAAACGACAGAGCAGTCGAGCGGTTCCTCCAACACAAACCACAACCTGCTGCTGGGGATCCACAAACTCAGCGACTGCACCTGGACAACAGAAAGAGAGTCTACTGATGCACAGATGGAGGAAGCACATCACAGATACTCCACCGAAACAAGCACTTCATGCCTCGTGTAAGATTGTGGCCTACTTACACAGAATTCATCAGTTTCAGTATTAGCTCATTTTGAGAATCATAGTTTATAGCACCAGTGTTGTTTTAGTATTGCTAATATAGTATGATAGATTGTGTTAATTAAAGCTTTTAGTTTTAGCCATTTTAGAACATCAACTAAAGATTGAAAGGTTTGTTTTATGTCAAGTAAAGAAAAGTGAAACTATTGTTCTGAAAAATTCAGTGGTTGCTCTTTGAATTATTAATTTAGATCCTCTAGATTATGAAATGCTGTTGAGAATAAAGATCACTATAATAAAGTCATGATTAAACCGGTGTTTAATGAAAAGAAAACACAACAACTTTAAATGATTAGTAACACATTAACATCTCACTGAAGGCCAAACGGAGAACTCGAAACCCCACCCACACACACACCCACGCACGCACTGAGCTGCTGGCGTGGTGTGTGTTTCAGGGACACACACATTGTCATGTTGTGCTCACGCCTGTGTGTGTGTGACATTGTGTGTGTGTGTGTGTGACACGCCCACCGCCACACCCCACACACCACGCACGCACCCAACGCACACACCCACAGTCACTTCTGTTGTGCTCACGTTCTGAGATCATGTCACAAACACACACTAGATCATGACACAGTGACACACATCACATACTTGATGACAAGGCATGTACAAATACATATGGCTCATCACACACGGTTCACTGTGACTCACACGCAATGTTTAATTCAATGTGGCATATAATTGGCTAGTAGACAGAAGGCTTGTGTGATTGGCTACAGGCATAATGACACGTCTGAATTCAATTTATAGAAATCAGTTTCCAATCCCACATTCTGCACTGATGTGTGATATAAACAGTTTAGCCTTTAAAATAGTGCATTTTTATTCAAAAGGCATCAGAAGTATATAAATGTAGGACATTCCGATTAATAAATCACTGTTGTTCAGTAACACTTTTGTTAAGTATTAAGAAGTAAAGATTATTTTCCTTAATGTTTTTATTATAATTAATCTTCCACGTATGTGTGTCTGTAGTTTGTAACTTAAGATGCATACCTGCTCTCCTCTTTTCTGTGTCCAGGGAGGTTTTAGGAGATGTTTTCCTTGTGTCAGCAGTTTCTGTTTAAAAATGTTTAATTATGTTTTTTTTTAATTGCACAAGTATTGAAACAAATCAGGTAAAATATAGTTATGGTTTCACATTAATCAAAAGCAACGGTAAAGACATTTATATCATTACAAAACATTCCTATTTCAAATAAATGCTGTTCTTTTGAAATTTATATTCATTTCAGAATCCCAGTCACAAAAATATGAAGCAGCAATTTTTTTTTAACATTGATAATAATCAGAAATGTTTCTTAATCAGCATATTCGAATCATGACACCAGTAGTAATGATGCTGAAAATTCAGCTGCGCAACACAAGAATAAATAACATTTTAACATATATTCAAATTATTTTCAATTCTAATAATATTTCACAATATTTACTGTAGTTTTGATTAAGAAATGCAACCTTGGTGAGCAGAAGAAACTCATAAAACATCGTACTAACTTGACAAGGAAACATGTCCTATAAATATCGGTTTAAAAGTGTAAAGATTGTTGTGTAGACAGGAACATCTGACCTGATTTCACACGGCTCTCCGGTCTGTTCGTCGGCTTGGGTGCCGCTGCTGAAGACTTCAGGTCAAACCTGAATGTTGAAATGTAGGTCTTCTTTTGGCCCTTTTCAATAAAGGCCATTATTACACTGTGACAAGTTCCAAACGGTCGGTCTCTTCCTCTTCTCAGCTTCTCCTGACTCCTGCCATGATTTCTCTCACTGCATCATTCATGTCAGAGGAAACAGCAGCTGTAATCAGGGCGATCTTATTAAAGGTTTGAGGAGGAAAGGCACGAGCTAAACTCACACAGATGAAGTGGGCGGGGCTTCCACACGTGGCCTGTAAGCGAAAGCCGCTCAATCACTGTCGAAGTCCACAACAACAAATACATCATAAACACAGATTCCCTGAAATGTGCACAAATGCGTTGGTCACACAGGCAGAACACATTGGAGACTTAAAACTAGAGACATTTCAACTGAAAACTACAACTATTTTCTCGGCTCATGGGCGTGTGACATAAGTATGTGACATCACAAATGTGGATGAGCCTGTCGGGCTGCTTGGGGTCATTTTGCTTACTTTAGTTTAGCCTGGTGTAAACCTCATATTTTATCTGAGTATATTTAATTTATATAATGTAGATGTAGTTTGCATTGATCAGGAAGAAGCAGCATATATGAATGTTGTGTGTGCGTGTTTGTCAAATCAATGCAATGTCTTATGAATGTACAGGTGCATCTCAATAAATTAGAATGTCGTGGAAAAGTTCATTTATTTCAGTAATGCAACTCAAATTGTGAAACTCGTGTATTAAATAAATTAAATGCACACAGACTGAAGTAGTTTAAGTCTTTGGTTCTTTTAATTGTGATGATTTTGGCTCACATTTAACAAAAAACCCACCAATTCACAACAAATTAGAATACTTCATAAGACCAATAAAAAAATTTTTTTAGTGAATTGTTGGCCTTCTGGAAAGTATGTTAATTTACTGTATATGTACTCAATACTTGGTAGGGGCTCCTTTTGCTTTAATTACTGCCTCAATTCGGCGTGGCATGGAGGTGATCAGTTTGTGGCACTGCTGAGGTGGTATGGAAGCCCAGGTTTCTTTGACAGTGGCCTTCAGCTCATCTGCATTTTTTGGTCTCTTGTTTCTCATTTTCCTCTTGACAATACCTCATAGATTCTCTATGGGGTTCAGGTCTGGTGAGTTTGCTGGCCAGTCAAGCACACCAACACCATGGTCATTTAACCAAAGTGTGGGCAGGTGCCAAATCCTGCTGGAAAATGAAATCAGCATCTTTAAAAAGCTGGTCAGCAGAAGGAAGCATGAAGTGCTCCAAAATTTCTTGGTAAACGGGTGCAGTGACGTTGGTTTTTCAAAAAACACAATGGACCAACACCAGCAGATGACATTGCACCCCAAATCATCACAGACTGTGGAAACTTAACACTGGACTTCAAGCAACTTGGGCTATGAGCTTCTCCACCCTTCCTCCAGACTCTAGGACCTTGGTTTCCAAATGAAATACAAAACTTGCTCTCATCTGAAAAGAGGACTTTGGACCACTGGGCAACAGTCCAGTTCTTCTTCTCCTTAGCCCAGGTAAGACGCCTCTGATGACAACTGTAGCCAAATTCCTTGACACGTCTGTGTGTGGTGCTCTTGATGCCTTGACCCCAGCCTCAGTCCATTCCTTGTGAAGTTCACCCAAATTCTTGAAGCGATTTTGCTTGACAATCCTCATAAGGCTGACATCTGATTACACACAAACACACTGTCCTACTAGTAATTTTCGTCATGGGAAAATATCACACATATGAAGATACACAATCTACAGTACACATTATCAGGCATACATGCATTTTTGAGGAATGGGGAAGAAATTATAAATTGCAGTTGCACTTTTCTAGAATTATGGGACACAACAACTTGTCCCCACAAGCCCTTAAATAAAGCTTTTTTTGGAAATATTCTTTGGGTCATAACAGTGAATAAATATTTATGAATAAAATGTCAAGCAACTATGAAACTAAGCCAAAATGACTCGTATAACAGTCAAATAACATTTCACTACATTCTGCTGCCGGAGTGTCATCCCTGATCCTGCAGCTTCAAATTCCCGCCATTAGACGTCATACACTAAGTATTCTGTTCAGTTCATAGGTAAACATATTCTGTACAAATACAGCTAGAGTAGGCTATATACGTTATGTTACTAAATATTTTGAGAATTAAAATGTATCTCGCTCTGTTTCTTCTAGGTATTTCTAGTTGGACATACTCTCACAAGTCAGGCTTTTAAAACAGCTGTAAGTTCTATGAAATATCATTTTCATGATACACTGATTTCTAGTAATACAAATGGCTTGTTTCTTTCCCCACGCTCCCGTCTGTTCTGGGAGCATGTAGATTAGTGAACAGGTACAGAATTCCACGAGAAGGGCGGACTGCTTTACACTCTTAAAAATAAAGGTGCTTCACGATGCCATAGAAGAACCTTTTTGTCTAAATGGTTCCATAAAGAACTTTTAATATCTGAAGAACCTTTCGGTTTCACAAATGATTCTTTGTGGCAAAATAAGGTTCTTCAGATTATAGAGATGGTTCTTTAAAGGACCTTTGACTGAATGAATGGTTTCTCGTGGAACCAAAAATGGTTCTTCTATGGCATTGCTTGAAGAACCTTTTAAGCACCTTTATTTTTAAGAGTGTACGGCAGAAAAAATGCACGTGTTCAGCTATTCACTGTAATTACGAATATAATTCTACTCACTTAACTGCAGGGGGCCTTAAAGCAGCAAACATACACAAAACTACATATCCTTGCTTCAAAGAAAACTTCACCCAAAATGAATATTTTGTAGATTATTGTTTTTATCAGCTGTTTGGACACTCATTCTGACGGCACCCATTCACTGCAGAGGATCCATCGGTGAGCAAGTGATGGAATGCTACATATCTCCAAATCTGTTCTGATGAAGAAACAAACTCCTCTACATCTTGGATGACTAAACTATTCCTTCAAACTGTATTTAGTGCTAATATGTCCTCAGCTAAAGAACAAGAGGTCAAGACAGATACCAAAGCATGCTAGTTTTATTTGATCTTTACCTGATTTTACAAAAGATCTCAAAGCCACAAATCTACAATAGTCATCTTAGAAGTACAATGATTTCACGTAAAAACCCAGGCTGTCATTTTTATGATGAACAGATCATTATCAGAGCTCAAATTCAGAGATCCTCAGAAGATCTTCATTCTCTGCTTGCTTTTATTGTGGAAGGAGACATTTTTAACACCACACAATTATAAAACATTACATGTGTCTTTATAGATACTGGTTTCCTTATTTTTTTTTCTGTTTTTGACCATCTTCCAAAATGGTCTGTAAAACGACAGGTTATGCTTAGAGTCTCAAATGACCACGTCACTGTCAACACCGAGCAAACGCGTTAACAGCGTTTACAGTACGTCACATGGACATGGCGTTCGTCCCGTTCCACATCTTATTTGTGAATGGAGGAATTTACTCTCCTTTATTTTTTAAATGACTATTGTGCTTGTGTTAATCATCATCATCATCAGTGTTTAATTGGGGTGGGCTGCCTTCACTGGTGTCCATGAAGATTTTCTTGCCAGATTTCTGCACATGATCTTCATTTCTTTTCTCTAGGGCTTCAATCTGTAAAAATGTAAATGTACGACACAATTGATTTTTAACAACAAAGTTTTAAATCTTTGTTGGGTCTTTCTAAAAAAATTGAAATCCAGACCTGGGCTAAGAAATCAGCCTCATTGTCGCAGCTGATCTGCAGTCCAGACACGGTGTTGAACAGCTCAAACACATCGAGAGCTTCAGCCACACCAGCTTTCTGGAAAAACTGGAGAAGACAAGAGCATTCATTAATGATCACAACCTTGCTTTAGAGCTATTACAGAGCTCTTTATTACACCACTTACCGTGGCCACATTCCTGCAGTCTCTGAACAAGAACTCCAGACCGTGAGGGTGCGTGGGCTCTATGGACTGACTCACGTCAATGAACCACACCTTCATGAGGACAAATCAAAATAACATGGGGTTAAATTAATATAATAACAGTACTTTCGATGCATTAAACTGATTAAAAGGGACAGTAAATACATGTATCATGTTACAACACATTTGTATTTTAAATGAATGCTGTTCTTTTGAACATTTTTTTAATTAAATGCATCACAGTATCCTCAAAATTATGATAATCATGTTTCTTGAGCAGAAAATCAGCATATTAGAATGACTGGAGTAATGATGCTGGAAATTCAGTTTTGCATCCCAGAAATAAATTACATTTTAAAACATTCAAATAGAAAGCAGTTGTTTTAAATTGTAATAATACTTCACAATATTCCTGTTTTTATTGCATGTTTGATCAAATAAATGCAGACTTGGGGAGCATAAGCAATTCAGTTTTAAACGGAAGTGTAGTTTATGAACACATGACTAGCCTTGCTACAAACCTGTCCATCATGCCAGAGCATGTTGTATTCACTCAAATCAGCATGAACCAGTTTACAGTCTTGATACAGACGCTGCATCATCTGTGAGACAGAGAACTAGAGGTGAATATCAAGAGCAGTCAAACTGGATCCCAAAATTAAAACAGAAATAACTTATTATTTTCATCACAATTAAGCACTGTAATAAAGCAACACAAATCCTGTATGGACACAACAATGTCTAAAAATAGACATTCTTATTTTTTTACCCAATATCCATTTAACAAAAGCAAAGATTGTTGTAGTATTTCAGTACACTCACGTTTAGCACTTGGTAGTATGCTTTCTTCATATCCTCAGAACTCAGAACAGCGTCCTTCAGTTTAGGTGCAGGAACGTGGTCCTTTCCAATGAATGACATCACAAGGATATGCTTCTTCAGAATCACCACCTCCGGACACGGGACCCCTGCTTTCTTTATCCTACACGCACATGTGTGTGCGCAAGAGGGGCGGAAATAGCATATTATGATGTAGTGTCATCTTCATTTACCCAAGGCGTTTAAATCAGTCACATTAAATGTCAAATACTTGTCTTGTCAAGTTAAATGAATCTGCATGTCACCTGGTGAGGTTGTGCATCTCTTTCTCAGCCCACAGGCGGATAATTTTGCGAGGATTCAGCTTGCTGAAGCGGTCTTTGAAGCGGTAGTCATCTTTGATATATTTGTCCCGGTTCTTAAACTCATTCAGAGTGGTCTTGAAAACTTTGAGGACACACTCTTCTGGAACAATCTTCTCTTCAAAGCTGCACGAGACACATTGAGATAAACATTGCTTCATAAATGCAGACTTGCGTTAATTGCAAGATTAAGCGAGTTGCACACACAATGAGGCAAAGCACACACCTCCCTCCATTAGCATGGAAAACCACAGCCTCTTTCCCTGTGCTGATGCAGCCATTGATGCTCTCCAGTATCCCAGCATTCACCATTTTGTACATGAGCAGTCTGGTCCTGGGGTCCACAGCATGTTCCTGAGCAAAAGAGGACATGAAATGTACAGTCAGAACATACTGGACACATGGTGGACACATTACATTTCTTCTACAGTTTGTTGAGCCTGAAAACCCTTATAATATATTAAACGGAAATAAACTAAGTTATGGGTTGGGCTCTTTACATTGCATTGCTTCTACAGTTTCTATACTATTTAAATGAACTAAAATATAAATCAAATGAAATAAATAAGATAAAACTAAATAAAATAATAAAATAATGGATTGGGTTTTTGATATTATATTTCTTCTACAGTTTGTGGATTCTGAAAACCCCTAAAATAAAATAAAATAATAAATACAAATGTGGGCTCTTTGCATTACATTACTTTGAGTCTAAAAACCCCTCAAATAAAAAAAACTAGAATAAAGCAAAAACAAAATAATAAATAAAAAAATGGGTTGGGCTCTTTGCATTTCTTCTACAGTTGGATTAGTCCGAAAATCCCTACAATAAAATTAACTAAAATAAGCTAAACTATAACATAAAATAAAACTATGGGTGGGCTCTTTACTTTATCTTTCTTCTACAGTTTAAGAAGTCTGAAAACCCCTAAATATAGTATAAAATAAAAAAAGAACAATATAATTGATTTAGATTGGGTTGGGCTCCTAAAAGGGAAAAGGACTCACAGCAGTCGAGTGCTCCTTCTTCTCATGAAGCCGAGCGCTACGGCGCTGCTCGCTGTGACAGTGGCGTTTCAGAGCGTTGTACACGTGGTTGGACAGCTTCAGGTCCATGCCGATCCCGTCTCCCACATGCACCTCCGGAGCAAACTGCACGGATACATTCAGAGATTAGAACTGGAAGAACAATTGTAAGATGTTATTTTGGATAATGTGTGAACAAGCCTAACATTGTCCATGCGTGCCGTGTTCTTCCGTCCACAGACGTCCTCGTCGTGTTTGGTGATGATGTTCTTGCCTTTCCCAACAAATCCCTTTTTAGGGGTCGTTGTTGGTTTGTCTGAGTTAGTAAATCAAATGCAGTCAGGTAACGAAATACTAACTGCTAAGGGCACATCAACATATGGTTTTCTGTGTAGCACAAACAAGCTCACCAGCTCTGTAGGGGTCATAGCGAGTGTCTTGCCAATCGACCTCGTCTTCAGAGCTGTCGCTGTCCTCATACGGATGAACCATGCGGTAGTTCTCAAAGGATATGGAGACTGGAAAGTAAATTAACTGTTAAGGGTTTTTATTCATTTTGACATGCATGCATAAATAAATAAATGTTTATGTAGGTTTGGTTATTTATGCATGCATGTTATATTATGTATTTATGAATTTGAATTTTTATGGATTCTGTTTTTTCCCCCACTTTAATTTCTCTGGATTCCATTTTAATGGTTAAATTACATAAATAAATAAAAAAAAAACACGTATGGTCCTATTAAAATATGCTTTATTTTCCCTTCAAATTTAATGGCATTTGCCATTTTAATTGGTTTAATTAACTTTTAAATTGTAGGGTTACTTTAAATTGACATTATTTTAAAACTAACATTTTATGAAATGTGAATATGAAATTATTATCTAACAATTTATAGAAAATATTCTAATAAAGAGCCAAATTAAATGTTTAATTTAATTTCATTAAATGTTAATAACAAATTAATTAGCAAAAACAAGTGATAATGAAATGAAGGAATAAAACATTAACATTCAATCTTTAGAATTAAAATGTAATAAAAATTTGACAATTACTTTTATTATTTTTTGCAAACACAACTAAGATTTTTTGTTAAAATTAATACATGAAAGAAAAATTTGTGATACTTTTTAAAAGAATAAAAATTGATAGTTAATATTATTATTTAACAATTAATTTAACTGTTATACTAATTTTAATATTACTTTGAAAAGTACATTCTACTGTACACTAGTATTATATTTGTCATAATTTCAAGTTAAACTGAACATTTATATCACACACACACACACACACACACACACACACACACACACACACACACACACACACACACACACACACACACACACACACACACACACACACACACACACACACACACACACACACACACACACACACACACACACACACACACACACACACACACACACACACACACACAAAGTTCAATAGGTGAAAACACAGTTTTAAATGGAATCTTTGGGTTTTACCTTTGCTGTCTCCATTAAACTTCTTCTCCTCCCTGCGCAGCTGCGTATCAAACTCGCGATCGAACTCCATCTGAAGCATCTGGGCCAGCATCAGGTCGCTGGTCATCAGGTCGCTGGTCGAGTCTGCTCCAGGAGCGCAGGTCAGGTCCAGATCGGTACTGAAAATTACAGCAAGTACATGCATATAAAAGATGTTTTCACCATCAGAAATTATGACAAACTTGCTCACATTTTGTGAGGAGAATCCCGCTGCTGCAGTAGTGATTTGAGTTTAAATGCCAGATTAATGATTTGGTTTTGTAGTCAATCAAGTTAAACACATGGTTGATAAAAAAAGAAAAGTAAATTTACCATAAGAAATAAAAAGGTTGTTCTTGATCATATATTACTATTGTATCTATATATAGAAGCAATCCAAACCAAAGACAGTGGGCTACTAGACTCGTAACAGTGCTACTAATCTGATATGTAAGTGTTGGAGACTCACTCTGGGATTTCTGGGAAAGGGCTGCCCTCCTCATGCAGCTGTCGGGCCAGTTGCTCACTCATAACATCAGCCAGAGAGCAGGGAGCTGGGGCCAGGACAGGAGGGCCCCATGGGCTCTGGAAAAATAACACAAAACAGACATGAACGACTAATACACTCACATTCCAGCAAATACCACCATCAGCAGCTGACAAGCAGAATAAAAGTCCTGTCATCATTTACTCGCCCTCATGTCATTCCAAACTAGGGTTGCAAAAAGGTGCATTTTCCAGTAAACAGAACATTTGGAATTTTTGGCATCTTTCGTACATTTTTGGTAAAGTTTCAGAAATTGTTCCACTCCTTTTCCAACCTTTGGTTTTATTTCTTCTGTAGAATGTAAGAGAAGATATTTTGAAGAGTGTTGGTAAACAAACATTGTTGGTTCTCATTACTTCAATATAACACAGAAATGCAATGGAAGTCAATGAGAATCAAACCTGTTTGGTTCACAACACTCTTCAGAATATTCTCTCTTGTGTTGCGCAGAAGAAAAAAAGCATTTTTGGGAGGCCGATCCTTTCCTTTAATAACCTCATCAATATGCATTGTCTCACATTAAATCAGTCAAATACAATTATTTTAAATATGTGTTTTACATTAATAGAAACATATGAACTATATATGTAGAAACATTAAAACTTTTAACTATTTTAGTAGATTTTACTAACCTAAATACTGTTTAAATATAAATACTACATGAACAAACGTAAATGAAAATTAGAAATGTTGCCAAACTGAAATAAATGTTTAAATTTAAGCATTCAAATTGACAAAAAAAAATATTATATATAATATAATATATAGAAATATTAATGGAAAATAATGAAAAAAATCACAAACTAAAAATTAACATTGAAAACATAACTCTAACTCAAAATCTTAATAAATACTCTAATAGGTATAATAAGTAATGCTTAAACAACACTGTTTGTAAGTATTGCAATATTTATTTGACCTAATTAACCCTACAAAACTATGACTTAAGTCCAGATCAAGAGTTTCAACGTCCACATGCTTAACGTTAAGTTTTGCACAAGATAAGACTACTTTATTATTCTATTCAAATAGGTTCTAACTGTGTAGAGTTCAGCACTGTTTAACTCCAGTCCAGTGAGTCACCAGTCATCACGTCAGGCGGGCTTCGACTCATTACTCACCCTTCTGTTGTATAACGTGACGTAATGCTCGACAGGCCTTGTTCTAAACCGACTCATATTTGACCACTTCCCGGATTTTTGTCCACATAATTCGATAATAACCGAACTGTTCGGAAATCTCACCTTGGTTTCTGTTGTAGTTACTTCAAGTTGATCCATGTTGGTTGACAGACGGTTTAGATTCAAACAAGACTAAGAACGAGACGCTTGTAACACTTTATCGCGTAGATTACTAGAGTAAAACTCGTGTAAGGTTCGTTAATATCGACTTTAATGTAATATGTAACTTTACTTATGACAATCTTTTGACCAAAACCGCTAAAACGTGGTTTAAAAAAGACAAGTTAATTCGTTACCGACAACGTCTGAGATAAAAATAGATGTGAGATACAGCCTACAATGGTCGGTGGGACAAACCCTATGACGACATAACTCGGATTTTCAAAATAAAAGTCAAACGAAAAACAAATAAAAGTATTAGGGATTTATTTTATGGTGACTGGGATTTCCAAAAACAGCCAAAGCCTTATTTTATGACCATCACAGCTATATAAATAATGTGTAAATTGATTAAGTTTCTTTTTTAATTATAATAATAAAACAGTCTTTTGAGATAATTTTATTATTATTTTCTTTATCGTTTTTGTATTCAGCACCATTCATTTAAAAAAAAAACCCCTTTCATGGAAGAAACTGATCACCATACACTTAAATAATTAATAATCGAATTTATATTTTAATGGTAATAATTAAAACATACCAGCAATGTATGAATTTATTTTATACTTTTGCATATTTTTTTAAAATGCAATGTATATTATTTTATTTAATATATTTCTATTCTATTTCTATCGTTGTTGTGAATACATTTGTGTTGAGGAATTTTATATCTATTGCTTTGTTTAGTTTATTGTTTTGTAAAAAAATAAGCAAAAAGCAAACAAACAGCCATGCAAACAAGGCATTTGTGTTAAAATGTCTTACTATTTATAAAAAAAAAAAAAACGTTTTTTATGTTGTATCAAAAATTCTGGTTCCTTATAGGTTTGTGTTGTTGTTGTTCGCTTTTTACACTTAGAGCTGATTTGAGGCTTTTATTGGTTAAAATGTGCCGCGTGTCACAGTGGGCGTGGCCTATAGAACAGGAAGTACAGACGAGATGTCAGAATATTAAAGCAGAGTATTAGAGAATACTCTAATAATATTAGTTACTGATGCATCCAATCCAATGAATGTTGCTCGAGTGATTCTTGCTCTAGTTTTCTGCACCTTTTTCACAGCATCTCATTTCACTAATAAGGTAAACTGACTTTAATGCACTTTTGACAGCATCACAGTGTTTGTCCTGTTGTGTTTGTATTGCATGTACAATAATGCATTTTCTAAAATGTGTTTTGTGGTTTAGCTGTGTTCTAGAGTGTTAAATTATAGTAATGCTGCCAGATACCAGAATACACTAAATATATAACTTCTTTTTTGCTTTACAGTATGTCCTGACTGTCTTAAAGTTTACATTTCCAACCATTTTTCAGGGGCAAGTATTCATGACAATATCACTCGCTATATTAGAAATCCAGTTCCTCATTTACATGACATTTCAACATTTATCCTTATTAACTTTCTTCAGCTGGCAGACGTCCACTGGAGCTCTGTTGCTGCTGCTTACATGGAAACTGGGTTGGGTTGAAATAAATGCCTTCTCCAGGTAACTAAATATGCATTTATATCAAATATGGATTATTATTGGTGGATTATACATTTGATTAAGTACTATTGCGATCTGTTTATTAATATCTGTACTCCTGCTGTGGTTGTGTTTTTAGATCTGCAGCATTTTCCCAGCTTCCTGGGTGTTTCTTATTTATTGGAAACATTTATGCGGGGTCCAAAGCACTGTCACTTTTGGTAAGTGCAAAAAAAAAATTACATATGGATTTCAGTGTCTTCTCTGTATCTGGACTGAACCTGTGTTCACTTATGTTGAAATATGCTTGTCTTTGTGTTTTTTTTAGCCCATTCCTTTTTTATTTGTGTTACAAAATGTCTCCGAAGTCCTTGCTTTTCTCCTCAGAACAGTAACTCACAGAGAGGTGAGTCTGATTTGGGAATTAACTAAACAAGATTTTGCTTCTTATAAAATGTGTTTAGAAGGATTAGAAATCAAAGAGTTCACTTCCATAATGTCCTCATACTATTTCAGATATCATAAACATGTCTCAGTGCCAGTCATGTCACTATTCTAATTTTCTTTATGTTTGAATTAATTAGAAACCACCATGGATGAAATTATTAAGGTATGTTTCTTTCAACCAGATAGTCCAAAATGACTTGAAAGAGCTTGTTTATGCTCTTAAATATTTTTATGCTCATACCTTCACTGCAAAATGATTTTCCTCCTCAGTATTTTACTCGATATTTTACTGGAAAACAAAACTAAATCTAGTTTTCGAGGAGAAATATAGATATATAAAAAAAACAAGATACATGTACTTGAGAAGCAAAATGACACAAGATAACAAGACTTATTTTCGGAAAATGGACAAAAATGTGAGAAATAAGATAATTTTTCTTACCCCATTGGCAGATATTTTAGGAATAAAGTTATTTAATTTTGATACATTGTTCAGAAAAAAATACTTAATATCTTACGTAATTTAGCTTTTCAAGTAAATGTATCAATTACATTTTTATACATATATTTTCAATATATTCTTAATGAAATATTGTATTAAAAACAAAGAAGGAAGGACAAATCTATAGATATTTAAATGAAATCATATTCTTTTTAGTTTGTGTATGTTGCTGGGATCTGCCACCAGCCTTATGCTGTACAATCCACGGGTAAGTTCATACCGTTATCAATATCTCTGTAACATTAAAAATCTCCATTTCATATATCCTCTTTACGGATCTAAATGTCTCATCTCTCAGTTTGGTCCCAGTGGCTACACATGGGCGTCCATTCATCTGTTCTGTGTTGGTGAGTGGATTTATTTGTCACACTCCAGAGACGAACTCACATGAAAGTGTGTGTTTTACCTGTGTGTGTGTGTGTGTGTGTGTGTGTGTGTGTGTGTGTGTGTGTGTGTGTGTGTGTGTGTGTGTGTGTGTGTGTGTGTGTGTGTGTGTGTGTGTGTGTGTGTGTGTGTGTGTGTGTGTGTGTGTGTGTGTGTGTGTGTGTGTGTGTGTGTGTGTGTGTGTGTGTGTGTGTGTGTGTGTGTGTGTGTGTGTGTGTGTGTGTGTGTGTGTGTGTGTGTGTGTGTGTGTGTGTGTGTGTGTGTGTGTGTGTTTCTCATTTAGGTGCATATAAAGTATTCCAGAAGAACACAAAGACAAACCTTCTGAGGTAGTTTCATGTTTTAATTACATTATCGTTCAACAGTTTGGGGTCGGATATATTTTTTCGATATAAAGTCTCTTTTGCTCACCAAGGCTGCGTTTATTTGATCAAAAATACAAAATCAGCAAAATTGTGAAATATTATTACAATTTAAAATAACTGTTTTCTATTTGAATATATTGTAAAATGTAATTTATTTTGTGATGCAAAGCTGAATTTCCCATGATCCTTCAGAAATCATTCTGATATGCTTATTTGCTGCTCAAGAAATATTTCTTCTTCTTATTATTATTATTAAAGTTGCGTTTTGTGGAAATTGTGATATTTTTATACTTCATATTATAAAGGTCTTTAATATCTCTTTTGATCAATTTAATGCATCCTTACTGAATAGAAACTTACTGACCCTAAACTTGTAGAATGGTTGTATATTGTTATTTTTATACTCCAAGTAGATGCGTCATAAGTGCCGTTTTTAATGTGTGACGTTACAGTGATCTTGAAGAGCAGTTCATCAATTACGTGACCAGGTAAATGAATAAATATGAAAATTAAAGTCTGCAACCTCAGATTTGGACCCATATGAATTTTAAACGCAGTATATATTTGTCAACCCAATTTAATTGTATACTTCTTTTTTAGTGCATTGTTACTTGCCTCTCTTGCATACTCGACAGGTAATAATATGCATTTTATACTATTGTATGATTTCTGTATACAGCTCATAATTTTCTGACATGATTCGTGTGTGCTCCTCGGCGTGTTGTGTTTCAGGTGATCTGTCCGGGGCCTTAGATTTCCCTCTCCTGACCTCGTACAGGTTCCACACTGGCTGCTTGAGCAGGTGAGACAGACATTCAGAAGTACTAATGCAGCAAAGTTAACATGATTTCTTGAGTCTTTACAATGACGATTTCAATTGCAAAAAGTCCCGAATGAGCGATGCATTGTCATTTTGTTGAATTAAATGGATTGTGTTTGCAAATCATTTGCTCATTAGAAATGATTTTCTTTTGATAGTGCTATATTGAGCTTCTGTTTGATGTTGGCGAGTGTGAAACTGAAGGGCAGTCTGTCTCAGGAGCACTGTGGCATCTGGTTCTTCCTGGCCAAGGTGAGACCGATGATCATTTATGGAGTATGTCCAGGCAGGACTGTTAGAGCGCGAGGCTCAGTTTCACATCACATGCACTGCGTGCTGCAATACAAATGTAAATGTAATAAATGGTGCAATGGCTTTCTTTTTCTCCCTGCATGCAGATACTGACGTCAGGTCTTTCTCTTTTCCTCTCCGCATTCAACACTGTGCTCAGCCCTGTGACTCTGTGCTGGTGAGTTCCTCAGTTCTGTGTTAAGATATTGAGTTTAGGCTACCGAGTCTCTTACAGTATGAAGTAACATAAAGAAATGTTTTTGTTTCTCTCATTAGCATCATCCTGAGCTATGCCGGAGAGGCCTTGTTTGTGTATTCTGACAGATTGAAATAAGTTTGATGAAGAATATGACCAGTGCCTTTGAAGATTTTCCACTCCAGCTCTTTATTGGAGTTTTATAAATTGACCAAAGCAATAGCCTCAATGAGATTATTTTCATCTTGCAACACCCAAAATGATTTGTTACTGTTTTTATATGCTTATTTTCAGTCTGAGTTACATTGTTTCGGCCACAAGATAAAAATACATACAAACTGTAATATTTTATTTAATTTTTTTGAAATTCACAATTCTGACTCTTGCAGTTTTGAGTTTATATTTCACAAAATCTGGCTTTTTTCTTCCAATTCTGTTAAAAACTTAGAATTTTGAGAAAGAAGTCAAATTGCAATATATAATTTTACAATTTTGATAAGTCTGAATTGTGAGGTTTTTTATTTTATTTTTTAAATCTGTGGTGAAAAAAGGGATCAGGGTCAGTCAGAAATCAGTTTTGCTTTCGAAAAAAAAACAAAGATGTGAAAATTGTGAGGAGAAAAGTCTGATTGTGGGATTAAAGAGTCACGATGACCTTCTTTTTATTTTTTATTCCATGGTGGAAACATGCTTCTATAGTTACATGCCAAAAAAGAAATGGAAGAAACAAGCAGGTGTTTATCACTTACCGTAATTCTTTTAAAAGCAGGTGTTTATCACTTACCGTAATTCTTTTAAAAGCAGGTGTTTATCACTTACCGTAATTCTTTTAAAAGCAGGTGTTTATCACTTACCGTAATTCTTTTAAAAGCAGGTGTTTATCACTTACCGTAATTCTTTTAAAAGGTGTTTATCACTTACCGTAATTCTTTTAAAAGGTGTTTATCACTTACCGTAATTCTTTTAAAAGCAGGTGTTTATCACTTACCGTAATTCTTTTAAAAGCAGGTGTTTATCACTTACCGTAATTCTTTTAAAAGCAGGTGTTTATCACTTACCGTAATTCTTTTAAAAGGTGTTTATCACTTACCGTAATTCAGGTGTTTATCACTTACCGTAATTCTTTTAAAAGCAGGTGTTTATCACTTACCGCTCACTTTAAAAGCAGGTGTTAACACTTACCGTAATTCTTTTAAAAGCATCACTTACCGTGTTTATCACTTACCGTAATTCTTTTAATTCTTTTAAAAGCAGGTGTTTATCACTTACCGTAATTCTTTTAAAGCAGGTGTTTATCACTTACCGTAATTCTTTTAAAAGCAGGTGTTTATCACTTACCGTAATTCTTTTAAAAGCAGGTGTTTATCACTTACCGTAATTCTTTTAAAAGCAGGTGTTTATCACTTACCGTAATTCTTTTAAAAGCAGGTGTTTATCACTTACCGTAATTCTTTTAAAAGGTGTTTATCACTTACCGTAATTCTTTTAAAAGGTGTTTATCACTTACCGTAATTCTTTTAAAAGCAGGTAAAATCACTACCGTAATTCTTTTAAAAGCAGGTGTTTATCACTTACCGTAATTCTTTTAAAAGCAGGTGTTTATCACTTACCGTAATTCTTTTAAAAGCAGGTGTTTATCACTTACCGTAATTCTTTTAAAAGGTGTTTATCACTTACCGTAATTCTTTCAGTCATAATATGGCCAGTTTATTTTACACGCTTAAAAATAAAGATGCTTAAAAGGTTCTTCAAGCGATGCCATAGAAGAACCATTTTTGTTTCCACAAAGAACCATCCAGTCAAAGGTTCTTTAAAGAACATCTCTTTCTTACCTTTTATAATCTGAAGAACCTTCTTTCAGCTTTTGTGCAACAGAAAGGTTCTTCAGATGTTGAAAGTTCTTCATGGATCCGTTTACACAAAAAGGTTCTTCTGTGGCATCGTGAAGCACCTTTATTTTTAAGAGTGTAGTCACTTAATGTAGATTTAGTTTTTTCACAGCAACATGTGTAAGTGCTGTTAGTGTTTGAACTGTGCACATCGTTGTCCTGCGGTGTTTACGTTTGAGATCCTGGATCATATCCTGAATACTGTCACACCTTACATCAGTACTCTGTATGAGAATCCATAAGACACATGGGAAACATGAGCCCCCATAACTCTCTGGTTTTCAAAAATAGTTTTACATAATGTCAAGTCACCATAAACATATTAGTGTTATTAGTGCAATGTGTTTGTTGTCCATGTTAACATTATTCACAATTATTGCAGGTTGATTGACGGTTATAATATTTTTTAAGGGTATTTGGATTTTTTTAAATATAGAAATAACTCCCAAAATTGAGACCTGCAAAAAATACTGTGATTATTCTGTTTGAACTGATTGACATTTACTGTATTTTGGAGCTACATTTTATGATATTGTATTTCTAAAGCTTCTATTATCAAATTAACCCATATATTATATTATGAAACAACTTTTCTTAGTATTTTAAATCAGTTTTTGCAATATTAAATAAAATAATTTAATTGACCATCTGTGTTTTTTTTCTCTTATTTAAAAAAAAAATGAAATCATAGGTGTAGCTTACACCAGGAATTCTGCAATGTGTAGAAATGCTTTTTTAAAGATTGAATCCAAGATTTGGTGATACTACATGATATTACATAATTAGCTATTTTTACATCGCCAGTCATTTTTGACCAGGAACACCAAATTAGATCGTATTTTCAAGAGTTGAAAATAAACAATATATATATATTAATATTACCATTAACTATAGAAGTCGAAAAATATGCACTATTCAGAAAATGTTATAGGGTGAATTATATTAAAAGTATAAAAGGCAGAAAGCAGATTTTTACTGTCAATTAATAATTTTCTCCATCCTGTTTGCTAAATAATTTTGCCACTGAAACTTAGCACAATCATATGTACTGAAAACAAATGCTCTTTAAAAACAACTTTATTATAGGATAAAAATATTTTTTACAAAGTAGTGTCAAAATCAAGAGTACAAAACGTCAAAAAAGATGTACGCAGTTCTTCTCTTATAGACAAAACGAGGTTTGTTTATTACTCAAGGTCATTTCATAAGATCTGAGCACACTGAATTACTCACAAATGACACAAGTACATATAAAAGGAAATCAAATAAGCAGCTATAATTCAGGACATGAGCAGATAGAATTACACATTCATCCATTTAGTCCCAGTGTGGTTTTGAAATCATATCTGAACTTATAAGGGATGTTTTTGTGACTTGACTTTCGGTGAAAACATGGCGAGGTACGGCCGTCTCCTGCGTATCCGCACGTCTGGCTGCTCGTCCTCTTTGATGTAGCCTGTTGAGAGCAAAGAATGAGCAAGATAAACTGATCAAATAATGACATTCTTCCTGTAAAACTTCAGTTCCCTTATGAACTAAGTTTTCTTTCTGTGTTTTGGATTACTTCTAAATCAAATCAGAAACATAGGTTGGATGTTGTGAGCGAAGTCTTCTACGGATCCGGGAGAAACAAAAACATGACGCAGAGAGGCATCGGGCTTTTGAACTCAATTTATTCTTGACAAGCATGCCTTTAAATATGGTACCAGAGACTTTTGTATTACAGGAGGTTCACAAAATGACCAAATAAGGTACAGAAAACATAGCATGACAGACACAGAATGAATGCATTCTTTCTCTACTTATAGCCAGGAGCCACCTGTCCAGCGACCTCTTCCTCTTATAGCCAGGAGCAACATAAACAGCAAGCTCTTTACCTTTTCTGTAGCTTTGTATTCACTTATGCGGAAATTAAATCTAACACTTCCTTTCACAGGAAGTCTATAGATTCAAAGTCTCATAGTTACTGTATGTGTAACTGTATGTGCTGGGAAACAATGGATTTGTACAAATATAATGTAGCATTATTAGTGTTATTATAGTTCTTAATAGTGCAAGATTTCAAAGTTTCGCCAATTCTGCAAGTTGTCAGAAAGACACGATGCAGTACCTCTTTCCACACAGGTCTGTGTTGACGGGAAACCCACTTCCCAGAAGTTCTCTGGAGTGGACGGTGGGATGTAGCGGTAGCGATGACGTGAACAGGAAGACAGTTTTTTCTGTCTTTCTTCCTCTGGAAGGTCTGCATAGTACTGAAACAACAACGCTGTAAATGATCAATGGTGTCATTAATTAGAAGGAGGTATATTTGGTCATATAGTGACTCACATTTTCACACTCTTTACAATAGTGGCCTTTCAGTTTTCTCCTTTCGTCTTTCTTACGCACAACTTCCACACAAGCAAAAGACTTATTCCTGGAACAGAGAGCAAAAGATGTACAAACGTCTTTAAAAATATGCTTCATGATCATTTTCTTTGCTAATAATTGTATTATTTGAAGCATTTTATTCATTTGTTTTGTTGACTTTAAGACACTGTATTTTTTTAGCACAATATGCATTTGAAGCTTTGTATGGAAGCCCGTTTCCATCACTAAATAAAAAATTAAAAAGGTAATTGCTACTTTTTAGCTCACAATTCTGACTTTTTTTCCTCATAATTGCTGACTTTATAACTGATATAAACTCTAATTGCGAGTTAAAAGTCATAATTCTGCAATTCTGACTTTATATAATTCTGACTTTATAACTCGCAATTCAATTCTGAGATTCTGACTTTATATCTCGCAATTCTGACATTCTGACTTTAAACTCGCAATTCGACTTTAGAATTCTGACAATTTATAACTCGCAATTCTGACTTTATAACTCGCAATTCTGACTTTATATCTCGCAATTCTGACTTTATATCTCGCAATTCTGACTTTATATCTCGCAATTCTGACTTTATAATCTCGCAATTCTGACTTTATAACTCGCAATTCTGACTTTATATCTCGCAATTCTGACTTTATAACTCGCAATTCTGACTTTATAATTCTGACTTTATAACTCGCAATTCTGCAATTCTGACTTTATAACTCGCAATTCTGACTTTATATCTCGCAATTCTGACTTTATAACTCGCAATTCTGACTTTATAACTCGCAATTCTGACTTTATAACTCGCAATTCTGACTTTATATCTCGCAATTCTGACTTTATAACTCGCAATTGCAAGTCAATTCTGACTTTATAACTCGCAATTCTGACTTTATAACTCGCAATTCTGACTTTATAACTCGCAATTCTGACTTTATAACTCGCAATTCTGACTTTATAACTCGCAATTCTGACTTTATAACTCGCAATTCTGACTTTATATCTCGCAATTCTGACTTTATATCTCGCAATTCTGACTTTATAACTCGCAATTCTGACTTTATATCTAATTCTGACTTTATATCTCGCAATTCTGACTTTATATCTCGCAATTCTGACTTTATAACTCGCAATTCTGACTTTATAACTCGCAATTCTGACTTTATATCTCGCAATTCTGACTTTATATCTCGCAATTCTGACTTTATTATCGCAATTGCATCTCACAATTCTGTGAAAAAAAGTCAGAATTGTGAGATAAAAAGTCGCAATAACCTTTTTTTTTTATTCAGTGGCGGAAACGGCCATAGCTTTGCAATCTGAAGTTCTTTGCATGAAAAAAAACAACTTTCAAACCAACTTTAGTAAATCTAAACTCAAACGTGTTATTTGAAATAAAATAACATTAATGAAATAAAGAAATATTTCAGACTTCTAATTTAGTTTAACGAAGTACTAAAAATAAAACCTGAAATAACTCATTCATAAAAAACAATATAAACATTTACAAAATAATAACTAATAAAAATACCAACAACACACATCAAAATTAGTAAAACTTGCTAAAACTTAGCAAAAATGCACAATAATAAAATATAAATAAAATATAAAAAAACCTATAATAGTATCTCATAACATTATTATACTCAAATTTATCTAGTGATTTTCACAATATAAATCCTTCCAAAGCAGCTCAAGTACATTTATTACCAATAAAAGTATCACATATTACTCGCCTGCTGGATCTATTACTGTCAGACGTCACTCGTTTGGGGTCTGCAGGCCGGAGGAACTCATCTGAACAATCACAACATGTTTATTAAAAAGGTTTACAAGATAAAGGACACAATACAGCAACGCTGCTGGAAGACTTTCTTTGTCATTTGAAGAGCAAAACAATTAAATACAATCGTAAATGATGAAACATCACCTGCTACCACTTGTTCTTCCTCATCCTCATCTTTCTCTCTCTCCTCCTCGAATGTCTTGTCTCGTTCGGGATCAAAACTCTCTTCCTGTGGACACGACTCATATTCTCCATATCCCGTCTTATCGAAGATGTCAGCAAGGCTGTCGTTTGCCTTCCGCCCAATTCCTGTTGATCAATCACATGTAGATGTTGTCCACAGGCGGTGAAGAAATGCATCAAATCAGTTGTTGATTCATGTAATACCAGTGGTTTGGGATTGTCCCGTCGTCTTCTGGCCTCTCAGCAGGAGACTGTGACTCACAAACGTGCAGTCGGTGTCCAGCGTCTCTATGTCTGCTCTGGCCTAACGCAATTTGGGGGAAAGGTCATATTTTTACTTTGGTGACATACAGCTAAAATAATCAAATGACCAGTCTGAACCAGAAAGAAGTCTCTTATGCTCACCATTTATTGGATACAACATATTGTAAAAACAGTAATATTCTGAAACATTATTACAATTAACAAACATTACAAAAATAACTATTTTCTATTTAAATATATTGTAAGATGTCATTTATTTTTGTGATTAAGGCTGAATTTTCAGCATCATTACTCCAGTCTTCAGTGTCACATGATCCTTCAGAAATCATACATGCTAGTGTGCATATATCATTTCTAAATGCATATATGCACACAGGCTTCATATTTTTGTGATATGTTTTTTTTTCATTATAAATGTCTTTGATAGATAAAAAAAGTTCTAAAGAACAGCATTATAAATGTCTTTGCACAGCATTGTAACATTATAAATGTCTTTGCACAGCATTGTAACATTATAAATGTCTTTGCACAGCATTGTAACATTATAAATGTCTTTGCACAGCATTATAAATGTCTTTGCACAGCATTGCAACATTATAAATGTCTTTGCACAGCATTGTAACATTATAAATGTCTTTGCACAGCATTGTAACATTATAAATGTCTTTGCACAGCATTGTAACATTATAAATGTCTTTGCAGTTTATCAATTTAATGCTTCCTTGCTGAATAAAAAAAAAAATATATATATATATATATATAAAAAAACGTTTGTACCTCTGGGTGAGGAGAGCTCTCCGTATCATACTGATCCAGATCAGCTCCTGGATCAACACTCCAGCTCTGATCTGTGACAAATACAGACCAAATAATCAAAAAACATCAGTAAAACCATTCAACTTGAACTACTCAAGAACTATTAATGGAATCTGTTCATAATTGATCTGTATTACCGAATGGAAAAGGCATGTTTTGGTTCTGAAGAGAAGTTTTGCGAGGCGTGTGCTGGTCCAAACATTTCCTTTTCTTTGAGTCCTACAAATATAACAGTTCAAACCGACTCAAGTGTGTTTTAATGGTATTTATTGTATGTGAAACTGTTGGGTAAATGATGTGATAACCTGATTTGCTGCGGTCTGACTGTGTCTAACCGTTGTTTCCTGAAGCTTGTTCTTTATACGATTGTTAGTTGGAGTGGAAGCAAACATCATCCCCTTGATTTCAGTTTCATCAGGATCATCCAGGCTGGAATCAGAAATCTCTCTTTTCCTGCCATCCGTATGTTTTCTCTTCCCTTTAACTGGCACACGTTTGCTGGTGTTTGCAGGTGTGTGGGGAAAGTCGTCTGCAGGCGGCGGCAGCTCTCGAGAGCCCAACGGATGGCAACGCAAAACGGACAGCGATTCGTCATTCTGGACTGCAGTGACTCTGGAAAGAAGAGCTATTATTATAAAGTATTTGCTCCAGATACCGTTCGGTTATTATTAAGAGCTCAGCAGGACGTTTGTTTGGATATAAGAGTTTCTTTACATGTTTGTGCAGTCGTGTGACTCAGGTTGTTGGTTTCGTTCGGTGTGTGGTGAAGCGTGAAGATCATCTTTATCATCAAACTGGAGGGAAAACACATTTGACAAGACATGTGAACACACTTCTAAACACTGGCGGGTTTTCCATGTATAACTAAGCATGGTCATCTTCAAAATGCACAGCTGAATTGAAATCTAAAATGGCATTTTGGGATACAACACATGACTGAGATTGTGTTTTGATGAAGATAAGGCAGAACCTGTTCCAGACAGACGTCCAGACGGCAGGTCTCAGGAACCACAGTCCTGAAATGTTTCTTTGTTTGAGGCTCTAAAATAAAAAAAGACATTCATGTTATCCTTACAAAGAACATCATCTAAAACTTCTAAAGAAAATGTAAATTGTAATTAATTTAAAGGGGTCATCGGATGCTAAATTCACTTTGAACATAAATGTGTGTTGGAAGTGTGTGTACACATCCATCCTATAATGATAAAAATCCACCCATTGTTTTTTTTTAAATCCCTATTTTAAAATCATCTTTCTCAAATCAGGCTGTTCTGAGATTCCTGTCAGAATGACGTAGTTCTGCACAGGCCCCTCCCACGATAGTTGATTGACAAGACCGTCTTACCTTAGACCCGCCCTGAGTGAGCTGAGAGCTGTCCGCCATTGTGTCGACTCCGGTGCAGGGGAAGACAAGATGTCTCCGATTAAGCGTTTGAGGTGTTTTGTTGTTGGATGTAATAATGAATATAGCAGTCGTCATTAACTCTCGACATCTGAGCCGCTGAAGACGCAGAGGATTAACGTTACTTACACTTTAAAGTGAATGCACCGATCCCCGATCTACATAAATGCATCTATGTTCGCCCGAATCATTTGTGATCCAGCTTTATCTACAGAAGAAGTGAGTATAAGGGTTTTTATGAATCTTTGCAAATCGCCTTTCCTAATAATGTACTAGTTAGCCAGTTTCACAGCTTAAGTTTAGTATGCTCCATAGATATATATACCTAGATGCCTCATTATCAACTGTTTCTATGGGCCGCGATACGCAAGCCATCTGCCCTTTTTGGAACGGTCTGCGTATCTTTGAGCGCATTGACTGTGTGCGTCTACAACAGCAAGTTATACGCTTGTATATCTTTGAATATTCATGGATTATTATGGTGAATGCGAGATGGCTGACACGTCAACGTATCTGGAGTGGTCGAATAGGGAATCTACACATATCTATGGTCTGCTCGTCACTCCACGGAAGAGAGGGGCGGAGTCAGTAGAGCTCATTAGCATTTAAAGAAACATGGACTAGATCAGCGTGCTGAAAACAGAGCTGATTTTGACAGGGTAAAGAATGTTTTTTTTACACTACCATTGAGAAATTTTAATCAAAGTATATAATAGACTTTTCATTAAGACCCTAAAGAATCACATCAGCTTGTGCAAAATGGGCATCCGATGACCCCTTTAAGTTTAAATTCTTTAATAGATGCATATTTACACTTGTTTTAAGAAAAATACATTTAAACGCACATTGTTATCTTACTGGTTAAACATAATATGTATGTATTAATAATATAAATTCTAGATGAAAATCAGCTCATAATACCTGCAATACAAGTGACGTCCATTTCACATGTCTCAGCTACCAACACACCTCTGCCATTACTGCTGAAGGGCACAGACAGCTCTTCTCGCCTGGGTTCTGCAAATTATTACAAATAAAATAAATTATGTAATTTTTGTATTAAATATAACTTTACATACACACACACACAAACACACAGAGTATATATATAAATATATATATATATACATACAAACATTTTAGTATATCTTCTCAAGGGACAATGAAACGCATTTGTCCGTGTTTCACTCCGCCTCGAATTACGCTCGATTTGCTTTCAACAAAAATAAAAACTCACGTTTTTTTTTTTTTTTTTGGTAAGAGCAAGAGACTGTACGACATCCACGTTACATGATCTGGCTGATTTTTACGTAGAGAGAGCGTGACAGCGCACCGCATTAAAAGAAATGATCATTCATGTTTTCAGAACCGCTGGCCAGATTCAAAAACTAAACTAAAATAAAAACATCTTTGAGAGCAAGGCGGTCCCCTGGTGTTTCGGGGGCCCTACACAGCTTGCGTATTCTGCATATAGGGAGGATCGGCTCTGCCTGGATGATTGTGAGATTTCCCGGCCTGAACTTTTGTCCCAGTCCACCCCTGGGTTGCACAGACTAATCGACTAGTCGACTTCAGTGCTCTGCCATGACGCTTTCAGCTTGACGTCGACTAGTCGCTGGTCCTATAGAGTGTGCAACAGGATAAGAAAATACGCTCCGTTTCCAAACAAACGACAAATAAATGCATACTCCGATAACGCTCCACAAGACATGTGAAATTATTACTGGATGCTTGAAATTGAACGGGAGAATGCACGTTTTAAACAGCTTATTGTACAGGTAAGTTAATCACGTTCTAATCTAATGCGCTGCTGCACTGTAACACACACACATACTGTAGACTACAGACAGTAGCACGTACAATACATCACACAAAATCATTCAGCGCAGAAATGTACTGTCAACACTGTTCTGTGATTTCTCAATAAAATAGCTTAGAAACTGAGAAGTTCTAGAATATATTTCTTAATAACTAAATCCCACAGCTTCCCTACTAGTAGAGAGATGCTGCCAGGTATAATTACTTCACACACGCAATCGCTCTCTCACTAATGCATTCATATGAATGTAATCTTTACTGTGCAACTTTATCTGTAACGTATCTGATTTAGAACGAGCAGAAATCTGTGAGAAATATAACGACCCAAAGACAAAAGAACTGATCAAAATATGCTGTTATAGGAGCAAAAGCCATGTAGGCAGTGCTGTGTCATATGCCATAGCTGTGCACAAGGTGTTCGAGTCTCAGCTCCAGGTTTAGGCTTTTTTGCTCATCAATGACGTCCTCAGCGACTAGTCGACGTCGACTCGACTTTCATAGCATAAAAGTCGACTTTAAAAAATCAGAAGTCGTTCAACCCCCAATATATACACACACATACATATATATATATATACAATTTCAAATAGCTAAATTAGTGAATAACAATTTGTATATATACATAATAATTAAAACTCTCAATACTTCGAAAATGTTTCCATTTAAAAAGCAATTTTGGTAATTATGCATGAAGGCCAGAGGCCTTTTTCGCTCATTTTAAAACTCTCATGAGTGTCTTACCAGGGTATGAGAGTGATAGTGGTGTCTCAGCGTAGCGGATGTGGTTCTGCTCTTTCCGTCGTTTCATCTTGCTGGCAACAGGTAAGGACAGCGGACGGTGAGGAGAGTCTGGGATCATCCCCTCCTCGGCCTCAGAAGACACATTCTGCGGAGAACTAGACACACAGACAGAGACATCCACTTCAAACAGACGCTCATGCGATGCACTTTATCGTTACACATCTCCACAGACATGTGGAGGCATTTTGTCATTTGACTTTGAGACTCACCCGGACTTTCTAAGTCGCTCCAGCTCAAGACTCAGTTTCCTGTTTTCATCTTTCAGAGTCTTCCTCTCTGCCTCTAAACTCAGCAACACACATTACAGATGGGTTGATAGTAATAGAGATAATAATTGTTTCACAGATGAGACACAATACAATACATAATAATAATAAAACAAAAATGCTCACCAAGTTCAGAGATGACAGACTGATTTTTCTGATTAGTATCTTCAAACTCAGTGTTGGTCTTTTTAATCTGCTTCTCCGTCACAGCGCAACGGTCACATGGTCCAGAACGCACCCTAAACACAGAGACAAACAAGACAGCAACTTAGGATAAGATTAGAAATATATATATTGTATTGCTAAAAAGGTAAAAAAGTCCTTTTCAGAGCACCTGTCCTCTAAGTGTCGGATCTTCTCCTGCAGGATCTTCTGTTGTTCTCGTAACTGCTGGTTCTTGCTGTGAAATTCACCCAGTCTCTGAGCATCTCTGAGAGGAAAGCAGAATTATTACAGTTAGAGATCATATCTGACATTACAGAATACTTTAATCAGAAGAAAACCTTTCATTTTTTTAATGACCACCAATTATCAGTCTATTTAAAAGTCAAACTGATTTATCAGAAATCTTCATGGAACTTATTAAGTATATGTTCTTATACAGTAAGCCTTAAACTTACAGACAGCGCTCTTTCTTCAGTTTGGTTATTTTTGCCTGTAATTCTGAAAATGAGAAAAGCTGATGTCAGTGCAAAAGCAAAAACATATTGTTTTCAGTTGATTTGACATCATTTTTGATTATTGAAATTTAATTAATTCAGTAAAAATATGTTTAGCTTTTTTTTTTTAAGAATACATACACACACACATATAATATATATACACATACACACACACACACACACATTTATAATATTTATATATATGAAAAGAGTGCACTGCATTTATTAAAAATGTTAATCTTAAGATATCCAATTATCTCATTTTTAAATATCTACTGTATCAGTAAGGTAATGCAAATGTCAGATAGCAAATATCACTAGATCTACAGTTTTTACTTGTGCAGAGAAGAGGAAGCTCGTGTACCTTGCAGAGCAGTGTCATGGATCTCTCTCACGGCTTTCAGCAGATCCTGGAGTTTCTCTCTGGAGTCTGCAGATGTGCTGGAAGCAGGGCTCAGATCTGGAGCACTCATCCTCACTCAGTCTGTCAGACTCCTTCGGTCTGCTCACTTCCACACACGTTATCAAAGTAATTCGACATAAAGTTGACATTCGCTATTTCACACAGCTGACTGACTAATATATTCCTTTCGGCTGTTTATATAACAACATCATGCGCTACGTGTATCCGAACATAAGAATAAAACAAGGCAAGTATATTATAAATAGTAATGCGCGTTTCAGAACTCCTGATATTTCTGTTCCATCATGTAAATATTCGGATTCCGCGCCTCGCGGAGGATTCTGGGAGTTCCGCTGCGGCCAATCAGAAGAGCGTTACTGACATCTAGTGTCCAAAACAGCACTGAGACAGAAAAATAGATATTCTGTACATAAAGTAAAAAAAAAAAAAAGTCAAAGTCAGCTTTATTGTCAATTCTGCCATGCGTAGGGCACCATCCCAGGTAGGCTACATTCATAATCAAAGAAGTATATATAAGACAATATTTGTTTTGTGCTTATAAAAACAGACCAAAGCAACTGAGCTCCAGAAATACCGTTTAAGATGACCATGAAGATCAGAACGCGACAGACACACGCTTCATTAGTGCTGGGAATATAACACTGACTGCAAGAACAGCAAATACAACACGCTTAAAAAGACAAACAACAAGCTCCTAATGAACCCTTCACGTCTCTGTGTGTTATCTGATCACGAGCTGCTCTAATGCTTCATTCACGAGCGTTCACTCTGACGTCATTCAGCAAAACATCAATCAAATCAAACCATAGGCCTACAGCCTATAATAAAAGCATGGTTCATTTGCTTAAGGGATTTGTATTTTATGTGTTTTGTTATACTTTAGCCTACTGTGTTAATGATTTTAAGTTTTGTACTGTTTAATAAAAAAAAGAGAGAAAGAAAAAACTGACTCAAATGATTCGCGCTCCGCGGTCCCGAACTGACTCAAATGATTCGCGCTCCGCGGTCCCGAACTGACTCCCGAACTGACTCAAATGATTCGCGCTCCGCGGTCCCGAACTGAATCAAATGATCCGCGGTCCCGAACGCGATTCGCGCTCCGCGGTCCCGAACTGACTCAAATGATTCGCGCTCCGCGGTCCCGAACTGAATCAAATGATTCGCGATTCGCGCTCCGCGGTCCCGAACTGACTCAAATGATTCGCGCTCCGCGGTCCCGAACTGACTCAAATGATTCGCGCAAATGATTCGCGCTCCGCGGTCCCGAACTGAATCAAATGATTCGCGATTCGCGCTCCGCGGTCCCGAACTGACTCAAATGATTCGCGATTCGCGCTCCGCGGTCCCGAACTGAATCAAATGATTCGCGATCGCGCTCCGCGGTCCCGAACTGAATCAAATGATTCGCGATTCGCGCTCCGCGGTCCCGAACTGACTCAAATGATTCGCGCTCCGCGGTCCCGAACTGACTCAAATGATTCGCGCTCCGCGGTCCCGAACTGACTCAAATGATTCGCGATTCGCGCTCCGCGGTCCCGAACTGAATCAAATGATTCGCGATTCGCGCTCCACGGTCCCGAACTGACTCAAATGATTCGCGCTCCGCGGTCCCGAACTGAATCAAATGATTCGCGATTCGCGCTCCACGGTCCCGAACTGACTCAAATGATTCGCGCTCCGCGGTCCCGAACTGAATCAAATGATTCGCGCTCCGCGGTCCCGAACTGACTCAAATGATTCGCGCTCCGCGGTCCCGAACTGACTCAAATGATTCGCGCTCCGCGGTCCCGAACTGACTCAAATGATTCGCGCTCCGCGGTCCCGAACTGACTCAAATGATTCGCGCTCTGCGGTCCCGAACTGACTCAAATGATTCGCGCTCCGCGGTCCCGAACTGACTCAAATGATTCGCGCTCCGCGGTCCCGAACTGACTCAAATGATTCGCGATTCGCGCTCCGCGGTCCCGAACTGACTCAAATGATTCGCGCTCCGCGGTCCCGAACTGAACTCAAATGATTCGCGCTCCGCGGTCCCGAACTGACTCAAATGATTCGCGCTCCGCGGTCCCGAACTGACTCAAATGATTCGCGCTCCGCGGTCCCGAACTGACTCAAATGATTCGCGCTCCGCGGTCCCGAACTGCGGATCCCGAAACTGACTCAAATGATTCGCGCTCCGCGGTCCCGAACTGACTCAAATGATTCGCGCTCCGCGGTCCCTGATCTGACTCAAATGATCGCGCTGACGGTCTGATGAACTGATCAAATGATTCGCGCTCGCGGTCCCGAACTGACTCAAATGATTGCGCTCTCCGCGGTCCCGAACTGACTCAAATGATTCGCGCTCGTGGAACGAACTGACTCAAATGATTCGCGGTCCCGAACTGACTCAAATGATTCGCGATTCGCGCTCCGTGGTCCCGAACTGAATCAAAGAGAAAAATCACTCACTAGTCTTGACTGAAAAACTTTAATACAGTTTCTTTAATAGGAATCGATCTATATAGTGTTTTATTTTTATATTTTTCATGCAGTTTCTTGAATGCTCTTGCTGAATACACCTATTGTACCTGAAACTAAAACACGGTTTATTTATTTGTATATTATGTGTATTTGTAATGTGTGTCTTTGTTCTAATTTTTTAATAACAAAGATAAAATAATGACAACGATTTTATCTTCACCCACTTTGGCCTAAATATCTGCCATCCTTTTTTATATTTGCTACCTTAAAAGGCTTTGTCTTTATAATAAGGAAATTAGTTTTGATGCTCAAATCACACCACACATGACACACACACACACACACACACATGCACTATTTCAACACACACACACACGCACACACAAACACACACACACACACACACACACACACACACACACACACACACAACACACACACACCACTATTTAAAATATAAAGCTATTTAAATATTATATATACACATATATACACACACACTTAAAAAATAATAATTCAAAATTATATAACATTATATATATTATAAATATATGTGTAATCACAATTATACACACACACACACACACACACACACACACACACACACACACACACACACACACACACACACACACACACACACACACACACACACACACACACACACACACACACACACACACACACACACACACACACACACACACACACACACATTGTTTTATGACGTGGACGCATACACACACGCACACGCACACACACACACACACACACGCACACGCGCGCGCGGGGTTAACATATAATAATAATTTCACATTACAAAGCAATACGAATTTTCTACTTTATAGGTAGAGGAATTATATTACTATCTATCCTCTATTCCAGTAGGTGTCGTTTAGTCGTTCGGTAACACAGATGATTCACCGAAGAAGACTCAGCACCGGAAGTGAGGCTAAACTTTGCTCCACACAGCGGAAAACAGCTGTTGTTTAGAAACAGGAAAAGATAGGTAAGTTCGGCACTGTGCTTTATTACTGCCGTTTCTTTTTCCACCCGTTATAATAGCTTTATGTAAGTGTTATTTACTCACTTGTAATATATAATCGACAGTAGTGAATGCCGTTGGCTTTATAAGGAGACAGCTAACGGAGTTAGCCAGCTCTGCTAACTTTCTTCTCGACGTCAGACTGATGAGACAAAATATATGATTAGTTTATTTAATGCTTTTTATATACTGTTCAAATCATCATGGTCATGTTATTATACACTGGAAATGAGAATCAATGACTCATGTTCACTTCATACTTCTCATCTTTGGAGAAGCAGAGACTCTGATCTGAGCTGTTGACATGTCAATGTGTGTTGAAATTAAGATTATATGATTTATGTTGCGTTATTTTAATACACTACGAATAGAGATAATAGTGTTACTGTTAGTACAGATTGTAGGAGCGTTTATTGCAAGTTAAATATCAGAAAGTTGCCTCAACTGTTACTTAATAAATCCGTTCTGATGGATGACAGCTGCTCTTCTTCTGCATTAAGTATTTCTGTTGATCTGCTTTTTGTTTACTTCTGCAAGATTTTTTATATTTAATTCACTGGTATTTAAATAGATTTTACACAAAACATTTTTTTAAGCAAACACAATCACATATTAATTTAATTTAAAACTGAAATGTAACTTGCTTTGTCATTTTTCCCTAGGATGCCTGGCCAGAAAAGAAAGATGTCAACTTCTGAACCTGAAGTAAAGAAAGCAAAAATAGATCAAAGTCTCGTGGAGTCAGATAAAACTCAGATCCCCAAGAAGTCTTTGAGAGGAAGACCTCCAAAAAACAAAGCGTTGAAAGCTCAGTCGTCTAAGCAGAAACATCAAGCACAGCCGAGTGAAGAAAACAGAAAACCTGTTCGACGGTCATCTCGCTTAAAAACGCCACAAAAGAAAGGCACGAGAGGAAGACGGCGGAAAGATGAGGGGAAGCCGAGAGTCTCCGGAGATAAAAAATCTCAAAATATGTCTGTCTTGAAGAAAGGAAACAAGAAATATGTTTCAAGAGTAAAGAAAGAAAAGCCATCCATCTCTGAAACGATTAAAACAGTCGCAACCTTGTTTCCTGTGCAAATAGAGCACAATTATGGACGATTGCTTGACCTTCAAAGTGAGGAGATAACGTTACCCAAACCTGACCAAATCCACGTGGCCAGTATAAGCGATCTGCAGTCGTTTCATGAACCGCGAGTGAGCAAAGTCGAAGAGCATAAGGAGCTTCCGACTGACACTATTGAGAAAATCACAGTGAGTGTGGATGCAAAAGTAGATGTGATGAGCAAATCTCCTCCACCTCTAGAGGCGCTTTTCAAAGTCATCCAAGAAACCAGCATCACGAAACACTCCTTCGCCGGTAAAGACATTTCCGACATGGATGAGTTAGAAGTCGTGAACACGTGTTCCCTGCAGGACAGTGTACAAAGTACCGTCATGGCGAAAGTGTTTCTCCCGGATTCAGATGCATTTCTGGATGACGATATTGAGATTGAACATTGTGTGGTGGAGATTGAAACTTATGAGGATTTGGAGGAGGAGGAAACGGTGAAAAAACAAACAGGTGAAGCTGTGACGTGTAAGGAGGTCACTTCTTCACCCTCTTTGCCCCAGGAAAGTGCGACAGACTCCTCGCTAGGGCTTCCTAAAAAGCAGGCCATGAACCCGCAGGCTCGGACGAAGGCACGTTTAGCGGCTTTAGCTGAAGAAAGGGCAGCTGCCGCTAAGAAACCCCAACCTCGACAGCTCAACCTCCTTGCTCTCTGTGAAGAAATCGCGGATGATATTGCATCCGATGCCCCGGGAACTTCAGATGAGAAAAATATTGAGCAACAACAGGAGGCGAGTGAATCTACAGAGGTTTGCGAAACCGAAAAAGAGGCGTCTGAAAATGCCGCTCCCCCCGAAACTTCTAGTGTTGAGGCTGATGATCCCAAACCTGAGGATGGTACGCTTAAGAAACGATTTTTCCTCAGCCAGGTGTCTTTGCCGCTCAAGACTCAGGAGAAGAAGAAACTCTCCCGCTATCAGAGGCTCAGGCAGGTGGAGCTTCAGCGGGATAAGTTGACTTGGACCCGTGTTAAGAAGCTGAAATCGGATCAGGCGAGTCAGGATGGTTCGTCCAAGGAGACCGACGCTCCAACGGTCTCTCCCAGCCCGACCACCACCCCTGCACAGGTTCCTGTGCCGGAAAGTGTGCCCAAAGTGAGCTCCAATGAACCCAGGAGGGCACTTCCGGCTCAGGCGCCACCCATGCCTAATGGAATCACCTGCCCCAAACCAGTGGTGGAGTATAAACCCTACACACCCAGACGCAAGTATTCACCAGATGACTTTGACCTCGATGGTCTTGAAGAGGAGACGAGAAAGCCAGCAGTACCCAAAAATGAGGTGAAACATTCATGCAGACACACATACACAACCGTTTGGCATCTTAAAATGCCTTACATTACACAAAATGTTCAAAGGTTTAGGGTTAGTTAGGTTTTTTGACAGTAAAGACACTTATCATTTTACAAAAGGTGTTAATTTCAAATAATGTTGTTCTTTTGAACTTTATAATTCATCAAAGGATGCTGAAAAAAATGTGTATGTGTTTATATAACATTTTCTACATATTAAAGGTGCTGTATGTAGGATTGACACTAGGTATTGCAGTCCAAATTCAAAATATTGGAGAGGGTTTTTTTCACCAGCCCCTCCTTTTCAGACTTGATGCACATGCAGGTTGCCAGATTAACGACACCAACAAGAACAAAGCGCACATGACGATGAATGAAATGAAATACGCTGTGTTTTCCACCAACTGGCAACCTGGGGTGCCGAAATACAATTGGGTAAACTGGCAGTGGGAGGGTTTCACAAACCAAAACATATACAGACATTCCAGCCCGGAATACACATTTTCAAAGGAGAATTACTGACTGTAGCATTGTTTTTCAGGTAAACAAGTATATTAACTTAGTATGTTTCTTAAATATCTGCAAACATACACTCACCGGCCACTTTATTAGGTACACCTGTTCAATTGCTTGGTAACACAAATTGCTAATCAGCCAATCACATGGCAGCAACTCAATGCATTTAGGCATCTAGATGTGGTGAAGACGACTTGCTGAAGTTCAAACCGAGCATCAGAACGGGGAAGAAAGGGGATTTAAGTGACTTTGAACGTGGAATGGTTGTTGGTGCCAGACGGGCTGGTCTGAGTATTTCAAAACTGCTGATCTACTGGGATTTTCACACAACCATCTCTAGGGTTTACAGAGAATGGTCCGAAAAAGAGAAAATATCCAGTGAGCGGCAGTTGTGTGGATGAAAATGCCTTGTTGATGTCAGAGGTCAGAGGAGAATGGGCAGACTGGTTAGAGATGATAGAAAGGCAACAGTAACTCAAATAACCACTCGTTACAACCAAGGTATGCAGAATACCATCTCTGAACGCACAACACGTCGAACCCTGAAGCAGATGGGCTCCAGCAGCAGAAGACCACACCGGGTGCCGCTCCTGTCAGCTAAGAACAGGACACGGAGGATACAATTCACACAGGATCACCAAAATTGGACAATAGAAGATTGGAAAAACGTTGCCTGGTCTGATGAGTCTCGATTTCTGCTGCGACATTCAGATGGTAGGGTCAGAATTTGGCGTAAAGAACATGAAAGCATGGATCCATCCTGCCTTGTCTCAACGGTTCAGGCTGTGGTGGTGGTGTAATGGTGTGGGGGATATTTTCTTGGCACACTTTGGGCACTTAGTACCAATTGAGCATCGTTTAAACACCACAGCCTACCTGAGTATTGTTGCTGACCATGTCCATCCCTTTATGACTACAGTGTACCCATCTTCTGATGCTACTTCCAGCAGGATAATGCACCATGTCACAAAGCTCAAATCATCTCAGACTGGTTTCTTGAACATGACAATGAGTTCACTTTACTCAAATGGCCTCCACAGTCACCAGATCTCAATCCAATAGAGCACCTTTGGGATGTGGTGGAACGGGAGATTCACATCATGGATGTGCAGCCGACAAATCTGCAGCAACTGCGTGATGCTATCATGTCAATATGGACCAAAATCTCTGAGGAATGTTTCCAACACCTTGTTGAATCTATGCCACGAAGAATTAAGGCAGTTCTGAAGGCAAAAGGGGGTCCAACCCGGTACTAGCAAGGTGTACCTAATAAAGTGGCCAGTGAGTGTATAATGGTATTGTTATGCTTTAGTAGAGTCAAAATCCTACATACAGCACCTTTAAACAGCACAACTGTTTTCAGCATTCATAATAATAAAAATGCTTCTTGATCATCAGCATATTATCCTTTTTTCTAAAGGATCATGTGACACTAAAGACTGGAGTAATAATGCTGATTATTGATGCTGATAATAAATGCTGAATTCAGCTTTAATCACAGGGATATATTACATTAAAAAAATATTCAATAAGTAAAGTTATTTTAAATTATAATAATATTTCACAATATTTACTGTATTTTGATCAAATAAATGCAGCCTTGGTGAGCAAACGAGACTTCTTTAAAAAACATACACAATTCCAAACTTTTGAATTGTAGAGTCATTTGTAAAGTAGGAATTACAGCAGAGCCTCATCCCTGAATATGAAACCTCAGCAAATAATAAGCTCAGCATCATTTTTGACTTTATCTCAAATTCTACAGGTTGTTGAGGAAGGATGTACTATTTATTTTTGTTAGCTGTCAGACTTACAATTTAAAGTCTAAAATATATTCTACACATTATTTGAATTAAATGCATATTCTCTTTACGAAATGTCTTCATGCTTACACTATAAACAACCACTACAATTAATCCCAAAATGTGTCATTGTCACAGGTCAAAGCAGAGCAGTCCTCTTCATCAGCTAAAGTGCAGTCCAAACCAGTAGTGGAGAGAAAGCCATGCATCTCCACTGCTGCAGGTAACCAGTATTTGATTTGTTTGTTTTTAAATCAAACACAAAAAGCCTGACTTCTCTCTGTCTTGCGATGCTAGTTTCATAATCGACACTTGTGGATCTTATTATACCCAGATAATGAATGTGTTAAAGTGTTAAACACATGCTAAAGGAATTATCTTTGGCAGTATGTGTAATAATACATATCTATTTATTTTAGGGATGCACGATATTCGATATGCCGATATTTTTCAACTAATTTTGGTCGATAACCGATGCAGATACCGATATATTTCCTATTGTTTGGAAACAACACCAAGTCTCTCCTGTGCAGAAATTATAAGCTAATTATTTTCAATTGTGGTTAGTTTTTAACTAACTTATTTATTAGAATTAAATAAACAATAATAAAGTTATTTTTTAATGACAGTACACTGAAAATAACTATATATTGATCCCTGCATTTTTTTCAGAAAGATGCAGTGGTAATCTTAACATTTTATTTTAAGATTTAACATTTGTAAATGGTCTAAAGCAAAAGAGTTGTAGAAATTCTGAAAATCTTTTAGAACTCCTAATTTGTTAGTTAACTCCTAATTACACATTAATGAATACATCAGTACATACAATTATTTAAGTGTCATGTTTGTGATTATTTTTTTTTGTTCATGTAAGCTATAGATTCTGACCTTTAAATCAAAACATACTCATGATTTTATGGCATCAATTACTGCTTTATTTAATCAGAAACACAGTCTAAATATTATGTGTGTATTTTGATTTAATTGTATTAGAAGTAGGCCAACACGCCCCCTACAGAATTAAAACTCTTTACCGAGCGGGCATTAGGACCCGGGGGAGACTGCCGCTGCGTGCTATTACGCTTTACTCTATCATACACCGAACACGTCATTCTTTACGTGCATTCTCAGTTTAAATGCACCAAAAAAGTGAATCTAATCATCATTCAGTCAAAACTGTGCTTCGAGTATGAGCCAAAATGCTGACGTGATCTAATCACACTGTTGACGTAATCTAATCACTAGCACACCATCAGCACATGTGAGTTAATGTATTCCTCTTATCGACATATCAGCATAATTTTTCATATCGGGCCGATGCCAATATTTACATTTAAAGCCATTATCGGCCGATTCTGATACACATCGTGCATCCCTAAATTATGTATTTATTTATTTATTTCATTTAAAAATGATTTGAACTACCTTGTGGTGCATGTGTTCACAGATAATAAGCTGAAACCCTCTCCCCAACCAGAACCTGATCCAAAGACTCAAACAGAAAACAGCGTCCGGTAATTCAAAGGACTTTCATTATAGATTTGAAAAGTAAAAACTTGCTTTCAGGTCTGTGAAAAAGCACAATATCATGTTGAAGTGTAATTTTTTGTCAAAATGCTTTCTCATATCTCAGTTTAATATGCAACTATAAGTAAGCTATTTAGTTTTAATTCGCCTGAAAAATAAATAATGTGGATCTGCGTATCAGAGCATTGTTTGTTAGAGCAACACCGACACAACCAATGCCATGAGTTTGAGGTGCTATCATTTTGTTCAGGACAACTTTTTGAGAAAGTCGTTAATCTGTCATAATTTTTTTCATTTGTTGATGCTAGAGCAGAAATTACACTCTTCAGTTTATAATGTGCTGTTGAAATTATATTGTCAATAATTAATGTCATTAGAGTCTATTCTGTTCTCTAATCGATTAGTTATTCTATAGAAAACTGTTTTATCATCTATGACTTAATGACTTTCTGTTATCATTTCAGGGAGAATTCTAGTGTTGAACCTGGAGCAGAACAGAAGAAAGAGGACAAAACCAGTCCCAAACCTGCTAGTCCAGCAGCACAGTCCGGCAATGTAAGTCAGTTAGATCTATATCGGTATCGGACCCGATACTGAGCTCCTGTACTCGTACTCGCCCCGATACCAAACGCCGATACCACACAGCATGTGATAAGTGCCATATTCAGGCAAAGAAACACCAACAACAGACAGCAGAATGGAGTTATTAGAGATTAAGAATGTCTATGAAGTATATTCATGCAATGAATATAATGTTTAACATTCAGTATTAACGCCTGTGTAGCTGATGTGCGTGAGCTGATAAGTAAAGCATGCTGAGATGCATGATTGTCGAGTGAATATCCCTTTCTCACATACATCACTGGAAAGTTTGTAGTTCCGTCGGATATGTCAAAAACAAGTAAGTAAAACATTGCACATGTTACTTAACGGTGGGGGGGAGGGAGAGAGAGAGAGTGCACTTCTGTTGTGTGATCTTTATTGATGTTCGCTCACTTAGCACGCATCAGTTGGATTAAAACTAAATCTTCAAAACAAGACAATTTATAGGGTTATTCACTATAAACCATCATTTATTTTCAACCTTAAGCATGCATGACTTTCTGGTGAAAGTGAAACTAGCAGCCTGTGTGAAATCCGCTAGGCTGTTCTGTACTTGTCCCTGCTAAGCCACTGCAATGGAGCAGCTCTAATGCTATTAAATTATGCTATTAATATTATATTAAGATGATGTACCATAAAGCAAAACAAATGAACAGTGAAAGTAACAAAAACTTGTAAAATAGATTTTAATGTGCATAATTAAGTGTGAATATAACCGAAGTGTATACAGTCAAACCAAAAATTATTCCGAGACCAGATATAATTTTTAATATTTTTTACTAGTGGGGCAGGACACTATAGTTTCTTTATGTAAGTGAGGATAGCAAAATAAAGTAAACTGTGACATATTATACCAAAGCATTCTTCATACAGTGGGCTACCAGTAAAATGTATACAAATTTGAGATGCAAAAATTATTCGGACCGAGTCTGGGGAAAAATTGAAGTTATGGTTTGCATGAACTGGTTGACAGCATGCCCAGGAGACTACAGGCTGTCATTAAGGGGTGGCCCGACAAAGTATTGATAGTTGTGTAAATATTGTCATACTAACAGCTGTATGAATAATTTGTGGTTGATTGTTATCCATTACATAGCTTTCTATCAAAGTTATCTGACATTATCAAGCTGAATTTGTTCTGACGCAGTTTAACACTGAGTTCTTGTCATATTTTATTACCATTTTCTAATTTATAGCGAATAAACTGGGATAATGTGAGAAATGTTGAAGGTGTCTGAATACATTTTGGTTTGACTGTATCTATTTGATAAATTAAGTTAACTTACTAACATTATATATACTCTCTTGGTTTCTGTACCCAATATTTAAAAAATGTACAAATGCAATGAAAATATCGGTATCGGTATCAGAAAGCACAAAAAAGAAAAGTATCGGTATCGGGCGAGTACTGGGAAAAAGTGGTATCGGTGCATCCCTAGTTATATCTTAACAACCTTTGTGTATTTGTTTCGGTTAATTTATCCCCATCACCATTTGGAGTAATTAATCATAATTTCACTGTATTTCTGTCTGAAGCTTTTTTAAATTATAGACCTTAATGCAAATACTTGTCAGAAATATTACTATGTTTTGGAATAAACCGTTACACCTAAAAAAAGAAGACATTAGTATATTTGGTGAAGTCTGTTTTGTGCTTTACAGGATGCTGGTCAGAAGTCGTTTGGTGCGGTGACGTGTACCGTGTGTGGGATGCTGTACTCTCCTACCAGCCCAGAGGACGAATCCCAACACCTCCTCTTCCACAACCAGTTCATCAGCGCTGTCAGATACGTGGTGAGTCAAGAGAGAAACTGCTGCGTCCTATCCACATACTTACTATGTTATTCAAAGTTATCTACCATATCATAAAGATGTCGTTTCAGTCAGATCTGTCAGCAGTAAGCACAGTCTTGAGTGGTTTTGTTTCTTTAATGTATTCTACTAAGATCAGTGTTTAAAAAATAACTATTTCTGTAGAATTAAAAAACAAATAAACTACTTCACTATACATTTTCCTGTAATTAATCGTGATTAATTGCACCTAACATTGGAATTAGTAATAATAAATATATTTTTACCCGTGACTCGAAACTGATGTAGAAACAACATAAGGCGGTGTATTATAAGTACTTATTCAGTGGCATTTTTTCATTCATTTCTGGGATAAAATGAGTTAATATAGCCATTCAACATTACAGTAAAGTTTGAAAAATATTATAACTTGTCTTCACATAAACATATGGTGTGTGTTGTATATAGTGTAACATTTGAAAGACACTTATGTGTTGCTTCATTTTCATTTTAGGATAGGGGTTACAATCTCAAAATAACTATATACCCATGTCTCAAAATCATTATTGTAATATCTGTTCCAGGGCTGGAAGAAAGAGAGAATCCTGGGAGAGTATCCCGATGGCAAGATTATTCTTGTTCTCCCTGATGATCCGAAGTACGCTCTTAAAAAGGTACTTGTCTCTTCCTCATATCCTTCCATTCACTAGCCCTCAAACGGTCTATTTAAAGCTTTCCTGATACATATGATATCTGTTTATAATATTTGTCTGGTTTGATTTAAGGTTGAGGAGATCAGAGAAATGGTGGACAATGACTTGGGCTTTCAGCAAGTGGAGACCAACGTCCCATCACAGACCAAAACCTTCCTCTTCATTTCAAATGATAAGAAAGTCGCAGGCTGTCTCATCGCCGAGCACATACAAGAGGTCAGCTGAGCACACAGGTGTTTAATAGCATGTTTATAGGTGTATATCTTACATTTTATCTCATTAAATTCATTTTAGAAACCAATAAGAGTGCAGTACTCTAAGCTCATTTAATATATTTTACATTATTTAAAGTTTTAAACCCATTTATTAGAATTCCACTGGTTTTCAATTAGCAGAGAAAATGTGAAAACATGCATATTCCATATAGAGGCTTTTTACCAGCTAATTAAAGACATTGTAAGGTGCTACGTCTGTTTGTAGTGTTCGTCTTAGTCTGTTCTACATCGGATGGTTTTGTTTGGCTGCTGTGTGCAGGGATACAGGGTTATAGAGGAGTCCGTGCCGGAGGGTTCAGAAGGAGAGAAGGTCATGTACGAGCGTCAGAGGGCCTGGTGCTGCTCTACCGTACCTGAGCCGGCGCTCTGTGGCATCAGTCGTATTTGGGTGTTCAGCATGATGAGACGGAGAGGCATCGCCTCACGCATGATCGAGTGCCTCAGGTAAAGCGTTGAATGTTTTTAATAAGTCAAGTCTCCTTTATTTATATAGCGCTTTATACAATACTGATCGTGTCAAAGCAGCTTTACAGTGTCAACAGGAAAATAGTTTGTCGATTAATCGTATCCAAAATAAGTTTTTGTTTATATAATATGTGCGTGTACTGTCTATATTTATTATGTATATATAAATACACACACATGCATGTATTTCAGAAAAATGTTATGCTTATATATATTACATATATTTATATATAATACAAGTTATATGAATATAAACATATACATGTAAATATTTTCAAAATATTTACTGTATGTGTGTGTATTTATATATATATATATATACATAATAAATATACACATTACACACATATTATGTAAACAAACTTATTTGAGATGCAATTAATCGTTTGACAGCACTAGTTATAATATGTAAATATTGGTAGTTATAATGTATTAAAACACAACTACTTTTATACTGTCAAATGTATAAATGTAACGTTTTAATACAGGTATTTATGAAAATAATTATATTTGGGGCAGTATATTTTTTTTAAGAAATGTATATTTTTATTCAGCAAGGATGTATTAGAAGTGACAGCAAAGACGTTTATAATGTTAGACAATTGTATTTTAAATAAATGCTGTTCTTTGGAACTTTCTATTCAACAAAAAAGTCTTGAAGCAGGACAAGTGTTTTCAGCATCGATAACAATAATAATAAACATTTATTGAGCACCAAATTAGCATATTACAAGGTAAATTCAGCTTTGCCATCACAAGAAGAAATGACATTTTAAAATATATAAAATAGAAATAATTTAAATTGTAATATTTCACATTATTTCTGTATTATTGTGAGCGTAAGAGATATAAAAAAAATCTTCAGATTTCTACAAATCTTTCTACAGTTTTAAAGTGTTAAACTAAATACACAGTTAAGTGTTAAATGTTTATTTGTCTTTTTCTCCAGGAATAATTTCATCTATGGGTCTCATCTAAGTAAAGACGAAATCGCCTTCTCCGATCCCACGCCTGACGGCAAACTCTTCGCTGCACATTACTGTGGAACCTCTCAGTTTTTGGTCTACAACTTTGTAAGCGGCAATCGCTCAACCTGACCGGACGTGGACAAAGAGCTCAGTTTCAAAATATTGACAATTGAGAAGAGGACTGGACTTTTTCACTATACCAAGTGAGAGAACAGAAACCGACCGTAGGATGTTTGAAAGGCTCTTTTTAATCCGAGTCTTGGTTTGACATGGTAAACATTGGCACAGGAGGTGTAGGATGTAAAGTTAGACACTGATATCGAGTTTGACGTATTTGAATAGCTGATGCCTGATGCATTGTTCAGTGAAAGACATCTAAACTGTTCTCTCAGGTTTAGGTTGCAGCCTATTTTAGGACTCACCGTTTAGTGGAAGCCATGTAGTCCAGTGCACAATTGCTGAATCAGTGTAAGTACTTCTTCCTAGAACATATAGGAAGACTTTTCTACTGTAAGCAATGCCTCGATCGTGAGGCGATGACTTTTGAATCTCAGGTTGAAAAACATAATTTGAATTTGTCATCGAAATCTCCCTTTAACCCCTACATCATGTCAGCTATTTTCAAAGAGAGAGTATTTTCCTGATTCAGTGTGTCCCATGTGCATTATAAAGAGGTTTACATGCATGGCATTGACATTGATAGACGGCAGATGATTTCAAAGAAGTCGCTGGGTTTGCACAACACTGTGCAGAATGAATATGATTCATTTGTTTTTAAAACACAAGTGTAATAATTCAGATTGTTTGCCCGGTCATAGTGTTCCATCTCATTTTAATATTTTTTAGAATGATTTTATGTATGTATATGTATTTTGATTGAATTATATTAATTTACTCATGGCAATGACTACAGATGGATCTTTCTTTATCTTCACAAGCAGAACAAAGGCTTAAAATCTCTCCAGACAAAACTTTGAGTTGTTCTTTTATAAGATAATACAGTTTAGTTCTCTGAAGCTAAAAATGATAGAAGCCAGATGATTGGCTTGATTTGATATATTAGGGATTTACGTAATTAATAAATGGGGATATTTGATCATTCTTTACAAACAGTGAAGAAGAATAGCTTATATTTGTTACTCATACAATTTACTTTGAACCTTGTAGTAGAAAACAAATTAAAAGTCAGTTTTCAAATTTGTATTTTAACTAATTTCTATATGCATTTTATTTGATCACTTTATGAATTATGTATCTACGTATGTTGTTGTTTTCATCTTTGGCATAATGCACAAGGTCTCAAATGTGCTAAAGATTCATGTACAATGAACCCCCCCCATTCTTTGGACCTCTGACTTTTATTTTGATAGGAACTCTTATTATGCAATATCGCGCTTCCGGTGGGCGTTAAAGACGCGTTACACATATCTCTCTCTCTCTACACGTTGTTGTGGGCATGAGAAAAAGTAGTTTACGTTAAAAAGGCTTTAGTCTGTTTGTAATATATTCCGTCTGACAGATGTATTAACATACGTCCATATTAATGAGGGACAGCGCGTCATCTGTCTCCTAAAGGCTGTGGAGCTGCACGAACACGTGTTTTAGTCATCATGGAGGATCGAGTCGAGTTGGTCGCGGGCTGTTATGAGCAGATATTGTTTGGATATCGAGTGTGCCCTGGTGACAAGGTAATTATCATTTTTCAAAACTTTTATTTTGTTAATTGATAGAATCTTACTTTGATTTAATAGTTAATTGTAAATGTAGTCTGTTGGATTATTTCAGTCTGCATTTGTAATTTAAATTATAATTCATAATTTTAAAAACTACTACTATTGTTACAATAACGTCCTCTAATAATAATTATGTTTTTACTGTAAATATAATCTTAATTAAAATATTTTCGTGTCTATTTTAGGAGTGGACAATTGAGCCCAACTTTACCCATCATGCACACACAGCATCACTGACTGCAGTTTCATCCAGTGATCGGTTCATCGCCACCGGAAGCAAAGATGAAACCATTCAGCTCTATGACATGAGCAAGAAAACCGAACACGGGGCTTTGTTGCATCATGACGGTGAGGACATGTCGGGGTTAGGTTTATTTTGGTTTCAGCTTCATATACTGTGTAATAAAGCATATAAACTGTAAGCTCACCTTCTCTGCAGGTACGGTCTCGTGTCTGGAGTTCTACAGCACGTCCCATTTATTCAGCGGAGGACAAGACGGGCTCATCTGTGTGTGGAGCACCAAAAAATGGGAATGTTTGAAATCAATCAAAGCTCATAAGTAAGTGCTACTATCCAAAACCTTTTTTAACCCTTGTGCATTGTTCAGTGCACACGCACTATAACATGCTGTTATACTCCATATAAAACTAAGCTTTTTTTTGCACAGGCCTATCTAAAGGGTTAATGGTGCTACCTCGTGATCAACAGTAAAAATGTCAAATTGTATCTCTTCCCAACTGGGAAAACCACCAACAATCAAAAATGCATGATTATATGGTGTCATGGCTTTGCAATCACGTTATAATGGAAGTCAATCACGAACAGTAAATGAGGGAGAAAAAATGTGATGGCTCAAAAACTAACAAGCATCAAAGCCAATGTTGTTACTAATCTTGGACATGCCCAAGACTGTGATAAAAGTAAAAAAATATCCAGTCCACAATTACTTTTTATATTGAAAATAAGTCATTTTGTGAAATCAGTGACATCACTTATGAACTTGGCAATTAAAGAGTAAAAATCCTGTAATTTTTTTTTATTTTAGTAGTTTTGATCAGGACTGAGGTTGATTAATAGATTTATGCATCTGATACATTTTTATAGCAGTCTAATGTAGTGGCTGTTTTCATCCCGAACATAACGAAAGGGTAGTGAATTTGTAGTGCATTGTTGAGTTTTTGAAAAAAATCAAAGCATTTTCCTAAAATATGTGTAAAAATAAGATTGTCACAAATTCATTATTTGCTAGTTGTGGCCAAATTAACACTCAACAGCACCCCTTAGTGTACGAAAACGTCCCCAACAGCACATAAGGGTTAATATAAATTAGTGGTTTTATTTAACAAGGATGTATTAAATTGATCAAAAGTGACAGTAAAGACATTTCTAATGTTACACAAGAATTCTGTTTCAAACAAATGCTGTTCTTTTAGACATCTTATTCATTTAAAGAATCCTGAAAAAATAAATCACGGTTTTTAACATTGATAATCATAAATGTTTCTTGAGCAGCAAATCATCATATTAGAATGATTTCTGAAGATCATGTGACACTGAAGACTGGAGGAATGATGCGCTGCATCACAGAAATAAATTACATTTAAAAGAATATATTCAAATACAAAACAGCTCTTTTGGATTATAATTTTATTTCACAATATTGCTGTATTTCTATAATAAATGCAGTAATGGAAACATCATACTGACCACAAGTGTGTATTTGTTTAGGGGTCGTGTTACTTCACTGTCCATACACCCTTCAGGAAAACTGGCTCTCTCTGTCGGAACAGACAAAACCCTGCGGCAAGTACAACAGATGTTTTTATGTTAATATGAATATCAAAGACTGGTCAGATTGTTCAGCTGTCAATCTGTTTGAACACATTTTAGTGTTAGCGATTGGTAATGAATATCATTGTGTTTGGTTTGTTGTTCAACCTAAACAATAGTTTTGATGACGATGTAATTGCTCTTCTTGCAGAACATGGAATCTTATTGAAGGACGTTCAGCTTTCATCAAGAATATCAAACAGAGTAAGTGAGATTATTATAATACAATATACTTTTATAAATTGTTTTCTAGAATTCTTGTTATATATTGAGAAAGTCAAACCTCTCAGTTAAATCAAAGCTCAATAAAAAATAGATATTTTTCTTGCATATAAGATGAGCAGTGTGTAATAATGTTCTGTAGATGCAGAGATCGTCTTGTGGTCACCAGACGGAGATCAGTATGCCGTGGTTCTGAATGATCAAGTGGATATTTACGATCTGAAATCTGCCACAATTATTGCAACCATTGCGTTTACAAAAAGGATTTCATGTCTGAAGTTTCTGAAGGTGAACAGTCTTATCGGTGTTGCAAGAGAACAGATTATGTCTATTCAATCAGTTCTAGTTTGCAATTGAAGTTTTGCTTCCCTGGTTTGTCAAATGTAACATGATCAGTTTATTTATACTGAAAAGAAGTCTTATTCCAGTCTCTTTTCTCGATGTGTCCTCAAGAACACACTCTTGGCTGTGGGAGGAGATGATGAGAGCGTGCGTATCTATGACGTGCCCTCACAGAAGTGTGTCTGCGAGTTTAAAGCACATGAGAACAGGTAACCTTTCATTAAGGGTGCATCTCAGTCCCAGTGAGCTGCCCTGTCATCAAAATCGTTCTAGTGCATAGACATTCTCAGAATGCATTGTGAAATGAGTGAGATCTGTATTTGTTATTGCTGTGCTCATTTAATGTTTTTCTCCAGAGTAAAAGCCCTTGAGAGCTTCATGAAGGATGATTTTTGTGTCCTTGTTACGGCATCAAACGATGGATTCATTAAGTTGTGGAAGCTCAATCTTGAGGTATTGTGTATCTTCCTTGCACAAGTGTTGTTGTTGTTGTTGTTTTTAGCCGTGAGCTGAACCATTTTATACATCAAAAATAATTTTGGCTTGATGGTTTACTTTTGATTGATCAGTATTTTATGCTCACTCTTTCCTCATACAGAACCTGGAGACTCCTTCCCTGCTTGGCCAGCTGAACACCTCTGCCAGACTCACCTGTCTTTCCGTTTGGAAACCTGGTGAAGCGAAAGAGACGATTGCAGATCAGTCTGCCCAGCCTGAAACTTCTAAAGGTGCGGTTACGTTTATCAGGGTATCTGCGCATTTCCACAGGTGAAATCCAGTTGTTTCAATAGGAATCCTTCCTAGTAGGAATTCAAGATTTTGCAATGGGTTCAAGTTGGTCACACACCTTTTTTTGAAAGCGGTTTTGTTTAAAAGTGACTTCTGTGTGAGCTTGACAATAGACATATAGCTGAAATTTCATTAATGTGATCTCACCTTAAAGGGATAGTTCACCCAAAAATGAAAATGCATTGAAAAGTCATCATTTACTGTGATGTGACGAGATATTTTGCAATGTTTACAGTAGAGCTGCACAATTAATCTTTAAAAATTGCGCTTGCGATCTTGATTCAAACACCCACGCGATCTTATTCCTGAATGACAACGATTCAGCTATGTCTATTAAAGGGTTAGTTCACCCAAAAATGAAAATTAGTCTGTGTTTTACTCTCCTTCGAAGCATCCGAGGTGTATGTGACTTCCTCCTTTCAGATTAATCCAATCGGAGTTATATAAACATGGTCCTGGCCCCTCCAAGCCTTACAATGGGACTAAACAGGTGTTAGCTGGATCCAGTTCGGAAGACTTGAAATAAAGTAACTGTAATAAAACATCCCTCACACAGGGGCTGAAATAAGGCCCCTTGTAGCGAATCCATGCGTTTTTGAATGGGATAAATATCCATATTTCAAACGTAATACACATTTATCTCTCACTACATCTAACTGTCACAGGCGGAAGCAGTCCCTGGCGGTATGCAATTATTTCTGTTTCCACTGTCAGAAGTTGTGAATGGTACCAAAATAGCAAACCGTACTGTACCACTTTTTTGGTACCCTTTCGTTGGGGTACCTAGCACAGCAAAGGGTACCAAAAGGGTGGAGCTAAACTCACTGCAGAAAGTTGATTGGTTGACTAGAATCGTCACCTGTGCGTGATACAAGGGGATAAAGCTTCTCCTTCACTCGTTCCGCTCTGCTGTGTTTGGCTTATCAGAGTACGCAAACACAAAAAATATATAACAGTGTATTTTATATTTTCCACATAGAAGATAGCCGTTTCTCAATATGCGTTCTTGTGGACTTGTGAAAGAATTTTGTAATTTTCTAAATATTACTGTTATTCTGTCTCGACATTCTGTCGAGAATGTGGTTGTTTAAAACTCAAATCTGCGGTTTGTTTATTTAAAGATATAGCGCCTAATTTGAAAATGTGTTATGCCGATTCCGGATCTCCAGACGATCACCGGGCTCTCAGTGCTCATGTATCCGGCCAAGAGCAGCCTTAGCTCGGCTAGTCCTTCCGATATTTGCCGCTGTCTTTGCTGGAGTGATTAACGATACAATTCTGTCTCTGATGACGCTGGCTTCTTCCTCAGTGATTGAACATGGGATACAATTCGTATTTTTGTGTACCCATACCTGTTTAACAGGTCCATTCTGTATTGCACATTTTATTTTATTGCACATTTTACTCTTTATTTGTCTTATTTTTTCTATATTTATATATATTCTGTGTTGTTACATATTTTGCACTGTATAGCGGATTGACCTGATTTACATTTTCTGATTATATTCTGTATAATTGAGTATGTCTTGAAGCTTGGTCTTATCGTTTTGACTGAGCACAAAGTTTAACTTTATATTTATTTTGAACTTTACCGTAGTACAGCACCGACTTTGTAGCATACGTATGTCTGAATTGTTTGCTTTTGTCTTTATTTCCTCTTATATAAGCCTCTTATACTTTTATAATGGCTATTATTGTTCATTAAAACTGACATAAAAGAGGCAGAGTTGTGCTTATTGTCGCGCTTTATTGTCGATCGCTACTTTCCGGCATACATCACGCCTATCAAGTAAAGGGTACTGTTGGCGGTGGAAACGCGAGCTGGATCAGGGTGTTCGGTACCGTACTGTACTGACCCGTACCGCTCGGTGGAAACGAGCCATTATTAGCCTACTGAATATAATTCATTAAAGTTTAATTTCATAAAGTATAAGTTGATTTAAAAATGCAACTACATGTTTTGTGTTTTTAAGCTGAATAAAAGACCATTGATGATTTATTTTTTTAAGTCTAAAAATCTTGTCTCATTCGTGAACCAAGTCTCGTGGGATAAGTCTCGTCACACCCCTATTTACTCACCATCAATTCATTCCAAACCTGTAGTTTTTTTCTGTTTTACACAAAATATATTTTTAATAATGCGGGTAACCAAACAGTTGCTGGTAGCCATTGACTGACATAGTTTTATTTTCCATTCTATGGAAGTCAATGGCTACCAGCAGCTGTCTGGTTACCAACATTCTTCAAAACTTTATCTTTTGTGATCAACAGAAGAAAGAAACTTGTACAGGTTTGGAACAAACTGAGGGTTGATAAATTCATTTTAACTTTTCAATTAATTTTCATTTTTGGGCTAACTATTCCTTTAAGAGTATGTCCAAAAAAAAACAGAGTGCTGTGTGATTTTGAATTAGAGCAGTAACCATAATTACATGTTAAGAGTTCAAATAGTTTCCAGACACCAAGTGGTCGAGGGAAAAACGTATTAATATCTATATATGTTCTCAATACAGCTGTTGCTGAGCCCTCGAAGCCTGCCAAAGGTAAAAGAGTGAGGCTACCAGGAGAAGAGGTGATCCTAGAAGAAAGCAGCTCCACAAAACAAGGAAAAAAGAAGAAAAAATAAAAGTGCAATAAACTGTTTTATTGAAATCGTTGGTGGTGTTCTCTTATTTACATTTCCTGTCATATAGCTGAGTGATTTGCGGTGCATTTATTGATGTCAACACCTTTTGAATTCCAGCTAAATGAAAGAAAAAAATACTCAGTTTTTGTATTTTTAGTGCTGTCAAAGCGATTAATTGTATCCAAAATAAAAGTTTGTTTACATAATATACGTGTGTGTACTTTGTATATTTATAATTATGTATATATATATATATACACACACGGGTATATATTTAGGAAATATTTAAATGTATTAAATATATATTCAGATTTATATGATTTAAATTATAATTTTAAATATATATTACATATATATTTACATTTATGCATTTAGCAGATGCTTTTATCCAAAGCGACTTACTTATTCAGGATATACTTTTTTTTTTTGTCAGTACATGACATGTACATTTATATACATATAAATATACACATTACACACATGTATATTATGTAAACAAACTTTTATTTTGGATGCGTTTAATCGATTTGACAGTACTTATTTTTTTTATAAATCTGAAAAAAATCTCACCTGCACGTGTGGACTTTTATTTTGAAAATTGCTTGTGTGGAGTGTTTCAGGAAGTTAAAAAGGGGAGATAATTTAGCTTTTTTCTACCAACCAACAGGTTTTTTTGTTTTATTAACGTGTAGATATGGCTCTGGACTGGTTTGGGTATGGTTATGCGGCTCTAATAACGATAGGAGGTATTGTTGGTTATGCTAAAGCAGGTAAGATCTCATTCATGCGACACACTACTGTCTTTAGTATTCTGGTTTAGTTTCGGAGTAGCTAGAACGTGTAAAACACGATTATAATATGTCAGTATTAATTCTAATGAATGAAAATATAAATTTTAAGCAAATTTTAACCGTGTAGATGTAGCCGAGCGTATAACTGAAGTGTTTTTAGTTTTTGTAAAGAGCTGACAGAACTCTCTTTGAAACAGTAGCGTATGTTGATGTCTTTTGTTAACGCACCTTTACCGGAACGTCCTAATATGGTCAGATGTCATGTTCCGCTTCCTGCTGCAGGTAGTTTTATCTCTCTGGTTGCTGGGCTGGTGTTTGGCATTGCAGCATTTGTTGGTGCTTATCAGATGTCCAAGAATGACAAAAATATCTGGGTTTCACTGGGTAAGTCTCTGTTTCTGTTTCTAAAAGGTATATATATATATACACGCACGCAATTAATTAAAACGAACAAAGCTCATATATGACATTAATGGGATCTGTTTTTATATTTGTAGGCACCTCGGGATCACTGACCACTCTAATGGGAGTGAGATTTTTGAGTTCTTGGAAGATTATGCCAGCTGGACTCATGGCCGGAGCAAGGCAGGGATATTTTATTTTAGCTATTGGTTATTTATATATTTTATATATTAATTATTTATTTATTTTTTGTTCCAAAAGACTTCCCAGATGTCCATAATGTTCACATACAGAAAACAAATAAAATATGTTATCTAGGTATAATTGACATTAACATGGACAGATGCATTATTTTTGTTGTTGAATTATGTTTTATGAATTTTATGTTTTGTTTTATTCTTTGTCTCTCTTGCAGTTTGTTGATGTTCCTGAGGATTGGTGTGAAAGTTCTACAGAATTCACAAAAGAAGAAAAGATAACCGTATTCAGAAACTGTACTTGCAGATCCTGAGGAGATACTGAAATAGTTTCATTAGAAATGTTCTACGAGATGTATGAAAATGACAATACAATTCAATTTGGGGTTATATGGAAGTGCCTTCATAACTGAAGATGAACATATTAAAGCATATCAAATGTATTGCCTTTTTTGATTTTCAAATATGTTAATTTATGTGCATTTACACAAATCATATTCACTTTTCCCTCTATTTTGGGTCATTTCATTATTCCTCAAAATAATTTAGTAATAACAGGTACAAATCTATAACTTATTGTAAAAGTTTTATAACCAAATACATTATTAATACAGCATATTGTGAGTCACAGATTGAGTTATTTAATTCGACCTATAGAGGGCTCCAAAATCTTTTAATAAAACCAGCATTTTTAGTTTTTTAAAGTATGTAAAGATGTATCATATTTGATAAGTTTTTATTAAAACATATTTTCCCTGTACAGATCTCAAGAGTGTAACCACCCTCAAAAATGTCACAATACATTGTAAAAAAAAATATTTTTCGAAGTCATAAATAAATCAGATTATTAAAGTACATTTTACAAGAAACTATTATTTTAGTATTTTTAAATCACGTTTAATGTGGGCCTATTACTTGCCGTTTCATTATCTGTGAAATGTACTTGCCGGTTTCTGTGTGAATTTTTTTTCAGTTTAATGTAAAATACACTGTTACGCTTTCATGTTCAATTTTTTCTTTAAAATGATGAAAATATTTCAAACACTGAAAATTATGTAGAAACTATTTTCACCCCCAAATTAGTAAACTTCATTAATAATAACAACAAAGAAACGGCAAGTACCATTTAATCAAACGTGCAATGAATTTTGCAGTAAAGACTGAAATATTTGTTTTTATTGTAAAACTATGAAAACTCAATTTTTACAGTAAAGTGAAGGTGGTTTTTGGTGCATTTTGCTTCATCTTTTATCACGTCTTAGACTATCAGACGTATTCGTTTATTACAATCGCATTGTTATTATGCTGTTCCACACTTAGAATACATCAGGTGAGCTCATTAAACGTCTCATTAGTGAGTCTGTAGGGTCCCAGGAGCATAAAGCAATCTCCATGCTCAAAGAGCCTAGTCTAGACTACGATCCATCCAGAACCCTCAACGGGACTTTAGAAGCACAAATCACCCAATGCATGAGCAAAAAGGCACCTAGATGACCCCATATGTGTCCACTGGTTTTGTGTGGTTGGGCTTTTGGTTTCTTTACGGTAAGATGGACCTGCACTGTCAGCACAGGCAGATGTCAGGTGATCCACCGACTATTGCGCGTAGGTTGGACTGTACGAAAACACAAAATGACATTTTGTAAATACAAGAGCATCATTTTGGGATTACGCATGGCTGGGAAATGCACCGTGTGCTTTCAGCTCATGTGATGATGCGCTAAATCACTGAGAATAGAGCGTTTGTTGTGTATTTATGATCAAATATCAGCAGTGAGCGCCTGGCCACATCATGGGGCTGTGTTACAGTCTGCGTCCCCGCTTGTTTGGGGACCTCAGTGGATCCATTTCCAACGCCAACTCGGAGTCAGATCACCAGCCTCCGGATCCCGGGATGATGATGATGCCGTCGTGCGTCCGGGGCTCCAGGCAGCGCGACGAGGACTCTGGGGGGAACAGCGGGAAGACATCATCCACCTCCCCTGTGCGTGCCGGAGACGCCGGGGAGCTCCGCCGTGGCGACGCGGACAGAGCGCTCATCCAGAACGGAGGAGGAGGAGGAGGAAAGAGGAGGCTGCAGCTGCTCCAGACTCCCAGCAGCGCCCAGAAACACAAGAACTGGGATAAACTGCTGGTGGAGGAAAAGGAGGCCGACAAGGAGGCCAAGAAAGTCAGTAAGAACATTGACAGGGCCCTGAAGGAACTCAAACGGGAATATAAGCAGACGCACCGGCTGCTGCTCTTAGGTGGGTGATGCTGCCGTGCTTATTGTATGTTGTTATCTTCTTCTTATTATTATTATTGTCGTGTTATTGAAAATGAGTGGGCATTGACGTCATATAGCCATGCTAAAATCTATGCTAGCATATACTTGAAATATGAATGTATTCTCAGTACTTTCGTAACGACTCAAATTACACTTGTAGAGAGTAATTAATGATCATTTTAATGACCGATAACGATTATTTTAATGGTTGCGTTTTTATACCAGTATGCTGGTTTTATTTCTGCTTTTGACACATAACCAAATAATTATTAGACTACAACAATACAAATATTATGAACTATGGATATTTTCATAAAAGTAAATATAATAATAACTTTTATTTTTGACAAAATCAATAACGACAAAGTGGAATGTTTCAAAACAATGAGATTTGAGGATAAAAACTGAATGTGTAAAAATATCAGTCAATTAAAAACAGTGTACATTATTAATAGTTTATTATTATGCTATTATTTTTGGAGGTATATTTGCCATTTTTTAATGCATTAAAAGTATAATAGGTAGCCTATATGATCATGCATAACAACCGATTTGACAATTATTTATTACTAAATATAAAGATATAATGCATTGTCACGTGTATTTCGAGGCATTAAAATACTTCTATAATAATAATACGTCTATGTTCAGGCTTAACACATTTTTTCTTTTTCCTCATTATTTTATGCTATCTATTTATATGTATTATTTGCCATCTTGGGCTTTTACATAAAAGAAAAATTGAAATATAATTTGAAAAAGTATATTATTCTCCTTCCATAGATAATTAATGGATCTGGTGATGATGTAAGAGAGCACGATATCAGAAAATAAAACTGAGCTCATATAGTTTTTCAGCCAGGACATGATGCTTTGATAAGATACTAAGTCATAGTAAAATAATCTATTACTTTGACCTCTGGGATGCTGACAACTCACACACATATCCTGATAGTCTTTTAGTTTAATGCTGGAAACCAGCTAGACAACCCGCTGAACTACACACATACACGTTTGATTTGAAACAACACACTATACAGAAACGTACTGAATAGCATCGTATTAAATACGAGTGCCTAATTTGATTCTCTACAGCTGTTTTAAATGCTGCAAAGACGTTTTCCTTTATCTAAAGATCAGTTTTCCAGATATGTCTTTAGTACTGGACTTTACAGTTTGGTATGTTGCTAAGTGATGTCTGTGCTGATTGTATTCTGAAACAATTTGTGTGGATACGTGTTCCCAAAGGCATGAGTCATTAGGACTAAAGGTACTAGACTGACTGCCAGTTGATTTCATTCATTTATTGCTACTGATAACACTATGAACTTCTTAATCCACACTGGAAAAACAGTTGTTCCATAATCTTTTATACTGCTATATCAAAAGGCACTTGATATAAAGAAAGACAATGGCCTTAAAGTAATGGTTTGCTGAAAAATAACTTACTATTATGCCATCCTGGATGTAGATGAGATTGCTTCTTCATGGGAACAGATTTGGAGAAATGTACACCACTTGCTCACCAGATGTATCCTCTGCAGTGAATGTGTCAGAATCCAAACAGATGATAAAAACATCACAATAATCCATACGTAATGCACACGACTCCAGTCCATCAGTTAACATCGTGTGAAGTGAAAAGCGGCGTGTTTCTAAGAAACAATTGCATCAAGACTTTCTTTTAAACCGTTGCTTCTGCTGAAAACATTACAGACGTTTGGGAGAAGCAACAATTGTAATTTTTGGGTGAACTGCTCCTCTAATCTGACCAAACTCAGAATACAGCAATGATTTTGGAGTTATTAATAAAGAGAGAGCAAATGTGAATGGTTTACTGGCACATGGCTCAGATGAACTCTGGCATAGTTGGCCAAAGACAAACACAGATCTTTATGCATTCATATTTTTCTATTTTAATTTCATATATATTCTTGTATTAATCCAAGGATGTCTGGTTTTACAGTAGTGTTATAACATTTAAATTACATCAATTAAACAACCTTGGCTGCAGATGTTGTCAGTTTTTAGAAATTGATAACAGAATTATAAAGAGAGAAGTCATCTAAGATGTGGCTTATAAATTAACTTTAATGGAGGATCTAGCGGAGTTATCTTGAAGCTTTATGGTAGTTATTTTTAGTTCAGAAGAATGATACATCCTTGGCAATGTCTTTGTACAAGTTGTACTGTAACTACTTAAATATGTGGCATATCACGTAGTAGATAACACAGTCCTAAAGCGAATATCATTTCCTTTTAATAGCGGTAACAGGTATTTTTGCCCATTGGCTTTTATTAAATAACATGTCTAGTAGCTTATATTTAATAAAAGCTCAAAATAGCCTATTTTAAGTGACCTATATTAAAATATAGCACTTGCTTTGTCTGTTGTAATGAATGCCTCCCTGACCCGTGAATAGCCAAAAGGGGTGTTTAGCTCCTTCTATAAGTGTTGAATAGTGTTGGTTATGGTTGTACCATATAGGGAATCCTTTTGGGGCAAAACCAAGAGGTTGTCATGCTTCCACACAAGTGGGTATTGTTCCTTTCTGTAGCATTGCAATGTGAAGTGTATGTGGTCTGTAACCTGAACTTTGTCACCCTGTAAATAGGTTTTATCATTTACTGAACGTGTACTTTGGCTCTAGCGTGGCCCTAACTGCATAGGACTAGCTAATTGTAATGGTAGCATTATGCAATATGCTCTGTTGTTTTGAAAGATTCATCTCAAAAGCTTTAGGCCAGACACATACATGTAGATTTCATCCTGGAGTAAATACAAGCATCAACGATTTAGCCAAAAACTCCATCCAGTCTAACGCAGTGATACAAATGGATATTCTGCAGAAATTGCAGTAGTTTTTGAATACTTGTTGGTTATGAGAGAAGTTTGAATGATGTTGGTTTAACAAATTTCCATATATAAGGTTTTTAAATGTTAAAAGTAGGGCTTAGATAATCTAATAATGCTGTCTGGTATGAACTGTTTTGTTTTATTGTCTGAAAACAGTAATTCAGACAGAACTTCTACAGAATGGTTTCTGTGTGAACAATACTTCACATGATGCTGCCGTAATGCTGAAAACTGTTGGTCTGATTTTGATGTTTTCCTCACCTAAAGTAGTTGCGCCTAAAGTATATTTTATATATTGTTATATAACATTTCTAAAGTTTTAAGTCATTTATAATCCCTAAACCACAAATGCTTCTGTTTTCTATACTGTTAATACCCATTTGAACCACTAGGAAACATGTTCTTTTATATTTTTTCACCTTGCATATTCACGTTTTTTTCACCTTGCAAAGATGCTTTGACATTTTTCTTCATAATTTAGATTCATGTTTAAATGTATTTGCAAGCATGGTGCATATTTCATGGTTCCCCACATTTGCTTAATGATTTAACAAAAGTCACATCAGTTCACATGAATTTAAAATCTTTTAATAGACGTTTTATGAGAAGTGAAAGTCATATGCGTTCTTAAGGATAAAATAGGAGAACTGCACATTTTTAAGAAATCGCTTGTTGACATATACGCTGATTTTATGAAATATTAAAGTCTGGTAGGATCAGGCCAAATAATTAACATTATGGAAAAAGGTTATGAATATTGACTGTTTCTATGTCAACCAGGCTTTCTTGTTGAAGCCACTGTTGGGTTCACTTATATTATTCATTAATGTGGTGAAATTTAGTCCCATTATGGTCTGGCTGGATTAAAAGGAATTGTATAAAAACTCAAAACTAATAATTGTGGCTAGTAAAAGTGAGAAAGTCTGGTTTTAGCCAGACATCATTATTACATTCCCTGTGCGATACAATAATCGGTATAATAACAGAACATATCTCCGCAGTTTAGTCAGTAGTCAGCCTTATAGATGGAGAACTTTCAGTTTGTCAGGCTGAGAGACCAAAACCGTTTAAGACCTGCAAAACCAGCTTAGACCGGTTTAAGATGTTTTTTTCCCCCAGTAGAAAACCTAACAGACTTTGAGACCCAGCCATACAGCTGCTACAATGTCACATTCGCTACACTTTACATCGTTCTTTACTCACGTCGTTACGTCGAAACGTTCGATTTATGATCAGTGTTCCACCAGTCAGCGATACTTTGTAACAGTTTTCCTGGTTCTTAACCGCCATTACCAGGTGTGACAGACAGAGGCAGTGCCGAGTTACAGACTACAGCAGAGAATATCACATAGAAAAATACAGAGAGGGCGAGAGAACCGAAGAGAAGGGAAGAGTGCCTGGCAGGGGCTCACAGAGACCCCCGGATCCAGATGCAAGTTTATATCCCACCTTACCGATCGACATGTGATCAATTTCATCAATCCGTCGCCTGAATGACGCCCGGGCTGCTTGAGACGTTGTAACAGGGAGGAGAAACAAAACCCTTCCCGGCGACCGACCTTTTTTTTCTGTCTATTGTGGATCATTTTCTCTCTTTGGAATCGGAATTGGATTGATCGTTCATTAGGGCAGCGCGCAGATTGGTTTCGAGGGAGTAAGATGGGGTGTTTGGGGAGCAGTAAAACCGAAGACCAGCGCATCGACGAGAAAGCACAGCGAGAGGCCAACAAGAAAATAGAGAAACAGTTGCAAAAAGAGAGACAGGCTTATAAAGCCACACATCGACTGTTGTTGTTGGGTAAGCGGAGGCTTGAGGCGTTATATCCGACATACGAGACCCATACGAGGCTGTGTTTTCAAACGCACCGTGTTTGACAGCTCAATCTGACATGTCGGATTGTGCATATGAAGAACGCACACCGTGATATCTGAAGTATCTGAGAGACTTTGCGTGTATTCACACGGCTGTGTTTGCTTTCCTAGGTGCTGGGGAATCGGGGAAAAGCACTATCGTGAAGCAGATGAGAATTCTTCACGTCAACGGGTTTAATGCGGAGTGAGTACCTGTTTACTGTACTGATGTCATATATGTGCATGGAAGGGCGTTATGTGAGTGCTGGGCCCTGTCTTCAGGAAACCCTCATACATGCTGAAGCAGATAGTGATGTAGCACTACATGCTATCAGCTAGTGCCTCACTGCAACACAATCTGTATCTGTAAAGCACGAGTGAGAATCCTAGACCAAATGTTCACAGGCCTCTGGGTGTTACAGTTACATGCGTGTTTCTTTAAAACAGCTTTGCATCCTGATAATAATTCTAATAGCATGTCTAAATGACACAACTTCATTAATGCTGCGCAGCTGTGTCCAGCTCGTTGATAACTAAAAGAAACATAAAAGTAGTTCATATATCTTAGGTTTGCGCCAGGAAGAGACTGAAATTCAAATCGTTAGTTACTTAAGGCCTTTCCGTTCAGTTCACTTTAGCTCTCAATTTCATGTCAAGTTTGGTTGCGTTGCACAGGCGTTTGGCTTTGGCGAGGCTTGGAATGTATAATATATATATAGTTTTTATGGTGTTAATTTTTTGCTGGAAAATAGCTGAATGAAGATTCTCTTAAATATCTCATTTTGTATTCCACAGAAAAAACTTTGGAATGACATGAGGGGGATTAAATAATGACAACATTGTAATTGAACTATTCCTAGAACCAGTAGTTGGAGATTTTGATTGAAATGTTTTCTCATACAGGGAAAAGAAACAGAAAATTCAAGACATTCGCAAAAATGTGAAGGACGCCATCGTGGTGAGTGAGCCTCTCTCATTCCTGATTTAGTTGTTTTCTAGATCTTATCTCTCTCTCACGGCTCATAACTCTTTGGTTTTTATTTCTAGACCATAGTGTCTGCAATGAGCACTTTAATACCACCCGTCCCACTCGCTAATCCTGAGGACCAGTTTAGGATCGACTATATCAAAAGCGTAGCGCCGCTCTCTGACTTTGATTACACACAGGTAAGGAGCCTCGTTTTCATCATTTACCCAGGATGCTTTGAGTGCAGTGTTCTGAGGTTTTGAACCGTTTACCGAGAGGTTTTGTATTAGTCTTTTGAGTTATGAAAATACCAGTTTGCATGATCTTTTTTAAATCACGTGCTTGAGGTGAAGTTCCTGCTACTAGCTGGAGGTTTGATGATGTTACTGACAGAAGTTACAGATACTGGCTGCTTTGTTGCTGTTTGAGTTAAATGGATGGTAAATATTACAATTTATATAACCATAAGGATAAAAATTAATTCTTAATTTTGTCAGCAGTTGGGATCAAGTTCTAGCATTTCTAGCAAACAACTAAAACTTTAAAACATTAATTTACAGACATGCTCCGTTATCATGTAGATGTGTTTTAATTTTTAATATTTAGTGTTTAGTGTATATTTATTCATTTTAGGCAGTAGTTAAAATATTCTGTATTTAAAACTGCAATAATACAGTTAGTATGCTATGATAGCTTGCGGTCTGTTTGCACTTTCTCATGCATTGTTGTTGCATCTGTGGTTTGCTAGCACATTAGGTTATGATAAATAGGTTTGTGAGGGATATTTGGGGTTCATATGTAGAATTTAATTTCCAGATTGACTAATCCAGGAGACCTTGACTAATCCACGGGACAGAGAATGTTTTCACCTTAAATGCATTTGCATCAATTACATTAGTAAGAGTGTAATTCAGGACAAAGATACAAATATAGTCTTTTTGCACTTGTCAGCGAGTGAAACGTTTTGTAATTTAGACATTTTGACACCGAAGTCATGAGAAATGGTCTGTGTCGTTTCCTCAGCTTTGCTTGATTCAAGGTACCGAGTGGAATTGGGTTGTTCTGGGGAGTTTTCAGTGAAATTTGTAGAATTCCATCTGATCTGTCCGAGTCAAACTGAAACTGACACTAATTATAAACTGTAGAAGTTCTCTCTCTGTCGTTCTGATCCGGTCTTTTAGCTTCGCATATGTTTCTGCTGTGCTTTTGTTTTTAGCATCAGACAGTGTGCGATGGGGTCAGTTATTTTAAATTATTATTTTGTTGTGGTATTCAAGCACATTTAACGCCGTTGCAATGGTGAAATGGCAGATGTCTTGACTTTTGGTTGCACAAATGTTGGCTTTGTTTTTTTTTAGACTGTCCTTTTCAGAAAATGTGGTTTCAGCTGAAAAGGAGATTTATAATTAGACCGTTTTAGACCACAGATATTTCTCAGCTCTTGGATTTCTCTTTAATTAGTTAATGGTGCTCATGCATTTTGGAATATTTGTACGGTTGGATTGAAAATACTGGAAAGTGCAGAAAATTCAGTTCTTATTTAGAGAGTGATTTGTAGTTTATTCGTGGGTTCAACAGGTGATATTGACGGCTAACGTGTATTTTGTGTTATCTTAAAGGAATAATTCACCCAAAAATGGAAATTTTCTGAAAATGTATTCATCCTCAGGCCATTCAAGATGTAGATGAGTTTGTTTATTCATCATTTAGCATTACATCACTTGCTCACCACCGGATCCTCTGCAGTGAATGGGTGCCGTCAGAATGAGAGTCCAAACAGCTGATAAAAACATCACAATAATCCACATTAGTCCATCATTTAACATCTTGAGAATGAAAAGCTGCATTTTTGTAATAAACAAATACATCATTAAGATGCGTTTGACTTCAATTCATTGCTTCCAGCTAAAATATGAGTCCTCTATCCATAATATTGCTTTCTTCAGGGAAAAAGTTGTCTCAAAGGAATAATAAGAGAAATATGCACAGATAAAGCACCGTTTTACAACCGTTCTAAACAAAAATATATCTGTATTTTGACCTGAATACTCTCATTCTGACGGCACCCATTCACTGCTGACGATCCATTGGTGAACAAGTGAAATCTTGGATATGTTCCACTTAGAGGAACGGATGTACATTTTAGCTCTTGTACCTTAGGGTACCTTGCCAGTGACGGCTTTGTACCATTTTTAAAACCGTATTTTACAGCGGTTCAAGAAATATAATTTTTTCTAAAAACATATGGTCATACGTTCTAAAAAGTACATGTCTGTAACCGCTAATGAAGCTAAAGAAGACTTCATATTTCAGTATATTATGTAAAGTTGCAAACAAGTAGGAAAAGAAACTAGTGTTCGAATGTTTGCATGATGAGATGTGCTCGGAGCAGTGGCGGGCCGGTGTGATCAGTCAGTCTATTTCCAGAACAGCCAAAAGGCTTTTAACCAAAACACATTTTATGAATGTAGCTGCAAGTATGTAGTGGTATCAGTACAAGAAATATGTCTTCAATGAAATGAAGAGGCAAAATGAATGCTAATGTTATTGAAATGCAGTTATTTTGGCATGCAGATGCTCTACATTTGTACGAAATCGTTGTTTTAAAGCTGTTTGTTGTCTCCACAGGAGTTTTTCGATCATGCGAAGAAGCTCTGGGATGATGAAGGCGTCAAGGCGTGTTATGAACGCTCCAACGAATATCAACTAATCGACTGTGCGCATTAGTAAGTATAAGTTTAATCATACAATTAACTTGGTGTCTATGGGCGACTTTTGGTTTTGTTTTGCTTAGCGCTCAAGTTGCTGATACCAAAAAAGGTATTTTATTCAAGAAGTAGACGAAAGCTTAATGTCTTCCTCTATTGATAGTTATGATAATAGCTTGGATGTTTGTTTGCACGGTTTAGTGGTTCTGTTTATTTGTATGGTGGTTCCCATTTTGAAAGATGTTGCAGTCAGTTTTGAACAGAATAGCTTGATCGTGCGGCTGTTATAGTGTGAATTTAAAGGGGATGTGTTCAGTAGACATAGCTGGACCTGCATGGGCCTGTATATATTTTTTACAGAAGCCTCTTATGCTCATCAAAGCTGCATTTATTTGATCAAAATACAGAAGAAAAACATTTTTGTATTTTTACAATTCAAAATTAATTTATTTCTGTGATGCGCAGCTGACTTTTCAGCATCATTACTCCAGTCTTCAGTGTCACATGATCTTCAGAAATCATTATTATATGATGATTTGCTGCATATTAAGCTGTAAACAACTGTGTTGCTTAATATTTTGATGGAAAATGCTATGCATTGTTTTTTTTTCAAGATTCTTTAATTAAGTTCAAAAGAACATCATTTATTTACTATCTAAATCTTTTGTAACATTATGAAAGTATTTATTGTCAGTTTTGATACATTTAATGCATCCTTGCTGAATAAAAGTATTAATTCCTTTAATAAAGTGTTCTAACATCAAACGTTCGAGCAGTAATATAGGTGTTTATTGTGACATTGATTTGGATTAGTTATCCAACAACTGACTAGTTGATTAGTAAGGCAGACTAGTCTTAAAAACCTTTGTTTGAAGACACTGTGCTTCAGATGTTTGACGGTGTGCACAGTAAAACCTTCTCGGAAAAGTTGCATCTGTTAATCGGGGTCAGGTAAACCTGAAACCAGTTCAGGCAACCGAGATACTAGTCTGTTTTGAAAATATGTAGTTTTGCACACCCCTAGAAGGAACATGTCTGATCAGGCTCAGATGAACACCAATCCAACCTGTTTATTCAGGGCTTCCTTAAGACATTCAGGCCGCCCACTAAAAACATATTATATATGTTTATACACACACACACACACACACACACACACACACACAGACACACACACACAGACACACAGACACACAGACACAGACACAGACACACAGACACACACAGACACACACACAGACACACACACACACAGTGGCATGCGAAAGTTTGGGAACCCCTTGAAGAAAATGTGAATAATTTTAACACAATTAGAGATCATACAAAATGCGTGTTATTTTTTATTTAGTACTGTCTTGAGTAATATATTTTACATAAAAGTTGTTTGCATATATTCCACAAGACAAAAAAATAGCTGAAATTATTAAAATAACCCCCTTCAAAAGTTTGGGAACCCTTGGTTCTTAATACTGTGTGTGGTTACCTGGATGAACTACGACTGTTTTTTTGTTTCGTGATAGTTGTTCATGAGTCCATTGTTTGTTCTGAACAGTTAAACTGAGCTCTGTTCTTCAGAAAAATCCTCCAGGTCCTGCAGATTCTTCCGTTTTCCAGCATGTTTTGTGAATTTGAACCCTTTCCAGCAGTGACTGTATGATTTTGAGATCCATCTTTTCACACTGAGGACAATTTGAGGGACTCAAGCACAACTTTTAATAAAAGGTTCAAACATTCACTGATGCTCCAGAAGGAAACACGATGCATTAAGAGCCGGGGTGTGAAAACTTTTGAACAGGATGAAGATGTCCACATTTTTCTTATTTTGTTGAAATATAATTGTTTTCTTATTTAGTACTGCCCTTCGGAAACAACAGAAGATACTTGCATGTTTCCCGGAAGACAAATTAAGTACAATTTAACTTGATCTTTGAATAAGGCTCTTAATGCATCGTGTAAGAGAGATTGTAGATTGTTTTATGTCCACTGGTAGCATTTTTAGGCCAGTCCTGGTGTTTCTCCTTTATAACAGTGGCCATGTGTCAGGTATGAAAGCGTGAGGAGCGTGGGCAGGTCATGGGAGTTGGTCAGCCGTTTGTAGGACACAGATAGCATCACCAGCTAGTGCAGTGCCTGACACATAATGGCGACTGTTGTCTCTCAGTCAGAAAAGGCCCGGAGATACTCGGAGGATCATACAGACACCCAGCTGCTCTCAATACAGGCTTGTTCTTTGTGGAAGACTTTTACAATACTGAGAATTCCTCTGTTATACAACTTCAAATCAGTGTCAGCTCAGATGTGTTTGCTGTGATCCAGGTCGATCCAGGGGTGGACGGTTTTAGAAACAGTTTTCAGATAAATCTAATCGCATCCAGTTTGTTGTTGTTGTTGTTTTTTAGAAGTTATAGTTATAGTTTTGGAAGGACATGTTAGTGGTGTTTCAACTCGCCCTCACATGATTTTGGGGTAGGGCTGCACAGTTAAACGGAACAAAAGGGAAATTCGATATGATTCAAAAGAGTTAAAGGTAATGATTTACTGAAGTATCTCAGAGATGATTCGCAGGAAATACTGCTCCATACAACAAACTCAATTTTTTGCATCTGCTCTGAGTTTGGGTCACTTTAATGTGCATTGGGAACACAACATGCGCCAACTATCTTCCCGTACTTAATCATAAGCGTTCAACAAAAGAGAAGCTTTTAGGGCTTTCTGCTCTTTTCCGTCAAAATAAAGGTTTTGTTTAACTGTTGAAAATTAAGTTAATATTAGTGTTAAGGTTTGGTTATTTTTTTGATGAAGAAAATCTGTTTTGTAATGTTAATTTAGTAAGTTGTCATGTAAAATACAATTATTGTTTTTCTTAAATAAATTTTTATTTTTTATTTTTATTTTTCATTTTTAATGAAAGATTACAATTAGTAACATTTCTTATTTTGTCATTATGATATTTTAGCAATGTTATTTAAAATGAAAATATTAATACAAATAAAAACGGTTATTTAAATTTAAAGCAATATTTAAATGTATTATATTGATATATAACCACAACATTTTGGTCAAATTGCGCAACCACCTACAAGCACAGCAAACCTGGAATATGTATACATTTTTTATCATAAAAATCTCAAAAGATTTTTTCCCCCAAGTCATGTTGCAGTTGTTTAAGTAGTTTAGGGCTGCAGCGATTCGTCGACGTCATCGATTACGTCGATTATAAAAATACGTCGATTAGCATGGAGTGCGTCGACGTGTCGCACATTTAGCCACGCCCATTATCCCTACTTAAAGGATTAGTTCACTTTCAAATTAAAATGTCCTTATAATTTACTCACCCCCATGTCATCCAAGATGTTGATGTATTTCTTTCTTCAGTCGAAAAGAAATTAAGGTTTTTGATGAAAACATTCCAGAATTTGTATCCATATAGTTAGCTCCAATGGACTCATTATACATTTTTTGTAAAGTATTAATTATGAGAAAACGTTTGAATAAAATAAAAGATTAATAGCAGAAGTTACTGTTGTTGTTATTTATTGATAGTTTAACTAAAGAATTCATCAACTGATAAGAAAACAACAAATAGATTAAGTGGAAAAGAATCGATAGATTAGTCGACTAATCGTAAAATAATAATCGATAGATCAGTCGACTAATCGGGAATAGCAATTGATAGATTAGTCGACTAATCCAAAATAATAATCGATAGATTCAGTCGACTATTCGGAAATATCAATCGATAGATTAGCGACTAATCGGGAAATAATCGATAGATTAGCCGACTAATCGGAAAATAACAATCGATAGATTAGTCGACTAATCGGGAAAAATAATAATCGATAGATTAGTCGACAATAAAAATAACCGTTAGCTGCAGCCCTAGAGTAGTTTAAAGTGTGTTTGTCATTCTGTGCAGTTGCTATTCACCCGAGTGTTCTGATTGGTTGCTTGCTGAACTGGAATCCACCCTCAAGTCAGATTTCTAGGTATTTCTAGTATGTCCTTCAGTGGAAGTAAGTGGAAGATTTTTGCACCTGTGTTTTGTCTGCCCAAGTGTTAATTAAATGCCTGGAAAAGTAATAGCACACATCTCCTCAACAAACCACATAATTGGAGGTTATTCGTACAGCACTAATGTTGCAGGACAAGTTATGTGCTAAAGTTTAATACTTGGGGTTAAAGTTTTGTTCTAAACACTAACCTCCAAGCATGAGCAATAATAATAGTTATGCCGGCTTTAGCAACCAGTAATCCAGTAATTATATCTCAGTATTATTTAGACTTTTGACAATGTTCTACACATTTATTATTTATTATATATATTTATATTTACTCTAAAATGACTTAAAGTACAGCCTTAGAAAAAAACAATAAAATGTAGTTAAAAATAATAATAAAGACCTGTTTTCCACACTATTTCACTAAATGAACACAATAATGATATTTAGGGATATATAGTAATAATAATATTTATAAACCATTATCTATTTTTAGACCATTTTTAAAGCTTGTAACATGCCATGCGGTGTTCAGACTAAAGCTCTACACATTTTCAAATCATTTGCAGTTTCTTTTAACAAAAAAAGCAATGTTATATCTAAATATGTGAGTATTTGTAACTTTGACAATTATGAATTCATAAAAATGCTTTTGCTGTAAAATAATGACATTTTACTCATTACCGATTTGTTAATAAATTTCCATGAATTCAAATTAAACTAAAATCTACATTGTTTAATGTTACAGAAAGTATACATTTCATAAATTATAATTGCAAACAGTTGCATTCTTAAATATTTTTATTTTATATTTACATTTATTTATGCATTTAAGATTTTCATTTTTAAAGTGAAATCAGGCATCAAAACATAACATTTTTTTTATTTTTGTTTTATGTAAACATACCTGATATTTACTTTTATTTAAACAGACTTGACGTTACGGAGACTAAATATTGTCTTGTGTGACAATAAAATGTGTGTGTGTATATAATATATATGTTATTTAATATAATTTTTTACAAGATTTGAAAGACAATTCATAATTGCATTCATAACAAAACTTTTATATTGCGGTTATTTCCAATACCACACTACTGTACTTCTATACAGTATGTTGTTAGAGGGTTTTATGCAATGCATCATGACTGCCCTTTGGCCTGTGAGATCATTACACGATTGCGTGATTTTGTGACATCTATCTGTGTTCGTTTCTATTATCTATCGCATGTCTATTTTGAGGCTCAAAGAAAACAGATTACATGTCGATGTCTCACAAATACAGAAGTGGGTTGGTGAGACCGAGACGGTGCCGTTGTGATAGAGGACACAGTCTTCCACAGAAACAGTGAAAGCAGCAGTGCGAGCGAGCGAGAGAGAGAGAGAGAGAGAGATCCCAGTTGTGTGTGGTGTTGGTTCTGCAGGCCCGGCTGTATGGAGATTGTGGTTGGGTTGTCTGTCCCCCTCCTCCCTCCGCCAGCGCTTATGTAAAGGAACAGCACAGCCGGGGCAAGCAGGAGCTATTTATAGCGCAGCACTGCAGAGCACTCACTGGTGGAGGGCGTCACGTGTGTGTGCGCGCCGCCGAATCAAAGGGAGTATCCCGGCAATGCGTGTAAACAAAGGAAGGTCAGAAAGAGAAGGTGAGGTGTAGAAAGAGTGTGTGTGTGTGTGTGTGTGTGTGTGTGTGTGTGTGTGTGTGTGTGTGTGTGTGTGTGTGTGTGTGTGTGTGTGTGTGTGGTTCTACATATCAGACCCTCATAACAGTGATTAAAGGAATAAACATTCACTGGTGTACAGCAGCTCTCTCTCTCTCTTCCTTCCTCTCGGCCTTTTCTTACATAGATACACAAACAAACACATGCAGTTTACAAAATAGCAACAGATTATGAATTCCATTTTTAGCATTTTGGGTTTCTGTTTGAAGATTTTGCCAGCATTTCGCTAAAAAAAGAACGCAACAATCGCTCAAAGCTATGAAAACAAATAGTGATTATTCAACCATCATGCCATTATATTAAATACAGCTTTTTAATGATATACAACAGGCATACAGATATCTTGTGGCAAGTATTTTTACGAGAACCGATGATCTGATGATACTGCGCATGCGTGTAATTTTTAAAGCCAAAATTTTTAATCCAATTGTTTTGTTAAACATCAGAAAGTGTGATAATATAAAACATATTTTTCTTTTAAAGATGAATATATCTAATCTGTGCACTTTGTTCAGTTGAAGATTCTGTTAGATTAGAGGCCAAAGGGGTTTGTCAGGGCTGTTGGACCATAATTAAGACTCTGTTTAATAGGAATAAGGGATGATTTATGAAAGGCCTGTGCTGTAGTTATAGTTAATGATGACACATTCATAAATTGAGTTTGTATGAAACAGAACTGATGATGAGCACGAGAAGAGCAGCTGATACACTGAAAGCGCGTGCAGTGTGCCGGTTAGAGCGGTTCTCGTTCTCGAGTCAAGAATCGGTTGCAATGGTTTTCGGATCACCAGTACACTGAACCGAGAACTGTTTCTTTCGGACACGTCCGATTTGAGAACCGATGAGCTGATGATACTGCGCCTGCGTGATTCAGCGAACAGTGATCGCCTTCTGTGACTGACAGCACGTCTGAACCAAACTTTTGGACATCCGATTCTGTTAATGCTATGGCGTGGGTAAACCGAGGACCTGTATGAGGGCGAAACTTAAGTTTAATAACAAAAAAATCGCAATGGGTTATGTGAATTATGGTTTCTGCGCTGATAACTAATTTATTCTCTTTATATCTTCGTATGCTCATCACTGCATGTACCTGCATTTGAGTGCTTGCAAAACTTAATTGTACATTTTAAAGATCATAATTTTGATGTTTTAACTGACTGAAGTTATGATTACTGACTTCATATATTTGAATGTGTATTTTCATCCCGGCCCGAGATGATAGATTGATCATTGCATCATCGCGAATGACGTCATTACGTTAGGGCGTAAAATAACTTATGAACCGGTTTATTGAAACAAACTGTCCGAAAGAACCGGTTCGTGGAAAAGAACAGGACTTCCCATCACTAATTTGTGCATGCAAGAGCATGCGCTACGAGCACAGGACCGTTGCGCGCTCGTTTGTCTCGCGCCTGGCGCTGAAGTGAGTTGGAAGCGTGTGACGCTCGTCTGAAACGTCTCCAGTTTGATGTGGTCTTAAAGACATTCTACGACTGAATAAATGCACTCCTTGTCAAGAAAAAAGGGACAGAATTAGCAGCTGTGAGTGGGGTGGCCAACACTAGCCCCGCCTCTGTATTTTGCGTTAACACGCTAATTTTGACTGCACTAATATATATATTATTATTTTCTTTTTTTTGCTGGAAAACAATGCCAAGATCGGACTCATTACTGTTTTGTTTACAATTTTCAATTAATTCAAAGAATGTAAAATAATTTAAGAATGCAAATAATAATTTGTATTCTTAAATTATATTTTAATGTATTTACATTTATGCTCTTGATAGATGCAAAGCTTTACAATTTTTTTTAGTTCATGCATTTTCATGATCGCACCTACATGAATTTATAGTAGCTAATTAATAGTTAAGGCTTTCCATGAAAGTGCAATTAAATTGTTGCAACAAGTGAACATGCAATCCTCTAATATTATGTTTGCATGCTTGGGCATTAAACCAAAACCTGATCCTGGGTCTAAACAAGGCCCTGTGATCCGACCCGACCGGTACTGGCAAATTTGCCTTTTTAATTTCATTTTGTGTCTGTAGACCCAGATGCACAGATCACAGCTCAAACTCAAAAATGCAGTGTGTGAGTGTATGCAGAATGAGTTGCATTCAATTTAAAATAAACATTTATAATAATTTTTTCAAGAATGCAGTCTAGAAATTTGTAACTTTAACAGTTTTGTGGATTAGAAGAGGTTCTGTATAATGCAAGCTTCCAAAAAGCTTTCTCAATCTAATTCAGTGGTGAGAAACCTAGCACCGATACCCGCAGCTGTAGAGCCGTTGAGCTCAACAGGACACGTGAAACATGTTCAAACATTCCCATATTGTTTAATGTGAACTGGATTTACTGGTTTGGGAATAGCTCCAGTTACAATTTCCCTGTTTTCTGGTCTAGAATCCACCTTGTGTTCCTAAACCGTGTTCAAAGCATCCATCGAGTACAATCTGGGCTTGATTATCTTCTCTTATCTTATCTGTGGTACTGAACATTCTCCAGACTCTGAAACACCACAATGAAAAACCGGATTAACAGAGTGAGAGATGTTATTTTCAGAGCATCCAAGAGAGATAAGAAAATATGTAAATAAAGACACACACACAACTTCAAAAGAACTATTGTAAAATGTATCATTTTATCTCGAATATCAAATTGGTAAAGCCAGGCTTATATTTATATATATATATATGTGTATATGAATGAATGAATGATGCATTTATATAGCGCTTTATTGTGTACTGCACCCAAAGTGCTTTTCAATCATGTGTGTGTGTGTGGGGGGGGGGGGTATTATTAATAATATAGTATTATTATTACTATAATAATTAAACAAATAGGCTACAAAAATAAACAGTTCAAAAATACTATTATAAAACTGGTAACTTTATCTTTGAAAAAATGTATATCCACATTAATACATGAATATTATATATTATGAATTTGATATTTCATATTATATCAAATGTATTATATCAAATAAATATATAAAAAAATAGTTTTTGTTTGTATATACAACTATGTAGTCGTTTTATACTTTTAAACAAATCAAATGTTTTGGGTTTTAGTTTAGCTTTACTGTGACGAAGTTCAAAGTATCTTGCTTAGTTCTTTATGTAATCTTACGCAAAAATGAGTTTTAGTCACATGCCATTTTTAGTTTTGATCGTAGAGCTAGTCTGTTTTACAGTATGTTTAGTTCTGCTTTAATCAACCTGTGGAATTAGTTCGGCTTGTTCTTCTTCGACCTTTGTGTCAACACTGATCCTGCGTATACAACGTTCAGTACGTGCAAGACGGCACAAGACTCAATACTGTATGCATCCTTGAAGGCAGATAGTCACACACACACCTCCTCAGCTCGCCTGATGCGGGTGAAGAGCTCTGTTTGTAGTCATGAGGTGTATACTCACTGTATTTTTAGAGTGCTCACATTAACATACTAATAGTTTTGGTTGATTCTAGGGCTGCAACAAACGATTATTTTGATAATCGATTAATCTAACGATTAATTAGAACGATTAATCGTCGATTAGTCCACTGATTAATCAATAGCCTTTGATTGATTATTCATCTTTTGCAATTAATTAAAATATTGAGTTATACATATTCTAACAAATAAATAAATGTAATCACTTAAGCTTTTGAAAATCATATGTGACCCTGGACCACAAAACAGACAATCCCTGCCGGGCCGAGACTCGAACTCACAACCTTTCGATTACAAGTCCGACTCTAACCATTAGGCCACGATGTTGAGTGGAATGTACATGGGTTTATTTCCACTGCTTTATGAGATAGTGATCCTGAAGAAGCGGTGTCAGTTGTTGTCATTCAGTGTGTGTATTATGAGTGGCGATCTAGTGCTGGAATTTGGGGTTCTTTGTAATGTTCTACTGACCGGTTGTGGACATTGTTATCAGTTTTTAAAAGCAACAATGTTTAAATGATGACAGTGAGTTCGCAGACGGTGTTCTTGTTCCAGTCTGTTGTTTTCATGTATTGCTGTCTGTTCTAATAAAACCACAAAACACAATGAAAGAAATGTCATCACTTTAAAAAAAACATGTAAGCAGTCAGTGTCACCCTAGATTTCATTTACACTACTAAAGATCATATAATCAGGTACATTTGAGAGAATTTTATTAGATGATCACTAAATGGCATTCAATATTTAATACATTTATTCCACTAGATATATTTTATTTTAAGTATTTAACTGAAAGAAGTCTCTTATGCTCACCAAAGCCTTTTTTTTTATAAAAAATAAATGAAAAACAGTAATATTGTGAACAATTATTGCAACTCAAAATAATAAAAAATACTTTCAAATAATATTTCTAATAATTATTATAAAATAATAATAATTTTATTAAATAATAATAATTATTATAATAAAATAATGATTGTTGTAAAATTTGATTTTAATTTTTGTCTTTTTTATTAAATTATTACATTGATATTTTACATATTACATTAAATTATTATTATTAAAAATATAAAAATATGATCTATGTTAACTCATTTTAATGTATTTCTGTGATGCGCAGCTGAATTTTCAGCATCATTACTCCAGTCTTCAGTGTCACATGATCTTCAGAAATCATAATAATATTTCTGCTGCTCAAGATACATTTCATTATCAGTGATGAAAACAGTTGTGCTGCTTCATATTTTTGTGGAAGCCATGATACATTTTTAATTTCAAGATTCTTTGATGAACAGAAAGTTCAAAAGAACAGCATGTACTTGAGATGGAAATCTTTTGTAACATTATGAATATCATTACTGTCGCTTGTGGTCTTTGTTGAATAAAAGTGTTATTTCTTATGTATTATGACTAGACTATAATATGTTAAAAGTGATGACCTGATCATTAGTACATTATACTTGATCTGCTTTTTTAATCAGATTAGTGTCGTAGCAGATTGTCTTGTTGTCACAAGCTTGTGGATGAGTCTATATTTGTCTGTGTTAGTGCTGATAGCACTAATATCACATGATGGTCACAGAGTGTTGGGCTAATATTCTGCCTTTCTGCAGGGAAGGAAGAGAAAGATATGGCTTGTTATCTAACATACTTCAGCTGCGTACTTGCTGTAGGCATGCTTTCAGGGGTTCGGTTCTCTTTCAGGTCCTGTGAATATATTTGATACAGCAGCAGGTATATCTAGACTTTCAAAGGGTGTCGCTTCTTCGTTGACAGTTTGAGATGATGAGAGTAATAAAGTCACTCTTGAGACGCAGTGAAAGTGTTTTTGAAGGTGATTTTTAGCTGAAAGATTCTTGTGTGTTTGTATGTTGTGTTTTTTGTCTTTTGAAAGAAATACTTTTATTCTGTAAGGATGCATTACATTGATCAAAGGTGACAATAAATACTTATACAGTGTTGCAAATAAAGTTTACTCCAAATAAATGTGAATTTCATATATATGTGAAAAAAATTGAATTTTATATTCATCAAGGAATCTCTCTCTCTCTCTTCTCTCTCTCTCTCTCTCTCTCTCTCTCTCTCTCTCGTCTCTCTCTCTCTCTCTCTCTCTCTCGCTCTCTCTCGCTCTCTCTCTCTCTCTCTCTCGCTCTCTCTCTCTCTCTCTCTCTCTCTCTCTCGCTCTCTCTCGCTCTCTCGCTCGCTCTCGCTCTCTCGCTCTCTCTCTCTCTCTCTCTCTCTCGCTCTCTCTCTCTCTCTCTCTCTCTCCTCTCTCGCTCTCTCTCGCTCTCTCTCTCTCTCTCTCTCTCGCTCTCTCTCTCTCGCTCTCGCTCTCGCTCTCTCTCTCTCTCTCTCTCTCTCTCTCGCTCTCTCTCTCGCTCTCTCTCTCTCTCTCTCTCTCTCTCTCTCTCTCTCTCTCTCTCTCTCTCTCTCTCTCTCTCTCTCTCACACACACACAAAGAAAATGGGTATTTTTTATTTTAGTAATATTTCTATATTTACTGTATGTTTTGATCAAATAAATGTAGCCTTGGTAAATATAAGAGACAACTTAAAAAAAAGAAACTATTGAACAGTACTGTAATGATATTTATATTATATACACAATTATATATCGTCCAAAACATAACTGTAGTTTGGTTATGAATAGAATAAATCCCTAAGAGTGTCAAATGATGATCTTTTTCTTCATCTGTCTTTCCAGCTTTCTTGACCGGATTGATGCAGTAAGACAAAGCGACTATACTCCAACAGACCAGGTACTTTTCAGCTCTTTCTAGATGAGAAACTATAGCTGTTTTCCTGAAATGAACTCCCTTTTTCTCCATCTTCCTTCATTCAGGACTTGCTTCGCTGCAGAGTGTTAACATCAGGGATTTTTGAGACGCAATTTCAAGTGGACAAAGTCAACTTTCAGTGAGTCCCCTTCTGAGAAACGCAGTGGATAGTGCCGCAGCCGTGTTGCTGTTTGGAAGTGTCAAGTCTTCATATGTCCACAAGAGGGACACATTTCTCATATCGGTGTTCTTCTTCTTCTCTTTCAGTATGTTTGATGTGGGCGGTCAGAGAGACGAAAGGAGAAAATGGATTCAGTGTTTTAATGGTAAATTGAGTGAATGAGACACGTGCATGTTAAATTCACCATGAACAACAAACAATCCAGCCAAAAGTGAAAACGCTGTCATGATTTATTCACCCTCGTGTTGTTCCAAACCTGTAATCTGTTGAGCACAAAAGAAGATATTTTGAAGAATGGTGGTAACCAAACAGTTGCCGGTAGCCATTGCCGTTTCTGTACTATAGCTACCGTCAACCGTTTGGTTACCAGCATTCTTCAAAACACATTTTTTGTGAGTAAGAAAGAAACAATTACAGGTTTATAATGACATTAGGGTGAACAAATACCATTTTTGGATGAGCTTTATGTTCATCTAAACATCAGAAAAGAATAAAACACACATGTGGTGCTGATTTGCAGACGTCACAGCGATCATCTTTGTGGTAGCGAGCAGCAGCTATAACATGGTCTTAAGGGAAGACAACAACACGAACAGGCTTCGGGAAGCACTTGCTCTTTTTCGCAGTATCTGGAACAACAGGTGATGCCTTTGTTTTCTTATTCGTAATATATAACGTGCTTATAAGTGTAAGTGCAGGCTTTACTGACCCCCGTGTGTGTCTTTATTTCTTCTTCTCACAGATGGTTACGGACTATTTCTGTCATATTGTTCCTAAACAAACAAGACATGCTGGCAGAGAAAGTATTAGCTGGGAAATCCAAAATTGAAGATTATTTCCCTGAATATGCTTCTTACATCTTACCTGATAAAGGTTAGCTTTTCCTCCAGACACACTGATGATCAGTAGTTCTCAAATACTCTAGCACTAGTTCTAGTTGTTTGGCAAATAATAAATGAAATACTGTCATGAAAAGGTGCACAAGCTCAATAAATGTATCCTAAAAGTCGTCCACAGGACTTGTGCACTATATTTGTGTGAGTCGAACTGGAGATTCAGAAATTCACATTCAAAATGATTTCATATTGTGAACTGGTGCAGGTCAGTGTCAGCTTCTCTGTATATTAATCTGTCGAGTCTTTTCTATCTTTCAGTAACTCCTGAACCCGGGGAAGACCCCAGAGTGACAAGAGCCAAGTATTTCATTCGTGATGAGTTTTTGGTTAGTATTTTCATTTTGCAATACACAGATGATCCAGTCAGATTTTAGACTGTTGTGATCTCTGTTATGAAATGATGGAGGAAAACCCTGTTGATGGGCAGTTTGTAGACGACTAGATATTGACCAATGTTTGATTTTGCCAACATTTCTGACCAATATTTACTCTTTTCTATTTAAATAAGTAAAACAATAATTGGCGCCATCCTGTGGCTCTCTAAAGAATACATATTTACTATGTACTTTCATTTTCAGCAATATGTTTTTGTGTGTGTGTGTATATATATATATATATATGAGAACACATCAGCGTTAAATGATTGAAATATTATTTGTGATTTATTAATCACAATGATTACACTGGTTTTAAGTAAAATCTGAAAAGACTGCAAAAGAAAGATTGTTATCTTGCCATTATTTCATGTACCTTTTTATCTCATTACACTCAGTTCAGACTTTAAAAACTCACTAAATATAATTTCACTGGAGATTCGTCAGAATATGGTCTGGTTGTTTTTTTAGCCATACTTGTAGAACATACTTTTTTGTTATTTTTCCCCTTCTGTCTGAATTAAGTTCATAGCACAATTCCAGAAGAATCAATTTAATATATATATTTAATTTCTTAAATTCTAACAACAAAAAATAGTTGATTAATCATGAACACTGATCTAACTGAGACTTGTTATAGCACTTGCGTATCATCTTTTGTTGATTTTGAATGCTTCCGTTGTCCTCATTTGGATAAAAGCGTCTGCTAAATAACTAAATGTAGTTGTAAATGAAAAACTGGTTGTAATCATTTGAAATCCCTAATTATCCTAACTGTCTTTCCGCAGAGGATCAGTACAGAAAGTGGAGACGGCCGTCACTACTGTTATCCCCATTTTACATGTGCAGTGGACACGGAAAACATCCGGCGTGTCTTCAACGACTGCCGAGACATCATCCAGAGAATGCACCTGCGGCAGTACGAACTCTTGTGATCTCACTTCAGCTCTTTACAAACATGTGTCCAAACTCCCCTGCCCTCATAACTCACGAGGCCAAAACCGCAGACGAGTATACTACTGACGTTTGGCGCACCACCCTTCGCTTTTTAGGTGTTTTATTTTAACTCATGATTCGGAGCGGAGAGGTTTTTTCCCCCTATGTTTTTATTTGGATCGCCTTTATTTTTGCCATTCCATGAAGCCTCTGGCTACCTCCTTATTTTTTATTCAAATTAAAAATGAAATCGTCGTGTATATATGTATACGTGCTGGCGCCTGCCAGATTATGAAGATCGCATCACCTTGAGACCTCCAGGAGTCCTAGTCTCGCACCCCGACCCTTGATCTTCTGGCCTACAGGGCTCTCTGCTGCTCTTTCTGTTTCCGAACACTGAAGATCGCCTGCGGACAGAAGCGGGGATGGGGTGGCGGGCCGGGGGTTGTCGAACACTGGGAAAGCGAAGCGAAGTAATGCACTTTTCCATCAGGTTTTGACTGACGTTTTCCTTTACGAAGATGGACACACAATGTAGCATCACATCATGAATTTCTGTCCCACTTATGGCTGCGGACAGGTCCAAGAATGGCGGGGATTACCACGCCCCTTTTTATGTGAAAGAGGCGGAGCCTTTGATTGAAGGAGGAGGGGCTATGTGAAGAGGCGGAGACTTTGAAATGAGGAGGAGGAGGGGCTACGGGAACATTGCTGAAGCCTCGGTTAGGTTTTGGGAACGTTACGGCGAAACGAAACGTCCCATTTCTTATTTTAGTTTCTTAACTTGTACAGACTGTGCAAGGGTGATTTAATTTTTTTTCTTTCCTGTACAGACTATAAAATGTTATATTATTTTGTACAACTTTATTGAAAGAGAGTAAAACATCTACTTGTAGATCTTTGTGCCTTGATTATGGCTGTACCTGTAAATGAAGCTGATACATATGTTTTTGACTGCGCTGTACAGCTTGATGTCACCCCCGTCGGCAGAAGGGACTGTGGATGGGGACCTACTCTTTAGAGTTAGTTTCTTTTTTTCCGGTTATTTCTTTTTCTGCTTTGTTTATATAAAGAGAAAAAGTTCTTTATTAAAAAAATAAATATAGGAAAGAAAAATCTTAACCTGTATACATTATGCAAATTGACCCCCTTACCTGCGGTTATGATCGGATGAAACAGCACCATGCCTTTCTTTCTTGTTTTGCGTTTAATTTCAATTCTCAGCTTTAAAAACAGAAAAATTAAGAAAAAAAAAAACTGTCCAAGTGTCCAAAATCACAACCTGGTGTTGTTTTCAAAGACCTTTTTGGATATGAAGTATGTTTGAGATATATAACCACGTTTGTGTCTGTGTTCACGTACAGGAGACAAACATTGAGCCACAGACGCATGACATTTTTATGTTTTTGTGTGAGTGCAAGAGTGCATTGTGTGCACTCTTTTATAATGTGCGTACATGTAAATTTATAGGTCTATATAAATATATATGTACAATTCTACATGTTTAATTATGTGTGTTGGCGTATACATACTTCAGTGTGTATACAGTGAAGATGTGTTCTTACACACATAGGTAAGCATGTCTAGAGTGAAATTGAATAAATGAGTGCAATATTGAAAGCAACTGTGCGTCCGACGATTTTCACCATACACCATACAGACTGAAAGTTGTTTTTACTATCATTTCTTTAATATCAACGTTATGTGACATCAGTTTATAATTGGACAGATGTCTGATTTATAATACACACATCTAAATATACTCTTATTTTGTAAAGCAGAAGCATTTTTATTTATTCAAGTGTTTCTTTTTTCTGCTGAACACCCTTGGCAGTCCTAATTTATTTTGCTTTTACCAAAACTTTTCAAACCATGTGATCAACAAAACAATACAGATTATGTTACACATGCAAAATTTGTATTTGTATTTAAAGTTCAAACACATTTAATATATATATATTAGTAATACTCCAGTAAATCGCAAATCTTTTTAAATCTGTAAATACTATGTGCTTAAAGTCATGTTGCACAAGAAATACTTTTTAAAATAAATCTTCTAAAGTCATTAAATAGATGTTGTGTTATGGTTCTTAAGATCTTTGTCAGTCTACAAAACCCCATACATTCACATTGCTGCTCTAAAATGCTCATTGAATAGTCTTCAGTGCAGGATGACATATTCAAGATTTCTGATACATTAACATAGACCTCAGATTCAACACGCCACAGTGTGTTACACCAAACAACTCATGCAATCAACTTGTTGAAAAACACTCAAATATATATGTATGTATTGCTGAGGTACATTAATACAGCACATAAATTACATTCAGATAAAATCTTATTTTTGGAGTCCAAATTTGGATTTCTTGACATACACAAACACCTTTCTTAAAGTGTTTCTCAGTACAGGGATTCTCAGAAAGTCCAACTTACTACAGAGTTTAGGTCCAACTCTAATCGAACACACCTGATCAAGGTCTTACTAGAAAGTTACAGAAAGGTGAGTTTGATCAAGGTTGGAGCTAAAGGTGTACATCGAGGGCCAGAGTTGAGAACCTCTGCTTTAGACCAATGGATTAAACCAAACTTGTTCCTGAAGGGACACTTGTCCTGCAGAGTTTAGCTCCAACCCTAATTAAACACACCTGAACCTGATATTTGAGACCTACTAGAAACCTCCAGGCAACTGTGTTGGAGCTGATTGAAGCTAAACTCTGCAGGACATTGGTCCTCCGGGACCAGGATTGGACACCCCTGCTTTAGACAAAAGACAGCTTTTCTGTCCATATTCACACATTCATGTTGTATCAGACTTGTCGTTCCGAAGCACATTTGCTCACAGAAAAGTCTTCATTAGGTCATTGAGTTTTGCAAGTGAATCTTTTGCCTCAACCTGGAATGATCTGCTGTTAGAAGAAGCTTCACGATTGAATTACACTCCAAGATTTTACAGAAGTGTTCCCATTTAAGACTAGGCCTACTTGTATATTCCTGATTTTGCATGCTGGAAACAAGCATCTCAGAATCAATCCTGAGTGGTTTCCTCTCGGTTACTGCTTTTCAAATGGCTTCTTCTTGCTGATCTGAAGAGTGACCTGTCCAGTTGGCGTGTAGCTGTGGGTTTGTGCGGAAACCTGTGTTTTGAAGCTCTGCAGACCTCCTTCCTTTCCTCTCTGGACCTCGGAGCAGTACGTCGGCTGGACTTCAAGCCTCGCAAAGCTGCTGGTATGGCGTGAATAGTTGGATGAAGGCTCTCCCATCACATGAATAGGTATGGTTTTCTCTCGCCTTGCCTGAGAGCTGCCGCTCACCGATGAACCTGGACTAAACATGCTGGAAATGTGTTCCTTGAAGGAGCCGAAGAATCCCATGCGAGGCTTTGCTGGTGGCACCGGACGTACCACGTTCAACACAATTGGTTTGCCAATGACAGGCTCGTTAATTTCTCTCTGCAACACCGAGATCTCACTTGGTTTCTCGACGAGGACATGATGGTCTGTAGCGCTGCCGAATGTTTCCCCTTCCTGAGGGACGTAGTCCTCGAGATCTTCAAGAGTAAGAACTCGATCTCCATCAGTCAGCATTTTGCAGTCTCGAGCATCAAGTTCATCATCTTCAGGTTCCACGACAATAGTTCCTTCATCATCTCCATCAGAGACACATGGGTCATCAATTTCTCCTGAGTATGCTGTCATATTGTTGATCTCTGAAGATACTTCAGAGACATTCTGTGCAATTTCCTCTTCATCCGTACCAGAAGAACATTGCAGAGCCATTGCGGCACCCATTGCCTCCTCGAGTAACTTGTTGTTGGAGTTATTAGTGTTTGGATTACCATGTGTTGAGAACTTGCTGGGGGAAACGCCTCTTCTTCTTGGTAACTTGGGTGATTTGTTCACTTTATACTCGATTATCTCTTCGACTTCTACCCATCTTTGGTTCCTGGCCGTGGCACCCTCCGGCTCTGGCACATACAGTGTCGGTACAGTCTTCCTGGCCATGGTTCGTCTCTGTCTGGGCGGTTCAGGTGTGGACGTCTCTGAGCGGTGAGCTCCCATGGGCGATGGTCGTGGGGATGCGTGCCGTTTCATACGCGTGTTCTTCACCACTGTGGTGATGGTCTCCTCACTTGAAGAGGAAAAAGCACATTAAAACACATCAGCTTCAGGTTGGTAAGTTTGTATAGTGTTATGAAAAAATCTGAAGCTGTATTTTCAGCATCATTACTCCAGTCTTCAGTGTCACAAGATCCTTCAGAAGACATTCTTATACATTGATTTGCTGTTTAAGAAACATTTCCTATTTATTATCATGCTTGAAATCAGTTGTTCAGCGTAGTATTTTTCTGGAAACTAATATTTTTTTCAGGATTCTGTGATGAATAAAAAGTTCAAAAGAACAGCATTTAATTAAAATGTTCTACTTACTGTCACTTTTAATCACTGAATAGTGTCCTTACTGAATACAATTATGAACTTTTGAATAGTAGTGTATTCAATTTGTGCTTAGGTGTGTGTGTTCATGAGACTTACATAATTATGGTTTTCTTTGGTGATTTCGTCTCTTGTTCCGTTACTATTTGTAAAAACAAAAATTGTAACATCTTTTAAAAACATCAAATTATTTCAGTTATCAAATTTCAGTCAATTCATTGCTCGTCAAAGAAGTACAAACATGATGCTCAAATATGAAAAACACATTCCTAAATTATAAATAAAAGTGAATGCACTTTACAAAACATACTTTTATTATTTTCTGGACCAGTTAATTTCTAAAACCATCTTGCATAGCATGGTTTTGCAGACCCTTTATTATAACCAATAAATATTGTATGAAGATTTGTACTTTTTTAATTGAATGCACTTTTAGTTTTCAGTAAGTAATGTCATAACAGACGGCCGGGAATGATTTTGAACTGGGTGGCGTATATGTATTGACAGACATCTCTTTTACCTTCTATACTGATGGCCTGATCTGCTCTACGCTCTCCTGCCATGGCCACAGCAGGAGTGATCAGCTGTACCGCACACCTGGCACTGCCCAGACGGTTCGACAGCTGCAAACCAATAAAGAATATGATGAGAAGGCTTATTTCCTTAGGGTTGGAGTAAAGTAAGAACTGAAAGGACTACAGTAACAATCTCCATACCACACACTCATAGTGCCCAAGGTCTCGTTCTCCAGGGTTCTTGATAACTAGAACCAACACTCCACTGCGTAGTTCACTGTATGTTTGAAACTTCTCCAGGTCTGTCAGTAGTTTACCATCCTTAAACCATCTGTCCAGGGAAATGGCATAGTTTAACTTTAACTCAATTCATTTTGTTAGCAAATTAGATAACACAAGGGAAAACTGTTGGAAGATATTTATGGAATGCATTGATTTGAATATTATAATATGAATCCCCAGATCTTCTGGGCCATTTTGACTGGTTATGTAAACATGGAAATAACATAAATGATAGTGTAAATGACGCGACTACCTTATCTTGGGACTCGGTGCGCTCTGGATGGTGCAGGTGAACTGAGCATCTTCTCCAGGATAAAGTGTGGCATTCCGGATCTTATTCACAAAACGTGGAGGTACTGCAAGAGGTTGATACAAATGAGCAGGAATTAAAGGGAGTGAACCCAGCTTTACTAAGTTGGAAATATTAGGTTGCTCACTCACCCTGCACAGTGACTTTGCCCAGTGTGCTGGCGTTGCCCGCAGAGCTGGTGGCGAAGCACATGTACTGTCCTGAGTCGTCTGCCGTCATGTTGTCCAAAATGAGTGTGCAAGAGCCGTCTGGGTCCTCAATGATGATGTGATGAGGATCCGCTTCCACGGCACGCCCGTCTGTTTGTGAAACAGATGGATGAATTACTTTACTTCTAAGAAGACATCAAGAAGGGAAACACCTAAGATTTGGTTCCTTACCTTTGTACCAGGTGACCTGTGGTTTGGGGGCACCAGTGACCTTGCAGGCGAGCTTCACTGTCTGTCCGAGCTCTGCTGTGCAGTCTGTCAACACTGCGTCAAAATCTGGAGGGCCTGTAATAAAAGTAAAATGCTACATTTTAGGAATATGGTTTATTTTTATTGTATTATTTAAGAACATGACATTGTATTTAGGAGAACTGATATCTCTTAAAGGGATAGCTCATCCAAAATTCTGTCATTAATTACTCACCCTCATGCCGTTTCAAACCCATAAGACCTTCGTTCATCTTAGGAACACAAATTAAGATATTTTGGATGGAATCTGAGAGCTCTCTGACCCTCCATAGACAGCAATATTACCACGATCAATGCACAGAAACGTAGCAAGGACATCGGTAAAATAGTGACAAAATCCGTGTGACATCAGGGGCTCAAACTTAATTTTACAAAGCTACGAGAATACTTTTTGTGCGCAAAGAAACAATAATAACATAACTTATTCAACAATTCTTCTCCCCGAGTTACCGTCTTCCACCATTTTGGAGAGTATCCCAGAACGTAAACCAATGTAAGCAGCGTTATTTACGTTCAGCATGTGCACGCTGTTTTTAGTTCTGAAGATGAACGAAGGTCTTACGGGTTTGGAACGGCATGAGGGCGAGTCATTTATGAAAGATCATTTTTGGGTGAACTAACCCTTTAAGTGGAGTGTTTTCTCTTTTTGCCACTTGCTGCAGGATTGACGTATTTTTGAAAGCCAAAACCCATAAACAGCAGTATTTTTTAAATGTTTTTTTTTTAGTTAAATGCCTGAAATAATCTTTAAATCATTAAAAAGGCAGTTGTGGCTAAATGGGACTACAGTAGGAGCTGAGGACATTAATCACATCTACAACACTAGTTCAATTGTACAGCTTCGTTGTGTTTATTATCATGCTAGTTAGCTATTGCAAACTAATCTAACTCGAACTTTCCAACATACAGATTTTAAACTAAGTTCAAAAGAGTTATTGGAAGCTCAGTGGTGTTGATCATTTTTAGCTTAGCTTTTTTTTGGCAATTGTATTTGGCCAAAATAAAAACATAAATTTATGATGATAATCATGATGAATAAAATGTGTAAGATTCATAAACTTTTGTTTGTCCCAGAGCTTATTTTCTGCAATAATCCAGTTAGCCAATGGAAAAATCCTTTTGTGTTTTTGTCAAGGAACCATGCTGATGCTAACATGCTATATCATGCTAACGCTGCAGACTTACTCCATGCTGGCATGCTGTAGCGCTGCTGAAGGTCACGGAGGTCACGGAGCCATGAGTTCTTGATGATAACAGTCCGTGCCTGCAACGTGTATTTTCTCACAGAGTCCTCACGCTCGTGCCAGATCTCAAACGCTCTTTCATCACCCTCCACTGTCTCGTTCACATCAATGTTTGTAAGCTAAAGAAAAAAGACAAATTATTTTATAATGCATTCGATTTTTATAAACAATATTATCATATCAGTGATTCTATGTGGCAAACCAGTAATTAAGAAATCCCTGTGAAGACAGTATTTAGCCATTTTGAATGCTCAGCATTGGCCTTAGTAAAATTAGTGTTAAATACAGTATTTGCGTCACTTAATTTCAGCCAATTAAAAGCTTTGCAAAGCTCCAACCTTCATCATATTCTTGAACACGTATGCTTGGGTGTCTGTGTTCGTGTCTCTCTTCTGTTTGCAGATGACCACGTGGTTTTTGAAGAGGAAAACGTGGCGGTGGTGACCTCTGGAAGGTGTTCGAATTCCTGGAGCTCCTTCCCAAACAGTGAAGGGCCCCTGTAAAAAAATCCAGACCTTCATTTTACACTTTCATTTAAAAGTTTTTAATTTACTACAATTAGGTGAAACAGGTAAGACCTTAAATGGGGACATTTGAGATAGGGACTGTACCTGTCTAATAGGTTCTCCCAGCGCCTCCAGATTGGCGGGGTAGTTCTCTATGAGAGATACATGGTGTGTGTTTTCTGAGCGCTGGGAGAGGGACGACACCATGGCATAGGCTTGCTCCAACAAACAGCAGTTTTGACCGTTCCTCGCCTTGTTCCGGATCAATTCCTACAGTGAAATCATGTGAAATTTGGAAACGTGTTCGTCACTTTCAAAAGTTAGTGAAGGGTTGTATCACATAATGCATAACACAATTTCTAAGCACATATTTATATAATTATTTATTTGAAAGTTGAGATTGCGTATACCTAGACTAAAGAGTATTTAATTATTCATTACCTTCAGTAAAGCTCTGTACTTCTGAATTCTCTCCGGTGGTCTCTGAAGGTAAGCGTTGATGCTTAGCACTGGACCCTCTTCTGAGGGGACAACATTTGCCAACTCCGAGACGGTATAATCCTGAATGAAAAAGTGCATGAAACATGTAATGTTAAGTAGTGATGTCAAACGATTAATCGCGATTAATCACATCCAAAATAAGACGTTTGTGTTTACATAATACATGTGCGTATACTGTGTATATTTATTATTTATATATAAATACAAATTATATGTATATACACATGCATGTGTGTGTATTTATATATACATAATACATATACACAGTACACACATATATTATGTAAACAAAAACATTTTGAATGCAATTAATCGCGATTAATCGTTTGACAGCAATTGACTTTAAAGACAAAAAAAGAAATGCCCCAGAAATCCATAACTATACGGTCATTATTTTGTAAACCCACCTTGAAATATTGGTGCACTTCTTTCTCACTGATGACGGACTCAGCTTGCAATTTTCCAACGAGGTACTGCAGATATTTCTCAAACCCTTCAGAGTTTCTCAGGAAATGCATGGCGATGTCATCATCTGTGTCACAGTCACGCAGACCAGGCAGCAAAGTACTGGAAAACAGTCAACTTCATTATGTATTTCCCTAAATGAAAACAATTCTTATACTCCTTAAAAATGAAAACTGTAGATGAAGATTTGTAGAATGACCCATAATGATTGTCTGAACTCTGTACCTGCTGTGGAAGGATTTCAAATCATTGATATTACGGAAGATGGTTTGCTTCTGACTGGTGATTTCAGATGGTGTGCTCTCTTCATCCACACGCTTCAGATGGTGTGATGTGAAGAACTCGATCTCCTTCAGAAACTCTGTTTCTGTGCTGATCAGCTCCTGGACGAGTTGACTAGATACAAGTGAAACCGAGGTAGAATTACTAAAGTAGTACAAAATAAAATGCACATTGCACTTTTAAAAAAATTCCCAAATTTACCAGAGTTTCTTCTTGTACTCGGTCTCTGTAACTTCTTCTCTGGTGGTCTCTGGGAGGTCTGCAACCTCTGCAGACAGCTACAACACAACCATTCCATCATCAGTGAGAAATTATAAGATGCACAAGCAAATGCACACATTATTTAAAATCAATATTTCACCACTAAGTGACCAGTTATCCATTTTGAATGATGCTAAACTGACCTTCAGTCTTTTGTCGAGATACGCAGGTGAGACCCATCCCTGGCGAGATGGATTGGATTTGGTGGGCTTGGTGCGGACCAGCCATTTAAGTGGGTGGGCAGAATCCAGAACCTCCACATACTGGCCCTCTTTCAGAGCGATGGCATCTTTGCTGACTCCCATGGGGTTGTAGTCAGCGGTCACCACATAGATATCAAACATCTGCACAGAATCATTCAGATAACAGAGCCTTTGGAAAATATGACTTGCCCTCTTCACCCTTTACAATATGAGAAAGCTCTGGATTCTGTTTTTAAATATCTTTCTGTGAACTGAAGATTAACCAGATGCTTAACTTACCTACAAATAATATCAACTACAGAATTATGATACATCACACGTCCATTATTATTTCCAAATTTGAATAAAATTAAATGAATGCATTACATTTTATTTCAGAAAATCATTATGTGAACAGAATAGCAGCAGGTTTGACACAATGCATTAGTTCTAATATTAAAATGAATTTGTTGATGTTTTTAATACCTCTCCCCTGGCGTCTCCTTCATCAGACTCAGATGATGAGTCTACGATCAGAGATGGAGGGCGGGATCGGCCGTGATATGGAGATGGGGACGGTGTTTTCGTTTCATCATCGCTGTCAGCTCCTGGGACACGTAATGAAGCTTGAGGCAGACAGGGACCAAAAGAGGTATTGTGTCAATTAACTATGTTCCCAATTAATTCAAAAACATTAAGAGTTTATTTCTTTATAAACGTACATATTTGACATGCTGCTGGCTATGTGAGAGTAAACAGTTTAATATTACACTACTGCCGTTTGAAGAATCGCCTGCGTACATTTCAATCTCGCGATGACAAATGCTTCTACTGTGAAAGCCGGCGTTTTTAAAAATACCTGTGAATTGACTGAACAGACGGTTCTATGGTGACCTCCATACTAAAACTATCGCAAAAAAACGTGCATTTGCTTAAACGACAGCCCGAAAAGATACAAAATGGTGGAAATATGGATTTGGAAATTAGGCCTATCTGGATGGTGAGAAGGATTTAATGAGACTTGATGGGGTCTATGATAATAATTTGAATAAGACAAAGAGTGGTGGTTTGAAAAGTTTGGGATCCACTGGATTTAAAATACTGTTTCTAAATAAGCGGTAATAGAATTGTGTTATTTTACAAACGAAGTTCACTCAGTCATTCATCCATTGATCATTTTGAGCATATTTTAAAGAATATTCACCAGACAAGCTTTTTCCATTGCTTTTGTAGAAGCAGAGAAAAGAATCAAAATATATTACAAAACATGCATTATATATTTGACAATGATTTGAGCTCACCACTTGTATCAGTTACTTTTGAATCATCTCTATGACTCAGAATATAATAACTAATACTACACTTTATTATATTTCTCCTGTGATTTAACATGCACTATATCATGCTTGTGTAAACATAAAATTGTGCCCACACCAACACTAATGTAGGCCTATTGCTCATGCATTCATCCATTTTCTACTGAAACAGAGACACCTTGAAAGTGTAGAAATGAGACCGTCTGCATCCACTGAATTTCAGAATGTCCAGTTTATTTTCCATTGTGACAAATGGCCCTGATTTTAAAGAACCATGACTTTATTACCACTAAGCAATACTTGAAACATTTTTAACATTATGAAAGATCTTAAATGTATTCCTTTTTAAGATATGTTGAGAGCCAAAGAAAAGGACAAGCGAAGGAATTAACAACAGCATAGCCTTATGGAGAAAAAGTCAAGGTTCTGGTGTGTCACACTGGAGGTTCTGCGGATACATACTGGTTACTTTGGGCCAAGATTTCATCCACTGGAGCACTTGATGGTTCTGTAAGCTGTCTGAACAAATCAATGCTTCAATGAGAATGTGAGTGAAGAGGGATGAGAGGATGGATGGATAGAAAAAAGAATGGATTCAGTGAGATGTGTAGGAATTGAGGGATTCAGAGATACGTATTTTTTTTTTATTTTTTTAAAAAAAAAACAGAAGGGAAGTTAAGGAATCTACATGTGAATGTGTTCATTAAAAATTTGCAGAGTATAATTTTTTATTTAAAACAGGTGTACTCCGTTTCAGTACTCAGTACATCCTGTGACATTCATAAATTCCAACATTTGAGCACACAATAAACTCATTCAAAAACAGTGCGCACTGTTTTGAGTGAATATTAGGATGCATCGGTAGACAAAAAAAAGACTAGACTAGCAAAATAAATATTTATTAATAGTGCAAAATGACAAACAATAAAATTGACAAATCAAGAAGGCTAAATTAATAAAAGTTAGTACAGTATAAATAGTACATATATTTATACATTTTGTAATTCAGACCGGCAGTGCAGATTACAAAAAAATGTTGCTCATTATTATAAAAAAAAAACGATCTTACCTTGAGTAATCCTGGCAGATACCATTTCTGTGATTTGGGTTGTGAGTTTTTGTAAGAACTCCTCTGTACCCACTTCACCCAAGGAAGGTAGTTTGATCTGTCCTGAGATCATGTGATCACAGTAATCATTTATATTGTGGCAGATTATTAGACAAATACATGATGGCAGTCACTCACGCTGATATAATCTGACAGTGCACTGATAGTAAACAAAAAGATAGAACATCAATATCAAATATTTACCTCTGCCCTCTTCCTCCGGTGGGCTGATAGTAATTCCCAGAACCCTGGAAAAAAAGAATAAAACATTCGAAATCTCGAAACCTTTAAAAAGTTTAGAGGAATAAAAGTATCTAAATGTACAGCTGTACGCTTTTATATTTAAACTTACTCTGGCCCCACTTTCTTTTGCTCTGGTGCTGTTGGACAGAAAAGTAAGCGTGATGAAAAGACTACACATACAGTACCAGCCAAAATCTTGGTATAATAAAATAATATTTAAAAATCACGTGATTCTGACACCACTACGGTCAATAACTGAACCATGAGTTCCTGACCTGTCTCCACATCCAGTCGGGCTGTGTTGACTGACTGTCCAGCACGGTTGGTGGCGATGCATGTGTACATGCCGCCATGTTTTTTTTCCACTTCCATGAGGATGAGACTATGTTGACGGCCAGAGCTGGCCACCTTGTAACCTGGTGTGTCTGCCTTGATCCACAGAACATCCTTATCGGACACTTCCTTTAACCAGCTTACAGATGGGGTTGGGGAGCCTTTGGAAGACAGTAACCTGGTTTTACATATTTCACCTTTTGTAATGTGCAACTGAATGTTATGCTTAATGCTTTTGTCTATTTCTCAAAATTGCATCTAATGTAATTTATTGTGGTAACACACCATACCTTCCACTTTGACTGACAGCGTTATACTTGCTCCCCGTTTCACCTTCTTGTTGCTGAACCTCTCCAGGAAGCGTGGTGGCACAAGTGGCACCTTTGAATCTATTTTTGGAAAAACAAGTGGCATTGCAAATTACATGCATGCATAATCTTTCATATCAATACTTTAAATTTCAAAACGCATTTGCATCTTACATCATGTGGAACAATGATTCAGATAGATGCTTACCTCTCATTCGTCCCTGTTCAGGTGCGGGGCGCTCTCCAGGAGCTAATTAGTGAAAGCAGACAAAGAATCAAACAGAAAAACATTTTAGAATTTATTTAGCACATTTAATTTGGAGAACAACTTTACTGTAATTATGATTAATAATTAATAATTTCAACACGCCATGTCCATTTCCTGTCACAAAGTATCAAAGGAACACTTACCCAGTACATTCAGTCGTGCTGAAGAGTAGGCAGAGCCAGCTATATTGCTAATATATGCTGAGTATTCTCCGGTGTCCTCGCGCTTAACATCCAAAATCTCAAGACTGTGCTGATCTCGCTCGGTCGATAATACAATTCTGCTGGAGGCTTGGAGAGGTGTGCCATCCTTAAACCAGTAAACCCTTGGTGTGGGAAATCCTGCAGAAAGGCATTGAACATGAAATGATGTTTGCCACCCATTTTACATCTGCAAATGCAACAGCTGAAAATTACAGTAGACTTAGATGCAAAACAACGTGCATGTTTATTAGGAATATAAACAAGTTCATTACAAATAGACTGGATACAAAGAAGGATTAAGGACATTAATGTCAGTATGGTTAGAGCAACTAGATTTGAATAGATACAACAGGTGCAGATGCTAAAAAGGAAACACTTGGAATAAATAGTGCATAATCAGAATACAGATTAAATAGAATCTGAAATTAAACAGAATTTGCATTCATGGAAAAAAAAAAACATCGCTGACCTTTGACCCTGACACTCATTTTGGCAATGGGTGCTCCGGGACTGAGGAATAAATCATGTAACTCATCCACAACTTGAGGAAGCTGCTCGTCCTCTGCCACCGACTCAAAAGCCTCCGTGTCCCTGTGCTCTGAGCTAAAAGAGCCATTCAAACACAAGCAGAAGACAATTTAGAACTAGCATGATATTTAAATCAGAGGTTTATTTTGACAGGATCTGAGCTACATCTATTTTATCCTTGTAGTACTGACATAAAATATCATAAAAATCACTTTAAATTAAACGATTGAATCTTACCTAGACACATAACCTTTAGCACTGACATAAGAAGATGTCTCCGTGGCATCGGCTGCCGTGTCATAATCTGAGCTGCAAGACACTTCAAAAATACACAAGACTGAATCAATAATCAAACAACACGAGTCTTGAGTCTTTAAGAATAGCATCAAATAAATATCCCCCCAAAAAATTGTCATATTTACTAAAACTCAATATTCAAACAACAAATCAACAAAAATATCTTTAATTAGTTCTGAATATCAAAATACATAAATATCAAGAGCATTCATCTTAAGTATGTTGAGAATGTAGATGCATGTTTAGGCCTTCTAGAGACGAACAAAAACAATGATAAAACACATGCAGTCACATTCTTACACTTCACAGATGCACCGGTAAAAGAAAGTGCCATCTTTGATAAAACATTTCAATCAGGAACACCATTGTGCTTTTTTGTCTACATTTGCGAGTTTTGATTAACACTTTCTTTTAACAGTGTACTCACTGTCCACCCTCAGCTCAGCCTTGCTGGAGGCGATGCCACTGTCATTTTCAGCCATGCATCGGTACACGCCCATGTCTGTGGGCAGCACAGCTGTGATGATCAGCTGGTGATGGCCTTCCTGGTCTTCATTGATCATGTAGTGGTCGTTTTCCTCCAACATCTTTCCATCCTTGAACCATCTCACAGCAGGAGGGGGGTTGCTAACAACTACACAGTCAAAACTGACTGGAAACCCATCGGGAACATCTTGGCTACGGAGCTCCGTCAGAAAGACTGGGGCCGCTGGGAGGTTGGTAGGCGATTAAGAGAGCAGGGAAGAGCCAACAAAACCGAAAAGAACAGAACATGGCAATTTTTTGAGGAGAAATGCTGAACCAGGCGAAAACATGACATGCCATCACTTTAAGATCCAAAACAAGCAAGACACAACATTTCTTGTACATTTCATAAGTGCTGCCTTATAATGACAAACAAAATCCAGCACTGAATCATGCAACTTTACGAATATCCAAACAACAGCAGCAAAAACATTTATAGTAGGACCACATGGAAGAAGTGTCTTACCAGGGGCTCCTGTCATGAAAGCAGGCATCGGTCGGTCCTGAGTTGGCGTTTGGGAGCCATCTTGGGAGAGACCCATCTTTGTGATACGCAGCTCTACCTTAGCACCTGCCACTGCTATGATGGCCGTTTCGATTGGCACTCCTTGATAAGTAAACATTTCCTGGAAGCGCTGGGAAGCTACTTGAGCTTCTGCGCGATTATCAAAACGGATGTAGATATGCTGATCGTCTTCCCGGTAAGACTGTAAGTCCGTTGGCGGTAAATCTCCTTCATCCGCACTAACAAAAGATTCCTCTTCCACATCTGGAGGGAGGCGAGTACGAAGAAGTCGCCGTAATCTTTTACTTGCTTGCCGTAAGGTCTCATCCATCTCACTCCCCGAGGTGCTCTCAGCTTCGCTATCTGCGCTGTAGCCCAGAGTGAGTGGGCGTTGCCCGGAAGATTCCCGCAGGGACCCTACAGTGACTCTGCCACTATGGGTGGAAACACCAAACTTATTGGTTACTTCACAAGTATATACACCCGTGTCTTTGGTTGTGGCAGCTGTCACTACTAGAGAGCAGGTGCCATCATTATAGATGTCAATATGGTGGTGCTTGCCATCTGTTAAGGGTTCACCATCTTTCAGCCAGCGAACTTTATCTGGCTTACCCTCCACAATGCACTCGAGATGAATTGTCCCATTGTGCTCCTTAGTCTGATCCTTAAATACTTCTTTGAAGACTGGTCGCATGTCCTTCCTGGCTTTATAACCTTTGAAGGCTGCCTGAATCTTGACAGCAGCCTCTAGCAACTCTCCTTTCTGAGCTTCCATGAGGGGCTCCACAGATGTCTTTGTAACAGATTGCTCTGTCATCTGGAAGTGCTCATACAGTTTCTTGGAGGCAATAGTCTCAGTGTGACTTTCCACAGTCATAGAGGACTTGCTGCTTTTCTTTAGGTAAGACACCAAGCTTGTTGTCCCACTGAGAGATTCCTCATCAGAACTTGTATAGAGATTAGGCTCCCTTGTGATCTTGGGCTTTGGCTCAACAGGTCTCACTTCCTTTTCAGGTACTTTTCCTTCTTTGCTCTGGGCTTTTTCTTTTCCATCTTCTTCTGGCAACTCTGAAATTGAATCTAATGTGGGTTCCCGACTCATTCTCCTCTTCTTGGCCACTGCATCCCATAGAGACTGTAAATCTCCCTCAGAAGCAGCCTCAGGAGGCAGTTTGGGCTGGCTGCCCTTATCCCGAGAAAGTGTTGTGTCATCTCCTGTAATCAGGGAGCCATCATAAATCAGTCTTACTCATGCATATGATAACATTTTATGTTGGAAAAATTAACAATATATCAACCATCTATCTTTGCAACAGCAATTTGACTGCAATTAAACTCAGTTAAATTGTGAATAATACAAACATTCGAATAAAGTTTATCATTGAAACCTGTGAAAACATGTGAAACATTGCAGTCTTATGGACGTGTCATATAACAGTAACCCGAAGAAGTTGGAAAGAGACAGGAAAAATATATTAGGAGACTGTAATCTCGTAATGAAGAAAATCATGATGTAGCAAAGTTCCAAACACTATGACCAAGAAATACACAAATGATTATTTCCACATATGAGGTTGACAAAAAACAACAATAGTAAGTTATATGTGAGGTTAAGCAAAGTAAAGTACCTTCGAGGTTGAGGTTGATTGAAGTCTTTGCCTCTTCTGAGGCTACACAAGAATAGACACCCTGATCTGTAGACTGGAAATCCTTTATGAGCAAAACATGGCTCTTTCCTTCTGCTACCATTTGGTACTTGACCCCATCCTCCATCTCTCTGTTGTCCTTTAGCCATGTGACTGATTTGCTTTCTGTAGAAAGTTCACACTCCAAATGAACCATCTTTCCTTTCTGGATCTTAGAGCTGCTTAACATTTTGGTCATGGTCACTGGTGCATCTGAAGATCCAAGGTCCATTCAAAGAAGAGTTGAAGAAATGTAGCAAGAATTCAACAAGAACAAATACAAAACACAACAAATAAAATACAACAAATACAAAATACACTTGTTGAGAGTATAGTTTTTTTGGTTTTAGTGTTCTACTACTACTGTAGCATCTAAGGTAGAGTTCTTCACTCCTGGTCCTAGAGAGCCACTTTCCTTCTGAGTTTAGTTCCAGCTGTAACTAAGGTTTTTGGGTTTACTTTAAAGCGATAGCCAGGTGTGTTGGAGCACAGTTGAAACTAAACTCTGCAAGAAAGAAGCTCTCCAGGACCAGGAGTGAGGAACCCTGCACCAGGGCTGAATAGCAAGCCTTCTATATGGACTCATGGAGGCAGTTTGGTTAGATAAAAAAGCAATGTACTCTATAAGGTTGCTTTCAACAAATTGGTTATTTCAGCAAAGTATCCACTTACCAAGTGTCACAGTTTGAGGCAGCTGGACAGGCTCTCCAATACCAGCACGGTTGATGGCTGCCACTCTGAACCTGTAACCTGCCCCCGGTAAGAGGTTTTCAATGAGTAATTCAGTGTTGCATACTGGTTCTGTATGGCAGGGCAGCCAGAGGACACTGTCCACTAGACGCATTTCCACACGGTAACCAATGATTGGACTTCCTCCATCACTGAGGGGTGTGAACCAAGACAAGGTGACGAACGTTGGACCTTTATTAACCAGCTCTGGGTCTTCAGGGGGATCAGGCACAGCTGTAAATATCAATGAAAAAAATTTTTTTAGACAAGAAGCATAATAGCAGAAATTATAATGAATGAGGCACAAATAAGGACCCTTACATATTGTGATGAGCTTGGTCATTGATAAGGCATCCCGGGCGGCAAATGTGATTTCCTGTGTGGGCTGAGCCTGTGCTTTCTTTAAAATTAGGCTGTAGGAAGAGCCACTGGCTCTCATGGCCCATTGGTCATTACATTTTAGCTCAACACCATTTGCATACCAAGTCACTTCACTCTCAGGCACAGCTTCATTCAAAACACAAGTGAACTCAACTTGTTCTCCTGCAATGGCGGTCTTATCTTCCAAAGGCTTGACCACCTCCAGTTGCCAAGCTGTACAGAACAAATCCATAACATTTACATATATGCATTTAGCATCATATTTAATATATTATAAAACAGGAGTATGAAAATAGAGCATAATAGTAAATAAATAAAGCTATACCATAAATAAGGTAGAAAATAAACTGCATTGTTATTCAAAATATGGTCATGACCTATAAAACCAGACTAGTAATTTTTCTTTAATTAAATATGATGTAATAACTTACATCTATATAAATGTAATGCTAATTTTACAGATGGGACGTCATGCACATATTATGTTTGAGGGGGCACGAGTTGGGGGGGGGGTCATCATGTGACACAAAAGCCACAACAGCACTTATGTTTTATTTATTTTTTCCTTTTTATTCGAAATATTCCCAAACGCATTAACTTTATCATGAAATATCTTGATTCTCACCTATAGATTGTTGATAGTGGGCGATGGTCAAAGTAACGTTATAATGTAATCTATTAACTATGCATAAAAACCTGTCTGTTTATGGGTGTCATGCCATAACATAACAACAGACTTATATTTAATGTGAATTTAACATTGAAAGTTAATGTGAATAAAAACATGGCAAGTTAGGCTACTAATCATAACACTTTCATTGTACAGAAAGAGAGCAAAAAACATTCACATTATCAAAGAACATTTTCACTGAAAGCACTCTCAAAATCTCCCATTAAAATCCCTGAAGCTGTTTACACTGTGAAATGAATATCTTACAGATTCATACACACATTTGCACTTTGTTGTTTCTGACGAGAGAATTCGCCAGAGAGAGGTATTCAGTCAGTGAGGGAGTGAAGAAAACACTGCCATTTTAGCGATGACTCATATGAACACCCATGATTGGTCATTGCATTGATAAGCTCAACAGCATCGTGTGTGATTGGTTATAATGCGCAGTGCTGTAAAACGCGTCTGTATCTGGCTCAGCGCCAGCCAGCGAATGCAGATTTGAATTTAGCAGCTGATGATATGACGCACGCTGGTGTGATTGTATCAAATATTAAAAATATAAATCGTCTATTTTTGGTCTTTTGGAAGCTGCATTCAAAATCCACTTGGCTTAAAAATCTGAATAGGCATGACGCCCCTGACTCCAGCTCTGACTACAGAATTGACGTACCTTTGACAGACAGAAGAGCAGTAGTTGATGAAGTGCCAGCTTGGAATGTAACCCTTGTGTTTTCACAAGGATGCAAGTCCTTTAAAAGCAGAAGATGGCGTCTGCCACTCTCAAAAGAAACAATCTCCACGTTTGCAGACTCCTTTACAGGTTTGCCATCGATTAACCACCGGTAGTCTTTGGTTTCAGGACGAGACAAGGAGCATTCAAAAAGTGCTTCCCCGCCATTAATGGTCTCCATGTTACTCAGCTCTTGAAGAATGTCAATTGGTTTAGCTGCAAGAGAGAGACAATGCCTGAAAAAACACTGGCTTTATACACGCCAAAACAAATCCCTGTAGGACACAATGACTTTGACTGGCCTTGAATTAAAAACAACTGAATCCTGCGCAATCACACTCAATTACAATTTCTTCCAACATTTCCCTAGCATATAGCATCCAGTATTGAGTAGCGCAAGAAGCAAAGGTAGCTGTGATAAAAGCACATGATGGTTACTGCATAGTGCATAGCCAGCCAGATAATGATGATGTTGCTAAAACAGCCATTTTTGGAGTTAAAAAATCCCTGTATCCCTGTAAAACCCTTTGTGGTAAGCCCTTACTTGTGCAATTTACAACTTAATATTTCTCAAAGTCTTTGCGAGTCTTATACTGAGTCTTGGTGAGCTATGGATGACACACAGATTCTCTTCTCCTACAGGTGTGCTCACCTTGCACCCTGAGATGTGCCACAACAGAGGTTCCTTCTGCCTCACAGGAGTACATCCCCCCATCCTGCGGCTCCACACAGCTAATGTACAACCGCGCAACAGTCCAGTCCTGTTCCACTATAACCCTGCGACCGTCTGCTTGCACAGGTATGCCGTTTCGCTTCCACACAGCCTTGACTGGCCGGGAGTACTGACAGATGAACTCTGCAGGCTGGTTTTCTGCTACATGTTGGTCCTCCATGGCACTGACCACCTCCACATTGGGATCTATAGAGGGTTGGTGGTGGGGATAAGTAATATTCACAAGACCCCAGTGCACTTTGAAGTAGAGTTCTTCACCTCAAGCCTCTTTCAGGTTTTGGGTGGTATTTAATGTAGTTTAAAACTAAAATATACTGTAAGCCTGGTACTTTATTCAGTTTAAAACAGCCTTTACAACCTCATCATGTAAGTCAATGCTGTAGCTGTTTCTTTTTCTTTCACATTGAAATGTACATGGTAAGTGTCACATCTTTTGCTTCTCTACTCCAAACTGACCAAGGACATGGTCAATTACAACCAACACATGCCTAGTTGCAGTGTCAAGTCAAACTAAGGCCAATTTATAGAAAAAGTTCATGCAGCACAAACAAACAGTGAAGACTGGTGAGTGTACATTATCTGATTTAGAGTGCATGCAAGACCATTATTGTTTATTCTTTCAATTTTGGGGCAAAAGATTGCTTGCACAATTTCACAGATGCTTTGGAGCATCCACTAGGGCTTTCACTTTTATACATACATTTTTACCTCAGATAGATTAACAAACTGAATTGTAAAATGTATTGCTGTGGACTTTAAAATGAATAGCTGGAGTAGTGATAGGCTGTATGTCCAATTATATGCAAAAAATAGACAAACAATATACTGACACTTTTTTGTGATGAAAAATCTTGTTTTTGAATTTAAATCATCCGAGTTATTCATTTAAGACTTTTCTCAGCAAACTTTTAGCATGATTAATTGAGATTAATTATTATGAATATCATGCTTTTTTCATGGAAGGGCCAGTAAAAAATATTCTGGGCATGTAAAAATCTTTGCATTGAGACCTGCTCCATATACAAAAATCAGTGTGCTAATTTAATAATTAGTATGCAAATTTTGTAAGTAATTAGCAAGCAGTGATACTGCAGCCAAATCCCGTTTTAGGTTAGAAATACATGGCACATGGACTACATGCATCCATGAATTTTCATTAAATATTGTTTTTTATTTAACCCAACTTACTGTATACTTTTGTCTAACAGTAAAGGGTCTAACGAAAAGATTCAATTCTAGGCAAGAGTTACCCTAAAAGAGACTAAAGTAAATCAAATCCTGTTCTGTCAGGATTGCATTATTGAGCACTTAACCAAAGGACTCTCCAGGGTAGTCTGTGCAAAGACACTTTGGATTTAGAGTATTATTAATATGGATAAGTAATTCAGTAATGTGAGTATACAAGTCTGAACTACTTCAAGGAAAGATTAAGACACAATTCAAGATTTATGGTCTTACTGTAACTTTTAAAGAAATGTCAAGGCAACCTAAATGCTTCACAGAATGAGTAACCAACTTTTAGATTCAGGAAATTCATGGACACAGTATTAGTCCAGTGCTACTCAACATTTTAAGCCTTTAGATTTCTGTGCTGCCAAGCACCACTGCATTCGGTACCTTTCACTAACAGCTTGGCAGAGGACGTCAGGCCACCTGTTTTGAACAGGACTGTACCCGAATCATTGGGAGAAAGGTTCCTTAGGGTGAGAGTGTGGACATGGTCTTCACCCACACTTATTTCACTGAAGGTATTGTTCTCCAAACGAGTGCCGTCTAGCCACCACTGAACTCTGCCTTTGGCACGGCGAGAGAGCTGGCAGGAGAAAACTGCCTGTTCGCCCACAAACACATCTGTATTCTTTATACCCGACACTATGAGAACCTCAGCCTCTGCAGAGACCAGACACAGAAACCCTTGGATCACCAGTGTTTAAAAACACTCATACATTGGGGATGCTTCAAAAACATAATGTGAAACTTATGAAGACGCAATGACAAAAATATTTTAAATAACCTCCAGCCCGAGAAAAATCTGTTTGCTCTACAACATAAATGTGTATAACTAAAATACAGATTGCAAATGATTTAACAGTGTTATTTGATACCTTGCACAGTGACTGATGCTGTAGTCAACTGGTCTCCAGCATCACAAGTGTAGTAGCCATTGTCCTCTGGTTCCAGATCATGGACATGAAGCTCCAGCACACACCCTTCATTTTTCATCTCAAATTTCTTACTGGGTTGGAGCACCACTCCACCCTTTCTCCACTCTACACTTTTAACTGGCTTAGAAAGTTCACAGCGCAAGGTGATACTATCTCCCTCTATTGCATTCTGGTTGTCTAACTCCTTCCGGAAGTATGCAGGTTGACCTGATGATGGATGAGAAAAGAAGTTAAAAGAATGCAAATGTCAGATTTTAATCGGCTGCTGATACCCGTGAGGGTATCAAAATCTTCTTTGTTCCACAAGAGAGGCAGTTATAAAGAAAAGAAAACCAGAACGGGTCTTCTTGAAAACCATTTGTGTTCACTTTATCTTCAGGCATGTTGATAAAATGAAAACAAAAAAGTCACAGGCCTACAAACCCGTTTACCTTTAACAGTAAGGGTGGCACAGCTTTCTGCATCTTTGGTTTTGCATGTATACAACCCTGCATCTCCTTCCTCCACTCTAAGGATGCGTAGCTGATGGACGGCTCTATCCTTGTAAAGCAGATATCGCCCCCCTGCCTTTATCATGGCTTCATCTTTGTACCAGGTGACAGAAGCCTCAGGGTCGGAAGTCATGCAGGACAGCGTGACCGTTTGACCCTCTTTGGCAGTTAAGTCCAGAGGCTTCTCTAAGAATACGACTATGGACAGGAGAAACCCAAACCCAAGTGCTGTCACATCATAATATCTGCCTGAAGACTCTGAAACTTAGACACTTGAAGCTATTGAACATATAATGTGGATTAAAAGAGCTTTACTGAGTGAGAAACTTCAGTTTTAACAGTTATGGGCAGGAATTAGACAAAAGACTATGTCTGAACAACCAAAAATGTATTAAAAATACATCTCTTTCTCAAAAAACACAATTTTGGAGTGTAGCTGTAGAATGGCCAAAGCAAATGGTAAAGCAGCTGGAAGCCTTTTGTTATTATTGCACAAAATGAGTGAAGCTACTACCTAATGACAGAGATGATTGCTTGCCAACAATGAACGCTGTTAGCCATAATGTGTATTTTACCTTTGGGTTTCTCCTGCACCAACAAGTAGGCGACGCTCTTCTCAGGGCCAACCACAAAGGCTACATCACCTGAGTCTTCGGGTGTGACCATTTTCAGCACTAGGCTGTGTTCCCTCTCTCGGCAGCTGATTTGATTCAAGTCATTGTTTTGAAGGTGGTTGGAGCCGAGCCACCACTCGACATTTGTAACCCCTGTATGAGACACCTCACACTGGAAGATAGCATCCTCGCCCGTTATCACAGTCACATCCTTTAATTTTCTTGTGATTTTTACACATTCTGGGAATGGATGGAAGGAACGTGATACTATTGAGGATCTTCCGAAAAGTCAAATGAGGTAAATATCCCACTACTGACTATCTACAAGAGATGACTTAGAATGTGAGAGGATGTATTATTCCTCCAAACAGTGAAGTTTTTAATAAAACTTGGGATTTTGTTGTGACATCACAGTTAAATCCCAGAATAGAGGAGCGCATCATGCGATCTTAGTTCACAGATATTTGCTTTACATACTACTTGGATCATGCCTTAGTGACAATCTAAATCATAAAAGCTACTCAATGCATTCATTATTTGAAATGCTAATACTAATATGTATTTTTGCTTCTGCAGGGAAACGATGTAAAATGGAGGCTCTAAAGAAGAATCAAGATTGTTACCTTTGACAGTCAATGTAGCTTTGCTTTGTTTGTCTCCTGCTTCACATATGTACTCTCCACCATCATCCACTGATATCTTATGGACTTCCAAGGTTTGGATTGAGCCATCCCTCTTTATGGAATACTTCTTTCCATCCGATAGGACCTGAGTACCCTTCTTCCAGGTCACACTGGCATCAGGTATTGAAGTTTCACAACATAACGAGGCACTGCTTCCCTCGGTGACTTCCTGGCTTGTTAACTCCTTCACGAAGGACAGCACAGGGATTGCTGGCGGGAAACAGCGATACACAGAACACATTCTAAGATATGTGCAAACCCCAAACCTGCATATTAGAAGATTATGAGATGGCAACAAATTTTCTTCGTAGTTTCTAAACGCATCCAGGGACAAGATAAGCCTAACCTTGGAATGCTTGAATCAGAAATCATGAAACTTTTTTGCAGCACTTCTATTATAGATAAAATTAATCACTGATGAGAAAAAAGGAACACATAATAGTCAACCTTCTAAATGTAATATCCAAACAAATAAAACTCAGCATACTAACAAGCAATGGACAAGAAATATTTGGCAAGACAAAACAGATAACATACATGCATGCAATGTTGTGCTTTCATTGTGGTGTACGCTAAAGCTTGCATCAAAGAGTAATAAATGCAAGTTATATTACATATGTGGAATGTTTTGAATATTTATGGACATAGGATGATCATACACACAAATACTAAACACATGCACTAAACAGTGCATGTGTTCGAAAATCACTGAGTAATAAATGAAGGTGTGAAATAAAACAAATTACTATTTAGAAATCCCACAAATTCTTTAGTTTTACCTCTGACTGTAAGACAAGCAAAAGAAGTGTGTGCACCCACATGGAAGGACACCGTGCCTGAGTCTTTCTGGGTGACACTTCTTAGTGTAAGTGTGTGCCTTTTGCCTTCCATTCGGATTTCATTCATCTCATTGTTCTGTAGTGGAACGTCTTGCAGCGTCCACTGAACAATGAGTGCATTGTCATGAGAGACAAGGCATTCGAAATGAACGTCCTCGCCTTCATTGACAATGCAGCTCTTCAAGCCAGTTAAGATCGTGATTTCAGGTTCTGAAAGCAAAATCAGGTTTCGTTTTGTCAGAACTAGTCAACAGATCAAAAATGGATAAACGTCCACGGTATCAATTTAACATCCACTATAAGCTAAGCTTTTCAACCAAATTCACAGCAGGCCATGACAGCAATATCAACCCTGATATTAAAATACATGTTAAAGTGCAATGGGAAAGATGCATAATGATATGTCAAGTGCAAAAAACTCCTGCACTTAAATAATCTAGCAAAATGAAATGGGAGTGCGTTAGAAAGGTTGTGCAAGTTTGAAACAAAAATGTAAAGTGCAAAACCACGTGCACAGAGAAGGTGTTGAAGGTTATCTGGGATCAAGTACAAGCATACCATAAGAGAGGATGATGGCATAATACTTAGGATGGTATGGAGTAGATACGTGATCATCAAAAGAGAATGATCAGGTAAAGTTAGGAGGAATGAGGACTTTTACAAAGTGATTCATACCCTTCACAGTGAGTTTGGCAGATGTCCGATCATATTCTGTTTCACAGCAGTACTCTCCAGCGTTTCCTTCTTGCAGCTTGTAAATGATAAGCTCAGCAACAGCCCCATCTTGCTTCAGCTGATATTTGTGGCTTGCTTCTATAACACTCTTGTCTTTCCTCCAGATAACTTTGGCTCCAGCTTTGTCAAGTTCACATCGAAAAACAGCATTTTCCCCAACTTTACTTTCCAAATCTTTCAGAGATGATTTGAAAAGAACTGGCAGTGCTGCAAAAGGTGAATAAACAAGTGTTTCAAGGTCATCGTGAAGAAACGGCTTCAAAAGATACAGGAAAGAAAGATGGTTCAATCCAAGCCTACCCTTGACTTCCAGATATGCAATGCTTTGGCGTTCTCCAGTGTCACAAATATAGTCACCAGAGTCCTCACGTTCAAGGTCATGTATGACCAGTTGGGCACGGTGGCCATCTTGCTTTAATTCATATTTAGCACAGGGGCATAGGCCAATTTCACCCCTGCGCCACTCAACTGGAATGTCTGTTTTGGAGAGCTCACACTGGAAGCTGATGCTCTCTCCCTCAACAGCTGCCTGGTTCTTCAGTGCTTGTGTAAAAATGGCTGGAAGTGCTGCCAATGCAAAGAGTGGAATAGGATGCAAGAGATTAAAGATTTTCCAGACAAGTAAGACCTGAAGGCAACAGTTCAAACAAACATTATAGTACACCAACAGGAGACAATAACATGTATTTCTTTAGATTTGTCTTCATAGTAAGATGTGGAAGCATTCATACTTCACAAACACGGGATAAATGTAGCAATGCAGTTCAAAGATGGATTAGAATAATGGAAAAATTCAAGCAGTTGTTCTTCTCCTACCATTAACCTTGACATTGGCTGCTGTAATACTGTCTCCGCAATCACAAGCATAGTCTCCAGCATCTTCAGGTTTGACATCAGTGATCTTCAGCTCGACAGTAGAGCCAACTTGCCTGATGAGGTACTTTCCTCCAGAATGGATCACCTGTATCCCTTTCCTCCAAACCACAGGAACTCCAGGTTTTGAGAGTTCACAGCGCAAAGTGAAACTATCCCCTTCCTGAATCTCTTGGTTCTGTAGCTCACGTTGAAGACCACTGGTAATGCTGAGGAATTAGGCAAAGTTGTTGAACCAGGAACAGGATCTTGTGAGATTAAGTTTACATTTTGCATCAAAAATATTCTTTCCACTGATAGATGTAAAAAATTCTTCTACAATGGCTTAACTTACATTTTTACCTCCTTCTAAGATGTTTAACCAAAACAACCACCATGATGCAATTGGCAAAACTATAAACTATTCAAATAACTAGTACACTAGAATAGCCAATATACAGTACTACACACTACCCTACACTAAATCAAGACATTATTAATGGACAGCTGTTTACATAAAAAAACATGAAGCTCCTTCATTGCTGAAGACGGTTCAAATAAAAGATGAGTCCTACCATTGACTTTGATGTTAGCAGTGCTGATGTTATCTCCACAATCACACACATATTCTCCAGCATCTTCAGGTTTGACATCAGTGATCTTCAGCTCAACAGTAGAGCTAACTTGCTTGATGATGTACTTTCCTCCAGAACTGATCACCTCTGTTCCTTTCTCCAAACCACAGGAACTCCAGGTTTTGAGAGTTCACAGCGCAAAGTAACACTCTCCCCTTCTTGAAGTTCTGTAGCTCACGCTTGAAGACCACAGGCAACGCTGAACCAGAAACTGGATCTTGTGAGTTCCACTGTAAAACATTCTTCTGCTTAACTCACCTTAAGCATGATGCAAATGGACTAGACAAACTGCTCATTACACTAGAGATACATCCTAACTAAGACATCATTAAAGTACAGCTTTTTAGGTCAGAAAACAGTTCATTGTTGTAGATCAGTCCTACCATTGACTTTAATAAATGTTGTCTCTGTCACACACATAGTCTCCAGCATCTTCAGGTTTGACATCAGTGATCTTCAGCTCAACAGTAGAGCTAACTTGCTTGATGAGTACTTTTCCAGAACTGATCACCTCTGTTCCTTTCTCCAAACCACATTGAGAGTTCACAGCGCAAAGTCCCCTTCTTGAACTGTTGGTTCTGTAGCTCATCTGAGGAATCAGGCAAAGTTGTTGAACCAGGAAAAGGATCTTGTGAGATTAATTTGTCATTGTTAGGTCTTTGAGGGTTCAAATAAAATTTCAGTCCTACCATTGACTTTGATGTTAGCAGTGGTAATGTTGTCTCCACAATCACAAGCATAGTCTCCAGCATCTTCAGGTTTAACATCAGTGATCTTCAACTCAACTGTAGTGCCAACTTGTTTGATGACGTATTTTCCACCAGAATGGATCACCTGTGTTCCTTTCCTCCAAACCACAGGAACTCCAGTTTTTGAGAGTTCACAGCGCAGAATAACCGTGCCACCTTCATCACATGCTTGGTTTAGCAGGACTTCCGTAAACTGAATTGGGTGAGCTGTTGAGGCAGGCACTTATTGAGTATACAAGGTCAATTTGTACACTTTTCTGTAATAAAACTGCAAAGTGTTACATTTAGAGATACATATCAAACTAAAATAAAAAATGATGAAAGACCGCCTGCAATGGTAAAGCACAGTCTACAGAATAACACACAGACAAATGTGTGGGAGCAGAGTGAATGGCTCCTGACCGAAAAATTGCAGAATGCAACTAAAAACAGGGTAAAAAATCACCTCTAGAAATATTTTAATTAAAATGCCAACAGTCTAGACTTTTCTGAACAAATTTAAACAAGAGGACACAACTCATATTCCTAAACCAGCTCCTTTCACAAAACCAAGTACACTAACAAAGATGAATATCATCTGAGGCAAGCTAAACTTTTCCCTACAACCATCATCCACTCCTGCCCTCCTCACCTTTGTACATTGCAAGTAGAATGTGGGAAACAGATAACACTCAGAGTCAACCATTTAAAATAAATATTCACCATGAGTGACTAGAACAAGCTGTGGCGCAGGTAAAGTTGAAGGAGAAAAATGCATCAATAGCCATTGATTTTCAAGTGATAGAATGTAAATGTAAAATGATAGAATGTAAAACAAAAATAAAACAAAATCAGATTAGCAACATATGCTTCACTTTTACTTATGCAAAGACATTTTTTGAACCATAAAAGATGAACTGCTTTTTTGCTCAAGTTCATCTGGTAATAAAAGTAGGAGCAACAGTTCTAAAAATGTCAACAAAAAGATGAATGCTTAGAATATCCAAATGATTTTTGATGCACAGGGAGAAGTTTAAATGCTTGTCAACAAAATAAAAAAGACACCACAACAAAGAATGCTCAAAAATACTATCGAAATGCAAAAGCAAATGTGTGGCCACATGCGGTTTCATTCAAAAGAAGGCATTACTGAACATTTTGACTGGGATTCACTTTTCCATTAGCACATAAACGGGCTGCACGACAGGCAGGAAATAGACATCAGTTTCATACCACTGAGCTCTGACTGTTTCTCTTTCTTCTGCTTCTGGAAGTCTGATTCAAGGGCAGAGGAACTTTAGCGCTGAGACAAAAGACACATTCATATAAACTGCACCCCTTGGATCTTAGAACACAAATAGCAATGCCTGTGTCAGCCATGTTGGACAATAGTGGCAAATACAGAACAAGCAGACATCCTTATTTTACAGAAGCATTCATGCATGTTGACTAAATGAAAGCCCCGAGCCTGACTGATTCCTGACTGACAGATAGCACGGCCAACACAAAGAATTCAAGCTGCTGACCAAGAAAACAAAACACGGACAGTCATTCTGCACATTTGCTCTGAACCATCGACTGATGCCCCCTGCTCAGTAGTCTGCTTTTGAAGTCCTGGTTGGTATAAAGCTGTCTGGGCCTTCAGAACTGTGACAAAAAACATTTTGCTAATGGAATCACAGACAATGAAATCTCAAAGAAGACATGTGTCCAAAGCTTGGAACACATGCAAGTTCTATATCAAGTAGTGTAATATGTGTTGAGTTACTCTACTGTGAATTGAGACTCAAGTCAGACTAGTGTTGAAACCTCAAACCCATATCTCTGTTCCACATACTGTATGAACTACACTAAACTGAAGAGGTTACAAGCTAGAAGAAACAGACAGACAGCGATGAAGAAGAGTTTAAGGCAATACAAAAACAGATGTCTGTCAGACTATGGCATTACAGCACAGCAGGCAGAGCCACAGCAGGATACAACAAATTATCTAAACGTTATATTTAAGCATATACAGAATTATTCTGTTCCCCATCAAAAATTTCTTCAGTTATGGTTTTTAGCTTTGGAATGCAAGAGCGTAATTTTGTGCCACACACCTGAAACGAACAATTATATATTGCTCATTACTGTAGGACATCAGTGGAAACTTAACAAATGCAACAAATAAAACGACTAACAATACTACACAGCAGTATTCACCAACAAAAAATGATATTACATTGAAAATGGTTGTTTGTCAGAATAGTGCAGCTTGAGGGGAGGGAGGGGAGTGATTAATGGTTAATAAATCCCAGAAAGTATAAGAACGATTCATACCCTTGATCTTCATATGGGCTGTTGTTGCCTTGTCTCCACATACACACGTGTAGTCTCCTTCATCTTCAGGCTTGAGATCTATGATCTTCAGCTCCACCTTTGAGGCAATCTGCCTGATGACGTACTTTCCTCCAGACTGAATAACATGGCTTCCTTTTTTCCACTGTACAGGGACACCAGGTTTGGAAAGCTCACAGGCCAGAGTAGCGCTACCTCCTTCATCACACTCCAGGTTTTGCAGCTCATGTGTGAAGACCACTGGTAGTGCTGGGGAACCGTGAAAAGATGTTGGAACCGTGTTACACAAACGACTCAGGACAACATTCGAGAACTGGACTGAACAAAGTCTTTCCCATCTTCTAGTCTAGTTTTGAAGTCATTAAGCCCATCAATCAACAATAACTTCAGGTCACAGTAAAGGACTGTTTAGGATATAATACCATACATTTAATCACAATTCAAAAGAGATGTCATTCCTACCATTGACAGTAATGGTAGACGAGGTCTTGATAAACCCACAATCACAACTATAGACTCCAGCATCTTCAGGTTTGACATCCGGGATCTTCAGTTCAAAAACAGAACCAACTTGCTTCATGTGGTATTTCTCTCCAGAATGGATCACTTGTGTTCCTTTCCTCCAAACCACAGGCACTCTTGGTTTGGAAAGCTCACACTGAAGAGTAACACGGTCCGCCTCTTGACACTCCTGGTTTTGTAGTTCTCTTTTGAAGATCAATGCTAAGAAGCAATTGATGTTTCAACAGGTTGTTAGTATAATGAACTTTGCACAAAATGTAAATGCACAACATGACAAAACATTCAAAAACCTACCAAAGAAAACAAGAGACATTATAAGACAGAACACTGACAAAAATAACAAGACAAGACAAGATCAGCAGATATTTGTATTAGTGAAGTTAATCTACTTAAGCCAAATAATGCTATAATATCTATGTTAAGTTCAGTTCAAGCTACTAACCAGTAAAGATACAAATATAAAAAATCTTTGTACTCACTAAAGAGTGAACATGATAAAAAGACATTTAACCGGCCGAATGAATTCCATACCCTTGATTTTAATGTTTGCTGTGGTCTTTTTGTCCCCGCACACACATGTGTATTGTCCAGCATCTTCAGGTCTGAGGTCAGCGATCTTCAACTCAACAGTAGCCCCATCTTGCACGAGGAGGTACTTTTCCCCAGATTGCAGATCCTGCGTTCCTTTCTTCCAAACAACAGGAAGTCCAGGCTTTGAGAGTTCACAGTGAAGAGTAACGCTGTCTCCTTCATCACTCTCTTGGCTTTGTAGCTCACATTTGAAGACTGCCGGTAATGCTGACGGGCAATTATATGATGACATAAATTAAAGGTGTATATGAAAATTAGTAAACATTAGTACAGTTTCTTGACTACACATGCATTGACATTTTAGTGTATTGCTTGATCTTAGTGCTAAAGAATTAAAGTAAGCAAAACAACAATAAATGGATACATGTAAATTAAAAAGCTTTTATCCATACCACTGACAACAACATTTGCTGTTGTTTTTTCGTTTCCACAACCACAGGAATATTCTCCACTGTCCTCAGGCACTAAGTCTGAAATCTGTAGCTCACACATGGTGTCCCTCTGCATTATCTGATATCTTCCCCCATGTTTCAGACTCTCCGTTCCCTTTTTCCATTGCACTTGGCAGCCAGGTTTTGAGAGCTCGCAGGAAAGTAAGACTTTCCCACCTTCAGTAACCTGCTGGTTCTTCATCTGACCCTTAAACCTAGCAGGTACCACTAGAGAACAAACAAGCATCATATAATTACAATTCTTCTCCATAGATGTATCATCTAAAAGACAGGATGGAAGATCTCTGGGATGAGATGATGAAGGTACGGCATGGAAGTTAGGATAAGCCAACGTCTGTGTTATTTTGCGTCATAATGTGATTAAGCTTGTAATGTATAATATCTTTACATCATTATGGTCGTCAAAATTTTCTATAATCACGGAAATATTAAAACAAACACAGAAACAGTTCCCACAAATCCTTCGCACCAAGACTACACGAATACATATGTTACACATACAAAGACTGAATCTCACAAACCAAGACAAACACAAAAGTGCATGTGCCTTTTCTAAAATTTGACAACATGACAGACTGCTGAAAGACAACGACAGAAATCACACAACAGCTGCTTTATAAAAACGAATACTCTGCCCAATAAAACAAGACAAGGATGCTAAATGGTACAAAGTGTGGACCCAAATAAAGTCATGAAATGTTCATGTCAGTTGTCGAACTAAGAACAAGTAACAACAATACCAGCATGTATGGAAATAAAAGACTATTTAACCACATTTTCACCAAACTGACTTTCTAAAAAAATCTAAATGACATGTAGAGTACCAACATTATTGTAAAAGTACAATATGAAAATACCAGTTCTCTGAACTGAGGTGATCATTTACTGACACAGAAATGCATGAGACTATCACCGAAATACCTGGCAGTAACATCGCCACAAAGGATCCCAAATGTGAAATATCAAATGCAGAAATACAATATACGTCGAATCAAATTACAATTTGTACTTACCAGAAATACTTTCAAAGAAACATCAAAAAACACTGTACATCAAAGCTTTAAACATAAAAAACACTATCTATCTAAAAATATCATCTAAGATTCTCAAGCTTCAAGTTTCTAGCTAAGGGTAATACATTGCTATAAACACCAAGAAAGAGATATTTCTGTGTTAAGCGGCTTATTTTTCTGAGAAAGCCAAGTTCTTACCTTTCACAGTCAATTTGGCCGTACTCTTCGTAGAGCCAATGTCACAGGTGTATACCTCGCTGTCACTCTTCTCCAGATCCTTCACTTTAAGGATAAGGACAGTTCCCTTTTGCATAAGCTCATACCTTCCACCAGCCCTGATCTCCGTTGTTCCTTTCAGCCAGAGGACTTTAGAGGCAGGTTGGGCTGTCTCACATTCAAAGGAGACAGCACTCTTTTCTTCTGCAGTGGCATCCTTTAGCTCACGAATGAATGTGTTGGCCAGTTCTACAGAGGGGATGAAATACTAAGTTAAATATATCTCCTGTTTAGAGGATTCCCCTCTTTGTATATTTAAAGCAAGGATGACAGAATCTAAAACCATAAACTTTAAAATCCTTGCCTTTGATCTCCAGCTTAGCCTTGGAGGTAGGACCACCGGTGATCTCACAGCTGTATTCTCCAGAGTCTTTTTCAGTGACGCTGCGGATTGTCAGCTTTACGAGCGTCTGCTCCTGACTGATTTCGTATTTCTGGCTTTTTCTAATAGACTTGCCATCCTTTGACCACTTCACTTCCAGTCCAGATTGAGAAAGCTCACAGGAGAATGTGGCATCTTCACCAATTTTGGCACTGACCCCATGAAGCTCTTTAGATATGGTAGGAGCTTCACCTGGCTCCCAAAAATAAGATGCACCTTGATTAAGCAAAACCGTATTTGTGTAAAATGTATAATCCAATTCATTGCATGCACTACTTACCCTCAACAGTAAGTGTTGCCTTTGAGCTCAAATCCTTGAGATTGAAGACCACCTCACCGGAATCAGAAGCTGAGACAGCTTTGATTGTTAACGTATACTTGCGCCCTTTGCTGCTTATCTGGAAACGGCCTCCATCAGTGACAGGTTGGCCTTTTAGGCTCCAGGTGCACCTCTCTGAACTTTCTCGGGACAAGATACACTCGAATGTGCAGTTTTCACCTGCTTTGGCCTCTACCGATTTAAGACGCTTGGTGATCCCAATGTGGATATCTGGGGTCAACAGAAAATACATTATTGAAAAACACCAACAACTTTATCTATTTTCATAAAAACATGCAGGATAAAACTACACCAAAATGACACTACAGTGTCATTGTAGCACAGTACTACCTAAGTTTGTTTTCATACCTCTAACAGTGACCTTGGACTTGGAGAGGTCTGTGCCAAGATCACAGCTGTACTCCCCGGTGTCAGCTTGTGTGACATCATGGATAGTAAGTCCCAAGGTCTTACCATCATGAAGGAGCTCATACTTTTTCCCTGCTGACAGGACTGTTCCATCTTTGCGCCACACAGGGGCCACTCTGGGCTTTGAGGCTTCACACTTAAGGGTAACTGTACCCTTCTCCTCTGCAACTACATCATCTAGCAACTTCAGGAAGATGGCTTTCTTCTCTGGATGTCAATAAATAAAGTGCATGAAGTCAAAACCTGGCCAAAAAAGTCTTTATCCTTCACATTCAAAACACTTCTGTAAATCGGGTTTATTTGGACATCGTCATACGACCCCACCTTTGACTTTTAGGCAGACTGTTTCTTTCACATCCCTGATGCTGAATGACACCTTCCCGCCATCCTCAGGTGCTAGGTTCTTGAGGGTGAGCGTATGGGTCTTATCCACATGGGTGATGGCATTGACCTCATTGTTGAAGAGCGGCTTGTCATTGAGCGTCCACTGGACCTCTTCATCAGCATAGTTAACCTCACAGCTGAACACAGCATCACCATCTTCATCCACCTCCACGTCTGTCAGATGTTTGGTGATCTGGATTTTACGCACTATGTATGACAGAAAAATAAACATCAAAAAGCATGATCAGAGTGGCATTTGTTTTACCAACAGCACCTATATAATGCGTGCTTGGCGTAGTCAAAGCAAAGCTCTAAGAAGCAACCCTAACGGGTTGGATGTATAAAGGGAATGCAATTTGAAACAACACACTTCGAATGCCTTCTTTGTGACATTACCTTCTACTTTGAGAACAGCTTTGCTCTCACAGACCCCGACCTGACAGCAATACTCTCCAGAGTCCTCTGCACTCAAAGCTTGTATGATCAGCTGCACATTGGCATCCTTTTGCTTCATGCTGTATTTGCTAGAAGCCTCCAAAGCGGTTTGACCCTTAAACCACCGTACTTCTTTTGGTGTGGCAGAGAACTTGCAGCATAGTGTGGTGGAAGTCCTCTCCTTGGCTGACACATCTTTAAGAGGCTCCAGGACTTCAATGGGACGCTCTGTGGAGTGATATGAACAGTGACTTTGAAAACAAACACAAAAGTGCACAAAACTACAACAAACATTGCATTTCATCTGTAGTAAACCTAAATAGAGCAAAATGCACCTTTTTCAAAGCACTCAATTTATGTAGGAATTTGATCATGCATCATTGTAAAAACAATTCAATTAGAATTATTAGATACAGATTAGAGTTCTTTTGGAGTTACTATTTTGCAAATCTCGGTTAAACCAAGTTTCTAACCTTTCACTTTGAGCTCGGCTGTTGATTTGCTCTTTCCGGCAGTGAACTGCACAGGGCCGGACACGGAGGCCTTGGTCTTCTTAAAAGTGAGGCGGTGCATAGTTCCTTCTTTCTCCATCTCGATATCTGCACTCTCCTTCAGCTGTTCCCCATTTAGCGTCCATTTCACTGGCTTGACTGTCTCAACGCTGACTTCCACCTCAAAGTGGGCAGCAAACGGCTCGGTCACCTCCACAGAACTCAGCTCCCGTACTATGCTGATAGCCTGCTCTGAAGGTTGTGATGAGACAGTATTGGTGCGGTGTCAAGAATTGGCTATATCAAAAAATGTTTATGTAGTAACTTAAGACTTAAGAAGACACATACTAATGAAACTGCATGGAAATAACACAAAATGCATGGAAGGAAAATTCACATAACAGTACTTTAAATTGTAAGCAAGCATAAATTTGTCCCTGTTTGAAAGGTGAAATTAATTAGATAAGATTTTTAAATGTGGTTAAGAATGCGCATACAACGCGCATTCTTGTCTTTTGCAGATCAATCAAAAACTGATCTACAAACTGTTATTAAATAATTTACAACATGCAATCACATTTTTTACAGTCAATTTCAAACATGATTTAGTTTGTAATGTATGGTTGTGCTTTATGAATTCTGCTGTGATTTCATCGTAAAATTGTGTTTTATTGTTTTTACCCTCTACTAGTAGCTGACATGAAGTCTTATCATCAATGGCGTCACACACGTATGTATCCTCATCATCAGCGTCCACGTCGATGATGGTGAGCTTCCTGTAGATGTCCTCACTGGCGATTTCATGCTTCTTGCTGGGTTTGATCTCCGAGTTGTTCTTGTACCATGTGACTTTAGCATTGGCCCGTGACACCTGACATTCTAAGTATGCGCGGTGTTTGTACATGGCGATTTTGTCTCTCAGTTTCTTCACAAATCTGACAGGCAGTTCTGTAATGATTATAAATGAGCTTAGGGCATCTACAGATTTGTTAGACAACCTTAGAAATGCTACACAGCCCAGGCTGTAGATCATTAGTCTTAACACTAAATGCAAAATGCATGCAGATATGACAGGCACGACAACGAACCTTTAACCTTCAGTTTAGCGGCTGAAGAGGCCTTCTCAGCTGTGAACTTTATTTCACCTGCGTCCTCAGCCTTTACAGATTTGAAGAGTAGGATGTATGTTTTTCCTAAGACAGAGAATATTACATTTAAACGATTTACTGCCATGCTGGGCTGCATGTTCGTCAATCTACAAGCATATCTACTAAGCTTTCAAGAAGAAAGCAATCAAAGTGCATTTTGTTCAACTCACCCTCCTGCCTTATCTTTATGTTGTCTCCAGCTTTGACTTTGGCATCTCCTTTGTGCCACTGAGCCTCGACCTCATCGTGAGAGACCTCACAGACAAACGTTGCACTCTCCTTCTCTGTCACCTCCACATCCTGCAGCTGCTTGACTATTTTAATATCTCTGGCTGCAAGAATTCAAATACAAACATTTATTCAAGTGACACTTCAAAATGCTTGAGTTCAGCAGTGATTAAATGGCCCACTCAGAATTCGTTCATCTTTACCGTGAACAGTAAGCTTGGCCGAAGTATTGTCATCTGTTGTTTTACATATATACTGGCCCTGGTCTTCATATGCACACTTGTGGATGATAAGGGTACGCTTGTTGGCCTGGGAATGGATGCCAAATTTCTTTCCTGGCTTCAGTTCCTCATCATCCTGATTGAGAAATAATGACACAGTTATATCAAACTGTTTTGTATGTTATCCATTTGTGACTACACTATTTATTTTTAACAATTCTAAATCAAATACTAATACCTTAAACCACTTGACATCAGCATTTGCTCTTGAGACCTCACATTCAAAAGTGACTTTCTCCTTTTCAGGAGAACTGATATCCTGTAGAGGTTTGAGGACCTTTGCAGCAGGTTCTGTACACACAACGCCAATAATTAGGGTTATAATTGTTATATATAGATTTTAACATTGGTGGTTATGTTACGGATCTCCTCATTAGTTTACATAAACCTTACTAAACTTGCAATAAGCGTAAATGGGATATATTGTGGACATTCATTTCGTTTGTCTGGTTGAATATACTTAATGTTGGTTATACAACTTCTGAAAGTACAAAACTTGAAAACACACTGTATTTTACAATTCAGGCTTAAACTTAAAGACCCGCAATATACACACTCACCTGTAACAGTTAGTTTGCCAGAAGTATGGGCATCCTCAGCATGGAAAGTAATAGTTCCACCATCACTTATCTTCAGCTGGGACATAGTCAAGCAGTGCTTGTTACCCAGTGCTGTAATGATGATATTGGGTCCTGCCTTTAGTTTCTTTGCATCTTTGCTCCAGGAACCTTCTACATCAGCCTTGCTGAGCTCCACCTCCATAGTGATGGTCTCTTTTTCTTGCACTTTCATCTCTTTTAGGCCTTTTACTATTTGAATCTTCTTAACTGAATAGTAGAAAAAAATCATTGGAAATGTTAGATGAAGTCTTTTATTTTATAATTTCCTGTATATTTTAATCATAACATATTATGCCCGAAAGAGTAACTCTGTAATAGAGTAACATAATGAAGGAATCCATACTCTCTACTGTCAGCTTGGCCTGGGTCTTGTCCTCTAGGGTTTCACATGAGTAATATCCTCTGTCAGCATACGCCACACTCTTGAGGACCAGAGCCTGCTTGGCATCATCCACATGGATCTCCATATTTTCTCCTTGCTGTAGTACCACACCATTCTTCATCCACTTCACATCTTTTGATGGTTTACTCAGCTCCACTTCCAAACGAACTGTGTCCTGCTCAGTCACAGTCACATCTGCAAGCTTCTTCTTGAAGGTGACAGGAAGCTCTGCAAAATACAGATACATTTGCATTGAGAAACAGGTAGTCTGTGTGCTTCCTAACGATATGTTGCATTACGATTAACAATAGTCACTTATCCTTACGTTGTACTTGGAGTGTGGCTTTGCACACTTTCCCCTCGGCATCGATACTGATCTCTCCTGCATCCTCATGAGCGACAGCTGTGATGGTGAGGGAATGGCTGCTCCCTCCATGAGCGATCTTAAATTTGGGACAAGCTGTAATAGGAATGTCATTACGCAGCCATCTGACACTAACATCGGCTGGTGTGATGGAGCATTTAAAGATGGCATCTTTGCCTTCATTTGCAGCAACACTGTTCAGCTTGGTAGTGAACCTCACCAGACGTGGGGCTGTGGGAAATTAGATCGAAAAACTGAGATGAATAATAACGAAGGGCATCTATCACTTAAAACAAGCTTCATAAGTTGTGTTGATTCATTTTGATGAGAATCAATGACTTTCAGACATAGACACTAATTGTTTGTACCTTTAGTCGTGACTTTGGTGGAGGTCTTGTCATCTTTGCATTCGCAGCTGTACTCCCCTTCATCCTCCTGAGCCACAGCGGAGACAGTCAAGATGCAGGTGGTGCCATCGGTGCGGATGCTGAACTTGCCACCTGATTTGATTTCTTTGCCGTTATGCTTCCAGAGGACACCACTCGTGGCTTTGTTGAGACTGCAGGAAAGTGTTATGGTGCTTTCCAGTACTGCAGACACTGGCTGCAATGGCACCACAAACGTTAACGGTGCATCTGCAGGGTATAGATGAGGGAAAAATGAAAGTACATTTAGTCTGCGATCAGTTAGATTTATTATTTTAATAAGTGCAATTATATCCAACACAGTTTACTTTGAGAAATCCAGATGTATGAGCATTAATTGAATTGAAAAAAAATATGCAATAAAACATTATGTAAACTGCCATTAAACTGTTAAAATGAACACATTTTACCTTGAGAAATTAACAACACCTTAAACCATTTGTACTTTTTTTTTACTTGAAATTGCAAATGAGCTTTTACCTTTGACCTGAACCTTGAACTCAACCTTGTCATCAGCCGTCTGACAAAAGTAGGTGCCGTTGTCTTTAGATTCAGAGGACTTAATAACGAGGACACGTGAGCGACCTTCCTGTTTCATCTCATACTGTGATCCGTCTTTCAGTTCTATTCCATCCCTGAACCACTTAACACTACAATTCTCTGACATCACCTCGGTTTTTAAAACAACCTTTTCTGTTGACTCGACCGTCACAGTTTCTTTTGTGACGGATGTCTTCTGGAATTTGGTAGCAACATCTGAGAAGAAAATAGGAAATAGTCACTTAATTGTGACCATGTTCTGGAGGAAGACAATTATGTGGATTCATGGAAGTCTGCTAATGTGCAAGAAAATTTTACCTTCCACCTGAATCTTAAAGAGAAGTTTCTCATTCCCAACATCACAGGTATATTCTCCAGCATCCTTCTTCTCCACATTATCCAGCACCAGCTGGCGGCTCTTGCCCTTTGACTCCATGTGGACAGTCTTACTGGAGCTCAACTGCTTGCCATCCTTGAACCATTTCACCTCAGTCTTGAGGTCAGAAACTTCACAGCTCAGAGTGGCTTTTTGGGACGCTGAAACCTTCACTTCTTTCTGATAAGAGTCTTTGTTGGTGAAGGCAGCTTTGAGCTCTAATAAGCAGAGAGTTTGCTTAATTCAAAGAGTTTGCCGATTTACAGAGAAAATCAACAGCAATTACATTTAATATGACAAGACAGAATAAATATTTTCATAGCAGCTTTTCAAAATAACCCAAAGAAGACTGTTGAGATGCACTGAACCAAAATGAACAGTCCAAAATGGTTTCCATACCTGTCACCTGAATCTTAAATGGCAGCTTTTCTTTCCCAATTTCACAGGTATATTCTCCAGCATCCTTCTTCTCCACATTCTCCAGCACCAGTTGGCGGCTCTTGCCCTTTGACTCCATGTGGACAGTCTTACTGGAGCTCAACTGCTTGCCATCCTTGAACCATTTCACCTCAGTCTTGAGGTCAGAAACCTCACAGCTCAGAGTGGCTTTTTGGGAAGCAGCTACTTTGACTTCCTTCTGATAAGAGTCCTTGTTGGTGAAGGCAGCTTGAATATCTAGTTGGGCAGGCATATTGCAACATGGATCCAATATTAGAAAACGGTATTCGATTAAATATTTGATTTAAGTTATAGACATCAAATGCTGCAAAGACTGAATGGTTGAGAAATCTAGAAGATATAAAAAAATCATAGAATGTATATGAAGAGTTTATTTGCAAAAACATAACTTTTTTTTTTAATCATGTTTTTATCATGTTATCATGTTTTTATTGTGTTAGTTAGCTTTTTTTGTTATTTTTTAACCTAGTCAAATACAAACCAACTGCAGTTTAATTTAGTTTTATTGGAATGCACAATGAAAAAACATGATTTTTGAGAATTGTTAAAAACATAGTTATCCGTTTTTGCAAATTAACTCTTCATATTAAGCAAACAAATCCAAATCTTACTACAGACTATTACTTTTCCAGTAGCATTCAAATAAGCAAGAAATTGCTTTTAATTTTGAAATTACTTCTTGATCAGAAAAATCTACAAACACAAGTTAAATGTATCTTATTCAGTGATCTCTTTCATCATGGATAAACTATTTCGGTACATGTAAAATTAGTTTTTGGTCAAGCTTCACTGATTGATTGTAATTTTGATTTCTTTCCTAAGGAAGAAAAACTAAAATAGAAATAGACAGCTAAAATACAAACACAAGGATGTTCCCATACCTGTCACCTGAATTTTAAAGGCAAGCTTCTCATTTCCAGTTTCACAGGTATATTCTCCAGCATCCTTCTTCTCCACGTTCTCCAGCACCAGCTGGCGGCTCTTGCCCTTTGACTCCATGTGGACAGTCTTACTGGAGCTCAACTGCTTGCCATCCTTGAACCATTTCACCTCAGTCTTGAGGTCAGAAACCTCACAGCTCAGAGTGGCTTTTTGGGACGCTGAAACCTTCACTTCCTTCTGATAAGAGTCCTTGTTGGAGAAGGCAGCTTGAATGTCTGGAGCAGAAATCAAGATTTAGGAATATAGTCTCAGAAACTGCATTTAGTTTTATGTAAACTGTACTTCGCTCATGTTTGATTGAGTCACTGGAACCTTAAAAAAACAAGCCAAAACACTGCCAGTTCTTACCTTCCACACAAATCTGAAAGATCAGCTTTTCATTTCCAATTTCACAGGTATATTCTCCAGCATCCTTCTTCTCCACATTCTCCAGCACCAGCACGGCTCTTGCCCTTTGACTCCATGTGGACAGTCTTACTGGAGCTCAACTGCTTGCCATCCTTGAACCATTTCACCTCAGTCTTGAGGTCAGAAACCTCACAGCTCAGAGTGGCTTTTTGGGACGCTGAAACCTTCACTTCCTTCTGATAAGAGTCCTTGTTGGAGAAGGCAGCTTGAATGTCTAATTGGGCAATGGACAATGAGAGAAAACAGTATGTTTTAAGTAAATATATCACTCAAGATTATATACAACAGATACAGAAAACACTAGATGCTTAAGAAATTAGGAATACAAAACAAAGTGCAAATTAATCCACAAAAAGCTAATTACATTGCAGACTAGGGCTGCACGATATTTTGTATGCGATAGTCATGCGCACCTCGTCAGTAAAGACGGTTCATTTGAAAACAGCTGATGTAGATTTAACGCCAATCACAGAACCGTCTTTACTGACGAGATGCGCATGACTATCGCATGCAATATATCATGCAGCCCTATTGCAGACTAACTTGTTTTTGGTTCTGTACCACTGAAATGGGCAACAAATTCTTCAACATGTCATTGTACCTCTTCTTGAAGACATATTAATAAAATCTTGTGAGGCAATGCATATATCAAACTCTTTTGTTCAACACAACAGACAAACACAAGGACATACCTGTCACTTGAATTTTAAAGGCAAGCTTCTCATTTCCAGCTTCACAGGTATATTCTCCAGCATCCTTCTTCTCCACATTCTCCAGCACCAGTTGGCGGCTCTTGCCCTTTGACTCCATGTGGACAGTCTTACTGGAGCTCAACTGCTTGCCATCCTTGAACCATTTCACCTCAGTCTTGAGGTCAGAAACCTCACAGCTCAGAGTGGCTTTTTGGGACGCTGAAACCTTCACTTCCTTCTGATAAGAGTCTTGTTGGAGAAGGCAGCTTGAATGTCTGGAGCAGAAATCAGGAAACTGCCTGCAGTCACTTTTGCCTGTGAAAGATCAGATCACAGGAGCAAAGCACCACTTGCTTTGACTCCAACAGTGGAGAAGGGAGGAGGGCCCTGAACCTTGCCTCTCATAATTGAATCCAGCTTTTCATTTCCATTTCACAGGTATATTCTCCAGCATCCTTCTTCTCCACATTCTCCAGCACCAGCTGACGGCTCTTGCCCTTTGACTCCATGTGGACAGTCTTACTGGAGCTCAACTGCTTGCCATCCTTGAACCATTTCACCTCAGTCTTGAGGTCAGAAATCACAGCTCAGTGTGGCTTTTTGGGAGTCCTTCTGATAAGAGTCCTTGTTGGAGAAGGCAGCTTGAATGTCTAATTGGGCAATGGACAACAGTATGGTAAATATTCACTCACAGATACAGAAAACACTAGATGCTTAAGAAATTAGGAATTGGCTAATTACATTGCAGACTTGCACGATAATAGTCATGCGCACAATTTGAAAACAGCTTTTCACAGCTTTACTGACGAGATCACTAATGATGCAGTTAACTTGTTTTTGGTTCTGTGAAATGCATGGTCAATGGTTTTAACCAAGACAGGCAGCAAATAAAGAAGATTCTTCAGAGTCATGCATATGCTTGTGACAGTCCACTCCAGTAGGTCACCTGAAAGTTCACAGGTATATTCTCCAGCATCCTTCTTCTCCACATTATCCAGCACCAGTTGGCGGCTCTTGCCCTTTGACTCCATGTGGACAGTCTTACTGGAGCTCAACTGCTTGCCATCCTTGAACCATTTCACCTCAGTCTTGAGGTCAGAAACCTCACAGCTCAGTGTGGCTTTTTGGGACGCTGCTGATAAGAGAAGGCAGCTTGAATGTCTGGAGCAGAAATCTCTCAGAAACACTGTACTTGATTGAGTCAGAAGGCCAGTGAGATCAGAGGTATATTCTCCAGCAGCACTAACTCCATGTGGACAGTCTTACTTCAAGCCAGAACCATTTCACCTCAGTCTTATCAGAGCTCATGGTTCTCCCTGTTGCAGCTTGAGCACGAGTTACCAAATTTGGCTTTTCTTACTTCCAGCCATCTTAAGACCAGCCTCCCAGCTCCAGCTATATTCTCCATATATATTCTCCAGCATCCTTCTTCTCCACGTTCTCCAGCACCAGCTGACGGCTCTTGCCCTTTGACTCCATGTGGACAGTCTTACTGCAAATCAGCTGCTTGCCATCCTTGAACCATTTCACCTCAGTCTTGGCATCAGAAACTTCACAGCTCAGTGTGGCATTTTGGGAGGTTGAAATCTTCACCTCCTTCTGATAAGAGTCTTTGTTGGAGAAAGCAGCACGAGTTTCTAAAAAGGACAATCATTGTTTTAGTGAAACATCAAAAAGGATACAGTTTAGGACTTCAAAAAGACCTCAAACATCTCCTAAATGGACCAAAAACACTGGTTTAAAAATACATGCTTTGTGCAAATTTCAATAACCTCTAAGTGATTGTTTCCCAGAGACTAATCTACAATTGTCTGTTGTAAGAAATTATAGTCTGCCTCGACCCAGCTCCACTCCAAAATGTGTATTAACCTATTCTCCTTTTCTTACAAAGAGCTTAAGTATCATAGAGATTGTTTGAGCTTAGGAGATTGGGCATTCATTTTCGACTGCTACGCTGTAATAGAAGTTATTTTTATCAAAGATCTTCGACGTCTTCAACACTTTTTCTTACACTGTTTTCAAGTTTACCTTTAGGTGCTCGGAAAATAGCTGTACCTTCGGAGGACCATTACTGTCCTCAGTAAGATCTGACATCGGCATAATGACATGCTAAACTTTAATATAACTTATACAAGGCTGATATAACTTTTAATTTCACTTATTAAATCTTTTATTAGCTGTAGGAGCGTTTAGCTTCACTGTTCAAAAAACCATAAAGTTATGACATTAATTAGGTATTGTGGCATGTCTGATTAATCCTGTTCATTTAAATTTTTAGTTTCAGACTAATTAGCGCATAGTCTTACCTTTTATCTTGACCAGGAATGTCATTTTGTCCTCTGCCGTCTCACACGAGTAGTGTCCTTCATCGCTCTGGTTGGCACCCCTGATGACCAGCTTCCTTTGTGTCCCCTTAGATATAAAAGTTGTCCTCTTGTCCTCCATTATTTCTATCTGTTCTTTCTTCCACACAACAGCAGTTTCAGAAGAAGCAACCTCACAGCTCAACACCACGTCGCCCACCAGAGCATCACTCTCTTGGGGCTGAGCCCTCGGCTTGTTAACAAACTTAGATGGTTCTTCTGTCAGGGGAAAATGAAGGATTAGATGCCACACCTCTCTGATTTCAACATGATTAGGTATAGAAATACATTATAAAACACACATTAAACATGGCAGAAGAAACATGATGACATCCACTGTCCATTTGTGTATAATTTGATAGTGAAAAATGCTGACACAAATGTGACAACCCAAACTCTCCTGATTAACATTTATTTAGACAGGAGCTGACAGTATCTTAAGTCATTTTAATGTTTAATGTGTACATATCAAAAATACTCATCACATAAAATCATAAGATAACTGAAGGTCAGTAACTGAAGTGGCTTGTTTCACCTTTAAGGGCAAGCTGGACAGACATTTTATCGCCATCACACACGCATTCATAGATGCCCACGTCCTCACGGTCAACGTTGTGGACTGTCAGTATGCGTTTACGCTCCACACTTGTGGCTTCATATTTTTTACCCATCCTCAGCTCCTTCCCATTCTTCATCCAAACAACCTAAAGCACAGACAGTACATGCATTTAACTTATTATACTAATAAAAACTACATCCCATCATTCAGTAGATATTTGTGCAATGCATCTCAAAGTTGGTTGAACGAGACAATATAACCTGGGACAGGATAAAGCATACCAAACGTAAAATACTTAATGTATTTATTGTGGATTTTATTTTTTTTGACAAAGAAAGTGCATGTCACCTGGATGCTTGAATCGGACACTTCTGTGTACATCTGAGCAGAGGAGTGCATGCTGAAAGTAAACACCTCCACCTGAGAAGACTTATTGGTGAAACGAGCGTGTGCGGCTAGAGAAAATCAATACAAAATATCAGGAATGTTCTTGAAGCTATTCTGTTTAAGTTTTCAGAAAAGTTTCCTTTCTTACCTTTCACACTAAGTGTGGAAACACTCTGAGATCCGCCACCCACAAACTTGACCTGTGCTCCATTTAGTTCCATGGACACCTCCCTGATGACCAGCGTATGTGTGGTCTTTGAGCGTGTGATCAGATACTCAGATCCACTGCGGATCATTCGGTCATTTATGGTCCAGGAGCCGGAACATACAGCTGAGAGCTCAACAGTGAAGGTTGCTTCTTCACCTACATGTGCACCGCAGTTCACCAGGCCTGTCTTCACTGATGCTGCGGGCTCTGAACAAATAAACGTAAATATATTTACTGGAATACACTGATTTAAAACAGTTTCTTTTAGTTTAAATATGAAGACTGTCCACAACAACAACAACAAAAAAAATATTTCTCACCAAGATAAAACGTTCCAGGAACCTCCAAGTAGGCACTCTGACCAAAATCATTGACCGCTGAGATGCGGAACTGATAGCTTGCTTCTTCTGAAACTTCACTGATGGTGTATTCAGTGCTAGACACAGACGTACTAGTGACTTTAACCCAAGTTTGGGCTCCCACCTTCCTGCGCTCAAGGATATAGCCAGTGATGGGCACAGGCCGTTCACTGTCTGGTGGAGACCAGCACAGTGTGATCGATGAATCGGTCTTGTTCCGCACCACTGGCTGAACTGGGGGATCTGGGGGATGTTTCCTTGGTGCTGAGGTCAAAGTTTATAATATTGTTAATCAGGTTAAAAAAATGGAATCTCTCTAAATGTCAAAAAGCAATTATGTTTACTGTTGAAACATTAAAGAAATGCACTAGCTGTGGAGTCGTTCGATTGGCCGTGATTACTGTGGTACATACAGCACGACATTTTCAAATCATTAGAACATAGGAAACTGCTTGTAAACTCTTGTGGAAAGGTTGTGGTCTGATTTACAAATGCATTCACCTGTGACAGAGAAGCGGGTGGATGTCTTGCAGTCATGGGCGATGAAGGCCACCTCACCCGAGTCCTCTGCAGTACATTCGCGAATGGTCAGTGTGTACTGTCTGTTAATGCGGGCGATAATAATTCGGGAGTCCTCTTTCAGCCTCTCTCCATTCCTGGTCCAGTATGCATCATCTACTGGTTTCTCCAGTTCCACACAGAAGATCACGGTATCGCTAACTGGCACCACTGTCCTCCTCGGCAGCTTTTTAGTGATGTTGCCTGAAAGTTCAGAGAAAAACCACATGAAGAATATATTTTGCGTTGCATCAGGTTATTATTCTGGCAACCCATATTGGAATAGCCTCCTCTCAGAGCTTTTACCCAGCACTGTAAGTTCGGCCACAGTGCGGCTGCCTTCCTTCATCTCACAGATGTACACAGCATCATCATTGGTGGTGACATTGTGAATAGTGAGGCGGCGCAGGGTCCCTTCCACATCCATGCGGTACTTGGCATTGTCCTCCAGACAGGTCTCCTCCATAAACCAGCTGGCCTTTGTGTTCGGCACTGGCACCTCACACTGCAGAGTTGCTGTTTCCTTTTCCTTCACCTCAACATCCTGCAGCTTCTTTTTGAATGGAATCTTTGGCTCTGGAAAAGATACATGTTAGTGAGCATACAGAAGACAATTTCTTTTTAGCTGGCAGTCATGATCTGGTCCTACAATTTGGTTTCATATTGATTGGGTCTCTCTCCAAGAAGACAAATGATAAATGTGACCACAAAACCAGTCATAAGTCGCACGGGTATATTTGTAAGCAATAGCCAACAATACATTGTATGGGTCAAATTATGGATATTTTTAATGCCAAAAATCATTAGGATAAGTAAAGATCATGTTACATGAAGAGATTTTGTAAATGTCCTACCGTAAATATATCAAAACTTAATTTTTTATTAATAATATGCATTGCTAAGAACTTAATTTGGACAACTTTAAAGGCAGTTTTTTCAATATTTAGATTTTTTGCACCCTAAGATTCCAGCTTTTCAGTCTCTCAGCCAAATATTGTCCTATCGTTTAAAAAAATAACAGCATATAAGGCAAGAAAAAAGCTGACCATCAAATAAAATAAATGCATTTATTAAATTATATGAGGTTTAATCTGTTTGTCTTTGGCTCTACTTCTGAGCTTGAAGTCAATCATTTGAAATCTGAACATGTTTACAAAAAAACAGCCTTAAATGTCATGAACTTCACACTCCTAATCCCTTCACATGGACGTCACTGCACTTTGCTCTGCAACATTGGACTGGTATTCGGCTAGGTTTCTGTGACCTTTCTCTTAGGTGCCTGTGGCATAATGTCAAGATTAAGACACAGGAACAAGCTAGCAAAACATTATTGCTACATTTCCGGCTAAAATTAGAACTCTGTATAAATACAAAATTTTATACATCTGTGAAGATCATTATTTTAACAAAGGCTTATAGTTAACAAATAATTAGGTTATAGACTTATGCTGCAAACCTGAAGATGTCACTTGGAAAGTTACCCACATAACGGTGTCAGAAGTGAGCTTGCAGCTAGCTATCACAACAACTGTGAACTAATCATCACTAGCAGAAAATAGGTGTAACGCTACACCCTCTCCGAACACTTGCAAGCACTTTGCTAAGCAGAGACTGAGCTGGAAGGCAAAGATGACTGTCATTAGTTGATAAAATTTCAATTTAAAGGTTGGTGATTTATTAGGGTCAACTGTATTTTAACATGGTCATTATTGTGCTGACGTACGTAGTAATCTTATATATGCCAGCCTCAATAAAATTATGATATTCTCTGACTGATACATGATTTATAAACCACTGTACTAATAGTTTGCAGAAAGGTTATGGTTTAATTTTTTAATCTGGTCACTTTTGTTTACTGGTTAACTATATCTTTCGGAAAAGACCAAGTGTAAACAACACCCCCAAGACATACCAATCCAAAAACTCAAACCATCTCAGGAGGAGACATATACAAGATATGACTCAGCTAAGTATAAATGGATCTGGTTGTTCTTCTCCTAAAAGGACTACTCAGTGTAAGTTTGCAAGCGTCAAACATTACATGGGTTTAAAACATGAAAGTTTTTCCACCCCACATTAGCAATAATATCTGCTTTGATCCAAGTGTTATCTATGTAATTACTCATTCTGACAGCAGATGGATCAATTAGTGTGCATAAAGTTGCCAAGAGTATGTACCTGCAGACATTATTCTTACCTTTGACAATCACTAGCACAGCGCTATAGGTTTGTCCAGCCAAGTTGGATGCATTGCAGGTGTAAAGGCCATTATCACTTTGTTTGCAGTAGAGCACCTTGAGGATGAAATTCTCTGCCTGGTCCTCATACATAACAGTTCTGCGGCCCTCACTGATGTTCGCCCCATCCTTCCTCCAGATGATCTGAGGTTTGGGATGGCCTGTGACGAAACAGCTAAGCTTTGCATGTTTACCCTCGGTCAACATACAGGTGCGGGTAAACACACCTTTGGGCAACATGCTGGTTAAGGCCGAAACCCTCTGCTGCTGGTCATAGGCGAGTCCCAAGTTTCCAATTTCCTCTGTAATCATGGAAGATGAAGTTTTAAGCGTGGCGGATGAAGTTTCCATGGTACGGTATAAGGAGATGTCCTTCTGCATTTCTTCTTTCCGCTTCTGCATGTGTGAGAGGAGGGATGTGCTCTTGTCTGCATTCAGGAGACGTGTATCTTGAAGGTCCACCACCAAAGAAGCAGCGGCCTGAGCACGGCCAATGGAGTTCTGCGCACGGCAGGTGTAGGTACCACTGTCCAAGCTCCTAACACTCTGGATCCTCAAGGAGCTGGAGTCATTTTCTGAGGTTATCTTGGTGCGGTTGGTCTCACCCAGGTAACGACCATCCTTTTCCCAGTCAAAGTTGGGTGCTGGATGGGCTGCCACTCGACAATAGAAGGTAACGGCACCACCTAGACCCACACGGGTGGAGACAGGCTTTACTGTAAACACTGGGGCCCGATCAATCACAGTTTCCGACAGTCCCACCTTCAGGGTCACAGCTGCATATGCCTCTCCGACATTGTTCTTGGCACGACACATGTACTGACCGCTGTCTTCTAGAGTTAGATCGTAGATGGCAAGTCGGTAAACGTCACCATCTTCTACTTTTTTGAAGCGTCCACCTGCAGAAAGAAGCATCTTGTCTTTCTCCCAGGAGACCACAGGAACAGGGTTTCCCACAATAGTGCAGCTGAGGGAGGCATCTCGTCCCACACACAGCGAGAAGGCCTTGGGTCGAGTTAGGAAGCGTGGAGCCCCACCAAATAGATTCTGATCCATTCTTGCTTTCTGTAGAGATGAAACAACACACTTTAATAAAATTAAGTCAGTGCATTGAGGAGAAACATAAGAACTTGAGATTATATAAAAGCTTTACATATTTGCATTAAATATTGCAACTAATCTCAAGGATGTTTCTGAAAAGGCTGCGTTTCAAGTTCTTATACTGTAAGTCAGTTTGAATAAAGAGGGTCTGCTATTGACAAATAACCATGTCAAGAAGATCCTCAAATAGACATTTTGAGAAATGAGAGATGCCTACTTTTAGAGATGCCCTCTCAAACCTGTCCAGTGTCCCACCACAAATATGAAATAATGCTAGTTGGTTTAAAGAGTCAAATGTATAAACAAAACATTTAAACAAGTTTGCCATGTTTGAGAATTCATCTTTTTCTATTTAGCAATATAAAAGCGTATATGATATAATGTAATAATGTCACATTGCTACACTTTCCTGCATGCAATAAAATAAAACAAAAAAAAACAAATCAGGAAAAAATATATTTGAAGAGCAGGACAAGCCATTTATATCTTTTGTCCATTTTCCTAAAAGAGAACAACTGTAAATGTAAACTGACTCAGTTATATATGTCATTGTTTAGGGGGATACTAGTGAATAAATGACATCAGAGCAAGTGGACATTAAGGCACAAAACATAAGGTGGTCAAAAGTGTCCACTTTTGACAGAACTTTACATGGAATGACCAATGTAATATAACCTTGTATCTAGAAACAATAATAATTTTGACCTTCATCTTTATCAAATTTAGAGGTCATCAACTTGCTAACCATCTCCAACAGAACAGTGGCTGATCTAGTGAAATCTCACCACAGAAAGTCAGTTTTACAGACGAGTTGGATTCCAGTGTAACAAAGTAAAACAAAAGGACGTTGGTCTTTGAAAAGCATGACATTTGCGATCTCTAACACCTCACTCCCTTGAGCTGCCTGTCCTAAAAATAACCTCAGCTGTCGGGCTCCGTCTGCACTATGTCCATTTGTAGAAGAAATTGGACCTGCTGTGTGATATATGTGTTTTTGTCAATGGCATTTTTCTAAACGTATACATGTCGTTTCAAAGAACAGCACACGTTTTCGCCTGCGCGGATCTCTCATTGCGAGGAAAAAAAAATAATAATTAAAAACAACGTTAAAACTTTAAACCGAGCAACAAAATAATAAAGTAACGTAATAAATTCAAACTTGTTGAATTTGCGACATATGTAATAAATAACAGAAACACTGAAAAGGCGCGCGAAACGTATTACCTCAGACATTGAAAGTTTCACGGTTTAGTATTTTATAACGATTAAATACAAATCGCCTCTTACCTTTTCCCCGTCAAGCTACTGGTATAAACCGGTGCAGGTGTTCATAAATATCCGACGTTGGCATGTGAAGATATCCTCGTGTAAACAGGTAAATTCCGTGGAGAGTAGAGGTGGAGGACAGTGTGTTTTATCCCCGGTGTCTTTGCTCTCTGTGTGACGCTCCTGTACCGGTCCAGCCTCCCGTTGAAAATAGATCCGTCACTTAACTTACCGGAGCAAACGAGTAAGGGGAAGTTACAGTTATTATTGAAACATCTGTATAGCTAACCAATTTAGCAGTTTAGGGAGTTTCTACAAAGCTATTGCTTTATTTACTTAAATGCAGTAACAAATTACACATTATTGTTATTACATTCTATGGATTTAAGATATCACTGTTGCAGGCTATTCTGACTAGTGAAATATTCACAAGGATGATTATAAATTACATTGCATTACATTAAATATGACAAATCACATTGTATTGCCTATTGTTTTTATTTAGAAACATAGGCAAAGAAAAAAAACATAGCTACTGTAGGCTATATGCTGTTACCGTGTTTCAAAATACTGACTTTGTGGTATTTTACCAAAAGGATTGACATCCTTTTCCATTATATTTGAACAATCCTGCAAATTACAGTGTGAATTTAAGCATTTGGTTTACATTTTAAGATTCAATACACCTAAGAAAACTATTTGAATTCTTATTCATCTGAAATCATTTCACTAAAATGAATCTCCCTCACAGCCCCTTGTGATGGTTTAGTTATTCCTCTCCTGATTGTCTCATATTTTCCCGTTATCTGTTCCAGTGCCTGTTGATTGACAGCAGCAGCTCGGCCATGCTCACATTTAAAGCTGTCTGAAACTCAAGCAGTGGGATCAGTCCAACTCTTTGCTGGGAGGGATCATTTTGAGCTCAGCTCTATGCTGCTTTAGTTTGCAAATGTGTAACTTTCACAATCCCGCCTGGTTTTAACGTAACACAAATGCTCAGTGCTTGTACTGCAATGCTTAACACATTAATGTGACCCTGGACCACAAAACCAGTCTTAAGTGTCATTTTGAGATGTATGCATCATATGAAAGCTGAATAAATAAGCTTTCCATTGATGTATGGTTCGTTATATAGAACAATATTAGGCTGAGATACAAGTATTTGAAAATCTGGAATCTAAGGGTGCAAAAAAAATCTAAATATTGAGAAAATCGCCTTAAATTTTTTTCCTAATTAAGTTCTTAGCAATGCATATTACTAATCAAAAATGAAGTTTTGATATATTTACGGTAAGAAATGTACTAAATATCTTCATGGAACATGATCTTTACACAATGTCCTAATGATTATTTGCATAAAATAAAAATTTTGACCCATACAATGTATTTTGGCTATTGCTACAAATTACCCAGCAACTTAAGACTGGTTTTGTGCTCCAGGGTCACAAATGTCTGGTTATATAAATTATAATTTTTTCTTCTTTTTAAGAACTAGTTCTATTTAAACTAACTACTATAAGTGTTCCCTGCTTGGCAACAGATAAACTGCAGCTAACTCTTTGAGATACAGAGTTCACTGTGGCCAGAGGTACATATGTATGCCATATATATACAGAATACTATAAATACAGATCAGATCAAGTCGTCTCTAAACATACTGTATAAAGTGAGAAGGTTTGCTAACTTTAGCTTGGAGCTATATATACTGTATTCTAGCAGGGAGATATAGTGGGATGTGGGGCTGTACATTTTTCCCTGTCTTCTGTACTTCCTCCAGACCGATCACATCTTTCCTGATAGATGTGCTAATTACTAGTCTTCTTTTTCTCAAATACATTTAAGAAAAAAGTATGTATTGCTCAAATTCATTAATAGAGTATGTATTAGGAATAGAGAATGAGTTATTTTAATTCTGTGCTTAATTAACTCATCCAAATTATTAATGGATGAGTTGAAAATGTTGGCCCTCTACTGGTCAGGCAGAGAAATTACATAAATGTATATTTTCCCTCCAGAATAATTAGCAGCCAAACACTAAACTAGAGTAAACATATCTCCATAAAACGTTTCTATGACCAAAAAGACTATTTTGCCATTTGCTTGGACATTAATAGTTTAATATCAGCCATGTTAATAAAATATTAAATATATGTTCTATAGGCACTTTATCCAAAATTATTCTTGAAATACTCTTAAATGTCCTTCATTATAAAAATCCCTTTTTGTGCACATCCATTTGGCAAGAAAAAAACAATAAAGTTGACTGAAGCAGCATATACTTGCATAATACAAAATTATATATTGCTATATGAAAAGTACGTTGAGACAAACAGTAGCAAAAAGACTCATACTGCATTATTAGTGTATCAAGAACTTCAGTATATCGCAGTATACTGTAAAGTAAACAAGATTTCTCCATAGTCTCAAGACTGAATAACCACAAAACGGATTAATATTTTCTCATTATAGCGGGTAAGTTTGATGTTCACGCCTCTTTGAGTTTGGTGAGCTCCCATTGGCCACCTCCGCACAGTCGCAGCATGATATCATGATGCTGTTTAAAGAACACAAAGACAGAATTCTGAGCACAGGCCATACAATAACATTTGCCATGTTGTTTAAGTGAATGTGAAAAGGTCATAGATCATCACCTTTTCCAGAGTGCTACGGTGACCCAGACTGATGAGGGTCATTCCCAGCTGTTTACAGGCCTTATAGAGCTGACCCTCGTCCTCCTCCGTCAGAGCGCTAGTGGCTTCATCCAGTACTGAAACAAACCGCATGTCTTACTCATGACACAGGACGTGAACGGGATACATCGTCTGATTATAGGAATTAAAGCTACCGGATATTTGATGAAACTATGCAGGAACTGACCTGCATATTTGGGCTGCAGGTAAAACAGTCTAGCAAAACAAAGCCTCTGCATTTCTCCTGGCGATAAAACATCATCCCTGTGAAAAACAAGAGCATTACATTGTTTTATTTATGTTCTTAATCTCTAGATATTAATACTCATTTCTCACCAGTTCCAGTCTACTTTTGTATCCAGTCCTCCTATTCTGGTCAGAAGATTCGACTGACATACAAAATACACAAAGACATGCTGCTTACAAAACATTCAGAGCATCCATATTTGAAAATCAATAATATCAGTTCCATATATCAGTCTCACCAAACCAACAAGTTCCAGGTATTTTAGTATTCGTTCATCATCTATAGACCCTAAAAGATGAATTTATATTAGCTAAAAGAGTGCAAAGTCATCATAATCTGTTTACACCACCAAGAAGTGTGTTGTTTAATTGGCATAATTCAAGATCGTGACATTTTTGCATTGCATTTAGCATTTGTGCAAGTTTGCATTGGCAAAAAAGTCACGTTTATTTTTGCAACACATTGCATACACAGTTGTAACTAAGTGCATTATATTTGAGCTATATTCATATATTATTTAAATACTCCATATCATTAAGTTTGTTGAATTAGGTTAATCTGTACCTGAGGATGGATATATATCCTTTAATGGATAGATAACCTAAAGGGAAAACCAGCAAATTAGTGTGTATAAACATATATAACTATATACAGTTTGTTCACAACAATACAAATGAGGTATTACTAATAAAACTGATTCAGTGTAGAGTAGTGACAAACGGTTTGCTCTTTTCTCACCTGCTCTCTGAGCGTGCCATCAGTTAGATATGCTTTCTGTGGCAGGAAAAGCACACCCCTCGGTCCAAAACATGTGGTCATCTCCACAGAACCTGAGCAACGGGAAAGCAGTATGTTTTAACAAATCAGATCACGTTATTGTCTGTCATCTCTGAAGCTTACCATTGCATGGTTCCCACAAGTCGTTGAGGACCCGGAGCAGGGAGGTCTTCCCTGTCCCCGTGTTTCCCACCACGAGCATGTGCATTCCTTGACTGATCTTAAGGGTCAGATCCTTCACAAGCAGATCTTCTGAGGCGGGGGATTTATAGGAGAGACGATCCAGCACAAACGCCGTGTCTGCTGGGACACTGTGAATCATTATTGTTACAAATATTACCAACAATGATAATCGTAATAAAGCTTTACCATGTCAATCTTTACTGTGCATCAGGTTACCATTATCTAAATGCATTAAAAAAACTATTACTTGAAATAAACATTAACTGAAGTAAAAAATAATATATAATTATACATACATACATATATATAAAACCCTTAAACTTATTTTATTTCCACAAGTTGTCAATGCAACTATTTCCCATTTTCAGTTCAATTACTACAATAACTACAACTAAATAAATACTATAAAGAAAAAAATGACAAAAGCACAACAAAATTACTAAACTTTAACTGAAATTAAAATAGAAAGATAATGTATAAAATTAACCTAATTCAAAATATTAACAAAAACTATAACAGTATATAATTTATACTAAACAACACTACTTTGTATTCAGGACTACCAGAAACTCTTTTAGATCTATATTAGATCTCGAGTTCGAGTCATAATGTGAACCAATATTGTTTGCTGGTACTTGCATCCGAAATTAATTTCAATTACCTGTAAGGTTCATCCTTTGAAAGTGCATCGTACTGGTCCTGGTCACACTGTTTCTGGGCAATGTCTGCCATCACTTCCCGCAGTTCTCCAATCCTGGAATCAAAAGAAAGAGAAAGCAGACTAGCTTTAGAATAACCAATCATAATAACACTGATGCACAATCAAATATGTGCTTTTAAGCAGTCTTAGAGCACCTCACCGGTGAGTGTATCCAGCGACATCAGACACTGTGGTCGAGAGATCTATGAGCTGCGTGAAGCAGTTGATCAGATAGATGCAGACGAAAGCGTTCTGAAAGAGACATAACATCTTATTGTGTACAACAGAGACTCACTCAGAGCAGAAGCACTTGTGTTTGTCTTAAAGTCCACCACATTAAACACTGTTTGAAGTAACTCACCTTACTGACAAGAGCACTCAGTTCTCCAGGTGTCAGGCCGTCGTACTCTCCAGCAAAGATGGGGATCGCGATCACTATATAGCTGAGGATACTGCCCAGGTAGTCAAAGGTGTTTACTCCAACTGAAACGAAAAGAAGCAAAACAATATGCATTTGTGGTGAACACAAGAGAAGTTGATAAAGCAGCTTAAAACCTGCAAAATGAGACATTTAAAGTCAAAGTCACCATGAAATCAAAATGGATCATTCTTATTATTTATAAAAAATACATTTATTCAAGATGATGTTTTACTCAGATATACATCATAATAGAGAAGAAAATATGATTGCAACTTGTTTCATGCCAACTTTAGATGCATGTAATGAGCCATTTTCAGCAGCAATAAGTGAGGAAAATTGCACACTTTATTTCACTAAATTTTGAAATATCTTCAGAGTGCCAATTTAATTCAGGAGTCCTTACGGTAAAGCCATAGCTCTTTGTTCATCAAGCTTCTCTGTGTGGATAAGAGCATCTGCAGCCTTGTGTCGGTCCGCATGTGTTCCACCTTACCTGCCCTGTGCAAAAACACAACTAATGATCTCCTGCTCTGTGATTAGATACAAACTCAAATCTGTAAGTGCATACTAACCTGTAGAACGCGGCAGATTCAGCGTGCACTCTAATTTGCATGTGCTTAAACCTGGAAGGACATGGAAAGCAGAAGTTAACTGCTGAAATAGAGCTGCATTCATCTGAAGAATAATATCTTATAGCAACAGCAGCCATAAACATGTGACGGTTGCTTCAGCATCTCTGAATGTAATATATATTTCTCGTTTTTTATATAGGTCTACCTAAAATCTCCCTCCAGCTTTTCTTGCTCAACCAGCATGGACACGATGGGTCCAATCAAGATCTTGTTGGTGATGGTTCCAACCACAAAGTAGCCAAAGATGCTTACAAATCCAATCCAGCCAGCACTGCAGCACCAAAAGGGTAATAATAGAAAAAAAAATCATAAGATAAGTTATTCTACCAAATCTTTCAGTGCAAAATGAGTTGGATAAAAAGATGCACGAATATTTCACAGGCATTAATTGCATAGAATGATTCATGTGTTTAGATTCTGTGATTACACACAGATAAACACACGCAGCATCTCTCTGACCTGATGAAGCACTGATAGGTGTAGTAGGTCACAGTGAACGGCGAAATGAGAAGTCGACTCGCCATAGTGCTCATCTGCTTACATAACCTCTCTACATCCTGACTGATGCGCTGGTCTCTGGACGTCACACAAACACAACAGAAACCATTGACAGAGCAGATTTAATGGAGTCTTCTTAAGTAATGCAATGTAACTACATAAACGAATGCTGTATGAATACATTACGGGTTGTCGATGTTTTTGCACAGTACGTTGAGGGTGTAGTAAACACGTCCCTTGAAGTACGTGCTGTGGAGGTCTTCAGTCAAAGACTTTCTCCAGCTGACATACAGCAGACTGGAGATGTACTGGTCCAGACTCTTCAGCTGAGGAACAGATTGATTATGGAATAGTGATTTATTATGTGTATTTAGCTGACACATTTATCCAAAGCTATTACAATTGTAGTATATCTCTTCCAGCCCTGATATGTTGCTCGTCAATTTAACCCATTTCAATTTTTGAGTTGTCAGAAATACTGGTTTATGTATGGATTACAAAAGTTTTATTACGATTATGATGTTTGAGTCAATTTGGCCTCCACTATAATTTTTTTAAATTAGTTACTACTAAGTACAGTGAGTAGTTAGCTAGCAGATGCTGTTACCCAAAGCGACTTTCAGAAAACTATATCAATAACAGACCAAACTCACCGTTGAGTTAATCAGAATGAGCATAACCGCAAACAGCACCAGATTTTTGAACTTCCCATAGTTCTTCTCAGACAGAACCTCGTAGAACTGACTTGGAATAAGACCCACTTGATAAATCACAAGCTGAACTGAAATAAAAGCCAAACATTGAACAAACATCGAGGGAAGACAAAAACAAGCTGTCACAAGTCCAGATGTTAGAAGTTTCATACCTGAAAGCGTGACCCCAAGAAGGGTCATGAACATCCGGACACTTTGGTTGGACCAGGAGGGGAAAAGGATCTCCAGAATTCTGCTCAATCTTTGGACAAACCTCCAGTCGAGCTTTGGTCTTGAGCAAAAACACGTCCACACAACTTTAGTGACAGTAGTTTAATTAAAATATAGGGTTTAGAATGTCATCAAGACAAAAACAGCTGCATGTTTGCCTTCTATTACATGAATCTCTACACACATGGAGATGTCTGTTACCTTTTCACACTGCTGTTCTTCATGGGTGGCATGGTGGAAGGTATTAAGAGACCTTCTGACTGTCAAATCTTACTTTTTTTTGCTTATGTCAAGTTTTAGTGTTTATTGCATGGGCTTTGGGTTCAAAGTCTAGACAGCATATGACAGCGTCTTAATCATTATGTAGTTGAATCTTACAAACACTAGCGTTAGTAAGTTAGTCATAAACAAAGAGACTAGAAGTTCAGTTGTACAGTATGTCAAATCACGATAAGGATCTCTTTTTTATTTTTGGTGCCGCGTTAATAAATGAATATACGAGGCGTTACGTTATTTCTACATTAATTTCCTATCACATGGAGGGTCACATGTACACAAACATTTCTTCTTCTCCGTTTGAACGCGCATGCGCAGTCTGGTGCTCCGCTGCCCCCTGCTGTTCGGGAAAGTGTGACTATCCACTGAATAAAATATTAATGTACACATAAATCCCACTGACAGTGACAACACAACAAGGCTCTATACGGTAACATATCAATGTGAACAGAACTAAAAAAAGTTATAGCATGTGTTAATTCTGGTTTATCTTAATTTAGCCTAGTGCATTTTAGCTGATCTTCATAATGCATTAATGTATGTAACTTTTTAATGTGAAAATTAATCAGGCCTATATGTGGAAATAATTAGAAACATTCAACAAGATTAACAGATCCTTTAAAACAACTGTTCATTGTTAGTTCATATTAGTTCATGTCCACTTTGTTTGCACAAATAACGTTTTAGTAAAGTGTTAGCAAAAAATATGAATCTGAAAATCTGAGATCACTATGATAATGCCTGTATTTTAAATCCAATTCAATTGATTGAAAAATGCACATTATAATATCAGTCTAACAACAAAATGAAATTGAGTGAAAGAATGAATAAAACTCCAGGACAAACATTCCTTTTGTAAATTATAATGCAATCATTAATCACAATATCTGTTAGTTAAAAATCAATGGTTTGATATTTGTGTATGCTACCTTTTCCCAATGTGTGGTAACAAATACATATATTTTAGAAATAAACTAAACAATTAATGAATAAATATGTAAATATTATTTCCCCTTTGCAGCGATAATAACTTAAATAGTTATCAAACCTGGATTCTATACTGTATATAAATATTAAAAATCAATTGATTTACAGATGCAAGTATATCAGTTCTTCAATTATGACCTTCTGTCTGAAACCGATAAAGCTGCTCTTCAGACCTCACCTTCAGTCTGCTAAAGTCCGTTCTCTTCTGACTTTCAGAGAAAGTATGCTTCAGTAACACTCTTTACGTGTACTTGTGCCTTTTATCAGATGTGTTTGATGTTGTATTTGAAAAAATACTTTCCAATAAGTAAATAAAACACATTATTGCTCACTGTAATGAAATAGAGCAATGCATGCTATAATACTGCAAACACACATAAACCATTTCAGGTAGGTAGGAGTGTTGTGGGGGAGCCCAGACAGATTATTGATCCAGAAATTCAGTTTTATTTTCATAGACTAAATGTAAAGAACATAACAGGATTTGAGAATAAATCCTATGAGCACAAAACTTTTCCTCTGCAAGCGATTATTTACAACAATGAAAAGCATTCCCCTTTTCTCATCAAAAGGGCCAACAAACACAGTGCAACAAATTCAGATTTCATAAATCACGTCTCAGAGAAACCCGTCAGGCCAGTAATTGATATGATTTTGATTTAAAAGCTCTGATTCTTATAATGGGAAAGTTTATGAAATAAAGCAGCCTGATGCTAAAAATAGGCACTGTGAGATATGAACAGATATTAACATAAACAAATATTTACGCACAGTAAAACACAATAAGCTTTCCACTTCACGCCATGCATATATAGCACATGGCTAAATAAATAATATACTGATTGTTCAAACAATAAATCATAACTTGTGTTTTACTGAAATTTTTTTTTTTTGTATATATATATATAATTGACATTTATGCCCCTCTCATCTGTACAAATATCAATGTGCCACTCAAGTATGGCGACAAATATCTAACAAGCAGACATGGTGTGATATATATTAACTGATATCTACTCTACAGTGTACACAGAATCGTGAGTTTTGCTTGTAAAAACATGAATATTCATTGTCTTTGATCGGCGGTTTCCACAAAATACAAAGTACGTATGAAAGCTATATCGATTCGGTTTCAAAAAAACGATGCGTACTATGTCAAAACATTTCTGATAAACAAGAACTGAATGTGAGCAGCTGAATGTCAACACACGTGAGCATCAAATACGTAAAGTCGATGATTATATCAGTTTAAAACTGTTAGGTATGAAAGAAACAAAGTGCTCTTTTCAGACCAGTAAAAAAATAATAATCTGTACACCTCATCACGTCCTGTTCAAAAGCTGGGGGCGTTCCGTAGGGAGAGTCTCCTCTTTTATTCCTCTTCTCGGCGTTCTATAGTTATTTGTTAAATGGTAAACAGACTGGCAGGATGACTGTGGCACAGGCCGGTCCAGCTAAAGGTTCAGCCACTTCTCCTTCCATTTCTGTCCATGAGCCTTTCTCTGGGCTGTAACAAATGGTGGATGACTTATACGCCCCCTGCAAGAGATATTTGACGAGTTATTCACACAATATTTCATTTAATACTTTAGAATACCTCTTCAGGAATTTCATGTATGTACAGTACAATCTTACAGTACAACCTAGTCAAAATGTCCTACTGGATAATGTGTCATATTTATTTTTTTCCTAACAGAGTGTTTAAAGTCCTGAAAGATTTTAGGTGACGTGACGGTGAAGTGTGTCATTTCTGCATTACTATCATGATCAGAATTAGAAACACAGTGGTTGTTTCCGAACAGGTTTCCTGAACCCATCTGCCATTGGTCGGTCAAAAAGATAGTCCTGCCCCCGACCTCACACCATTGGCTGAGCCAGTTTTGCAATGTTGAGTGATTGAGAAGTTTAATCAAACATAGCGATGTTTTGAGAACACCTTTTTTGGGAAAATCGACTTACAAATGACTTACAATTGACTCTGAATGTTAAACTGTGATACTATACAACAAAACCAAAAACTTGATAGTGATACTAACAAGAAAAATGACACACTTCATCTGTAAATGACTTTTTAATGTATATAAGGGCATTCAATAATTTGTTTTTATTGCATTTTTAGACTTTTTTTGACTTGGTATGGCAAATAATGCACACAATTTTAAAATACAAAAAAAGGATTAATTTATAAATAATTTAATTATAAATAATTAATACTATTTTTAGTTATAAATTAATGTTTATTTTCTACATGATTTTTCTCTAAAATAAAAATGTATACAGTATACAGTACATGTACATCATTTTTTAAATAAAATAATACAAATGGATACAAATTATTATTAATTTTATTAAAGTAATTAAATAAATTACTTAATTAATAATTAAATAACATTTACAAGTATATAGACACACACACACACACACACACACACACACACACACACACACACACACACACACACACACACACACACACACACACACACACACACACACACACACACACACACACACACACACACACACACACACACACACACACACACACGTTTCTGTGAATTGTGGGGACTTTACATAGACTTCTATTTCTTTTATACTGACCAAACAATATGTTTTTATCCCCCTAACCCTAAATCTACCCCTGACAGAAAACCTGTTTGCAGTGTTACACTTTCAGATAAACATCATTTACTATTTTTTATCATTTTTTCCCTCGTGAGGACCGCAGGCTGGTCCCCACAATGTCAAAAATGCCAGGTTTTACTATCCTTGTGGGGACATCCCCACAATGTAGCATAAACAACACACACACACACACACACACACACACACACACACACACACACACACACACACACACACACACACACACACACACACACACACACACACACACACACACACACACACACACACACAAGATGTGTAAGATGTGTTTACCATGCTCCAACTGTAGCCTCCCACCAAGTAAATACTGTCATCAAGAACAGCACATCCAGGCCCGCTGCGTCCCTCTAAGATGGGCGTTTGCAGGATGCTCCACTGATCTGCTTTAGGATCGTAGCATTCAACCAGCATCACATCCAGATGAGAGAATCCTGCACACAGAGAAAGAGATCAGGGGAAACCCAGAGTATATGCCAAGCTCTGCAGAGGTGTTTAAGTGAATCACAAAAGAAACTGTATTGATTACTTTTGGGTACATAGTAAGTGCTGCTGAGATTTGGGTTACGGCTATAGAAATTACCCTTTAAGTGGTTTCCCCCAATAGCGTAGAGGCGGTCGTTCATGCCTGCGAGAGCGTGTATGGCTCGCTTGGTGTTCATGTCCTGTTTCCGAGCCCACACGTCCATCACGGGATCGTAGCAGTACAGCCAAGACACGTATTCACCATTGTGAACGCCACCTGAAGCATAACACGCATAATACCAGTTTCAACAAAGAGAGATTTACAAAAGATGAAGTCAACATGGAACTAAAATTGACGGGATATTACTCTCTTAACCCTTGTTCTGTGCTGAGAAACCTGATTTGTTGCTCCCGGTCAAAAATAATCAGCCAATAAATGCTTGTAAATCTTGCATATGCCATATCATCACCATTATTATTTTTTTGACCGCAATAATCTGAGCTTATGCACCTCAGTTTTTGAGTGAAAAAAGCATTATTTGTGAATAATTTTGGCATAATTTACTCAAAAACTAATGTGCATAAGCTAAGATCAGTGAGGCCTACGATCGGTCAGTTCCAAAAAGAGATATAAAACCTGTGATAATTGAAAGAAAACAAGTTGATACAAATATTGAATCCATTAGTTGGTAATAATATAACATAATGAGAAATGTATAAGCAATTTTATTGTAGGCCAGTCATTTTTGACTGGGAACACTGTAAATGTAACAAGGTGAGAAAAAAATCCCCCAAAATTACAAAAAATATCCTATAAGTAAACAAATAATTAAATAAAAATTGTGAAGTAAATATAAAATGTTTGAGCAAAGTCAGTAGTTTTTAGTCGATAACATTAACTAGCATTTTTGGGAAAATAATATCCTCTCCGGGTACACATTCCTGGTCTTATTTATTATTATTTTAGTATCCAAAGTCACTTAGATTGCATTAAATATATTATCTTATTTATCAGTTCATGCATTGCTTGGGATTCAAACCCATGACCTTGGTGTTGCAAGCACAGGGCTACAGGAACAATTCATCAGTGCATGTTACTCCAAAGAAAATGAGTTGTCTTGTGAAACAGCAAAAGGACTCCTTTTTTTAAACATATTGTTTTACTTAGAAATACTAAACATATTCGATTTGACGTTGAATTGAAAATGTATTTAAAATGAAGGGAGCTGTTCAACATATCTTGTAGACTTCATCTCTGTAACGCACCTGTTAGCACCGTCTCAGACACTTTGATTAATTCACTGTTTGGGTGAGGTGTATCGTCAAACCTGAGATGTATATTTTCCCATTGTGCACGGCGCCTGCGTGCGCAGCCAGCGGCTGTGGAAGAGACGAAACGTAATTCCATTCGTTTGTCTCAAGGTTAAAGGCTTCGACACTAGACAGATAACCTGTCTCGTTCCTTCCCCCAACAACATACAAGTGCTTATCCAGGCAGCAAGCGAAGAAACTCGCTCTCCTGAAACAGACAAGATGAAAAGATCGTCTCTTAAAATCAGTCAACAGCAAAGATCCCCGTCGCAGCCAAGAATTCATCACAAAGGCTTAAGAAATAATTACAGCCATGTTATGAAGAGCTATTATTATTGTATGAATAATAAGTCATTTTCAGAAGGCATCATACCTCTCCTGCATGGGCGGTAGTTGTATCCAGCTATTGAATCTCGGATCGTACCGACTTACAAAGTTAGTGCTGTGTTTGCCTGTGAAGATGATACACATATTAGTTATATTCCACACATTACAAACAGTCCTTAAAAAGATACTCTTCAGGCACATGTAATGAATTATAAGGAAATCAATGTCTGTGATCACATGACGTTGTTGTATTCAGCGTATTCGTGTTTTACCATTAGGGTTCCACTGGTCTTCTCCACCCAATAAAAGCAGGAAGTTCTCCACCTCAACCACACAGTGATGGGCGCTGTTATACGGCATTACTGCAACACAGAGACCAAACTGATGAGTCGAGTGCTTTATAATGACCAATGCATGAGCCAAACCAATGATATTTGACCATTTTAGATCATCGGCATCCATAAATCAACATTTACAATAAATATGGTGTAAACTGGTGGTGCTACAGACTGGTGCCCAACTGTATATATATATATATATATATATATATATATATATAAAGGATAATGTAACAGTCAACCAATGCTGCAATCCGAATATCATTCTATTTCGCCAAATTTTTGCACACATTTTACTGTTGACTGCATTTGACAAGTTTAACCATTCAATGCTGTACCCAAATATATATTTTTTTTAATCAATAACCACAAACCAACATTTGGTCCCTAATTAGCTAGATAGTCTAATTAGGCAAAATTTGCAATACTAAACAAATGTATATTTATTTTACAAACATTTATTAATTTTCTCACATATTAAATATATTTAATCTACACACATATTATATGGTATTAACAACGGTGTTACACACACACACACACAAACACACACACACACACACACACACACACACACACACACACACACACACACACACACACACACACACACACACACACACACACACACACACACACACACACACACACACACACACACACACACACACACACACACACACACACACACACAAATGTGATCTATTTACTTTTGATGCGTATTTAATATACAATTGTAATATCATAAAAAGTTTTTTAAAAAACACTGCATACAATTTTTACTTTGACCTCCTGATGTTCACAGTCAACACTTTCTGCGAGAAAAAAAAATATATATCCCCCACAATATTCAGAATAAAATGCAGACACAACCAATCAAATCATATTTCCTCATATTAACAGCTGTGGTTTGTGGTAGATATACAGGCTGCTTTCCAGCAGCAGTCTTCCCGTCTCCATCTCGTCTAATTCTCCAGCTCCTGCAAAAGTGACCCCCAGTTGAAATAGAGAGAAATGGTCATGAGGTGACAGTCATAATGAACATGATCGTGTTCACTCCATAAATCTCCGTCCGGTGCCCGTGCAGCGTAAATCAGTCGTACGCTAAGAGCCACCTGTCTGCCTCGATCCTTCATTTCCACTGTCACATCTCCGCTGCCTGATGGATCACAGTTGCTGTAAAATTAGACAGCCTTGAATCGCGCTTTTTACCGATTGGCCTCTTCTACCGCAATCTAACTGGAGTCTGACGCACCGAGGCCTTTCCATTGAGAACGGATCCGGACTGAATCGCACGAGGAGAACCTCCTGATGTCTCAGACTGACTGACGGAGATCTTACTGTCAGTGAGAGAACTATTCAGCATCTCAGGGGTCTGGAGCCACGCGAGGCTTTTCACTGCTGCAGACGTGACACACGTGCCAACAGACGCAGCTGTGATTGAAATGATCAAGAGGTCACAGTCTAGGCTTTGTTTTTGCTCGTACAGCCTGGTCTACACAGGTGCAGATGCATCATATTGCTAAACTGACTGATGAGACACATGTTCACTGCGAAGATTTATGATATTGACTTTTAAAGGCACAAATATCCTGAAATTCAGCTCACTAGGTCTTTGTTTTTTAGGCTTTTAAGTTAGCACAGAAAAAAGCTACATGCTGGGGGAGATATCTGAGGTATAGTTTATGACTGTGTATTGACTATTTTATAAAACCTGTCAGGAGCATGTTTCTGTCATATTTTAATCCAAAATCTAAATAATTTTAAGAGAAAATTGGTAACACTTTACAACAAGGTTTCATTGGTTAACATTAGGTACTAACTACATTTATTAACGAAAACTAACAATTAAAACACTTCTAAAGCATTATTAATCATAGTTCATGTTTATTTCAACATTTACTAATACATTATTATATATTTTTGTATCAGTTAGTATTTAATGGACCTGAGCTAACATGAACTAACAATGAACAGTTGTATTTTTATTAACTAACCTTATGGATTATTAAATACCATAACTGTCTTGCACATTGTTAATGTTAATATACGCTAATAGCCTATTTTTATGACTAACTTACATTGATTAAAAGCAAATCATTAAATAGATAAAAAAATATATAGGGTAATTTAAGGTAAATTGTAAATTTTGTATGTGAATTCATAGCAGGGTTATTATAGTTAATATTAAAAGTGAAACTAAATCCATCAAGGGAACATTTTTTAAAAGTAAAACAATACATAAAAAGTTTCTTGAAACAAAATAAAATATAAAAAGTTTTTATTTCAGTTAGTTGCCAAGGGAACATTTCTCATTTATTTAGTTTGATATATTAAAATAACTAACACTGAAATAAAATAAATAAAAAACATATTTGTTTTGTTTGTTTATAACCCCAAAATGACTAAAAATGCCAAAAAACTAAATAAAATGACTAAAACTTTAACTAAAATTAAAATGTAAGACATAAAAAAGATTATATAATAACACTGATTCATTGTAGTGTCAATCTATTTATTAACCATAACCATCTATTTATTAACCACAGTGTGTGTGTGTGTGTGTGTGTGTGTGTGTGTGTGTGTGTGTGTGTGTGTGTGTGTGTGTGTGTGTGTGTGTGTGTGTGTGTGTGTGTGTGTGTGTGTGTGTGTGTGTGTGTGTGTGTGTGTGTGTGTGTGTGTGTGTGTGTGTGTGTGTGTGTGTGTGTGTGTGTGTGTGTGTGTGTGTGTGTGTGTGTGTGTGTGTGTGTGTGTGTGTGTGTGTGTGTGTGTGTGTGTGTGTGTGTGTGTGTGTGTGAAAAAATGATAAATAATAGTAAATGCTGTTTATCTGAAAGTGTAACACTGCAAACAGGTTTTCTGTAAGGGGTAGATTTAGGGTTAGGGGGATAATAATCAAAGTATTTATTAACCATAGTGGTGTTTATTGTACTACTTTTAAATTGATGCTGATTACAAATGAATTGTGAATCCTGACTTTTTGGATGTATTTTGATTTGATTTGATGGAAAGGTGCTTCATTGTCATGAAAATAATAGTCGTAAATGTAGACTTGTCTTAATTCGTTTTCTTCATGTCAATATGTTTAAAATGAAACATGCTGTGACACATCTAACAAGGCACTTAACCAGTGGCATCATGGCACAATCAGTGCATCTGTTCAAATCTGTGTCTTTGACCATAGCAGAGTGCGTGCACTAGGTGTCAGTCTCACCACAGAACACAAGGCCATAGAAGCAGAGAGGTGCAGCCAGTCATGAGAACCACCCTAAATACTGCTGATGAAGGTTTTAATCAGCCGCCGTCTCCCCCCTTTTGGGTTTCGGCTCATTGCAGAGTTATGATTGAATGTTAATAACCTGCACACCCCAAACGACATCAAGGGGCTGCTGGTGTGTTCACAGGATGATTTTGCAGTTTGGTCGTTCCCCTTGGCCATGGGCCATTTAAGACTCGACGTCTGAGGCAGGAATAAAGGACATTACACTATGACCTTATGAGTGTAAGTTCTATAGATCCAGATGTAATTCATTAATGAATGTTATGCGTGCTGCCAAACACTTACACGGAGGTCTCACATATCAGCGATGCAGTGATTGGAGGACTGAACGCAATTTTAACCATAAAACAAAACGACTGCACGTCCATTTATGTCCTTGTTACTGGTACACTATAGAATCATTTTCATTAAATCATAATACCTTGTGTCTTGGCTAGTTGCTACACTACTGGTCAAAAGTTTGGAATAATTATGATTGTTTTTAATGAAGTCTCTTATTCTCACAGAGGCTCTATTTATTTGATCCAAAATATAGTAAACATTAACATTATGAAATCTTATTACATGTTAAAATAAGTGTTTTCTATTTGAATATATTTTAAGATGCAGTTTATTTCTGTGATCAAAGCTGAATTTTCAGCATCATTACTCCAGTCTTCAGTGTCCTTGAGAAATCATTCTTATATGCTGATTTGCTGCTCAATTATTAATTATTACTGGTGCTTAATTATTAATAATAGTTCTTATTATTATCAATGCTGACAATTGCTTAAAATAGAAATCTTTTGTAATTTATGATCAGTGCAGTGGTAGTTTATCATGGTTTCCACAAAAATATGAAGCAGCAGAACTGTTTTCAACATTGATAATAATAAGAAATGTTTCTTGAGCAGCAAATCAGCATATTAGAATGATTTCTGAAGAATAATCTTATATCGAGTTATTGCAAGCTATATAGAGTTAATTTAGGATTATAGGCCTACTCCATTTATATGGCTTAAAAAGTGCTATAAAACTGAATTTTCAAAAGGTTTCCCTTTGCCAAGATTCTCTGCAAACACATTGCCTGCTATGTTTTCGAAGAACAAACTCGAAGCATTTTGAATAAGAAGGCTCTTGCTATACCACAAGCCACCTGGAGCTTGTCATATACACACAACATTACAACGGATACATTTACAAACAGTAAGTGATTGATTCTGTACTAGTTCAGAAAGTTGATTTGTTCAATAGCACACCATTTAAACCATCACCAGCTAGCTCTGAGGCTAACAGTTAGCCGTAGGAATCATAAGCAGGGTTGGGTACCGAACCCCGGTACTAATATGGCACCGGTACCTATGTAACCGGTATGTACTAGAACCGAATCAGAACGCAGATTTCGGTGCCATGCCTGAGCGATCGGTTGAAATATTTGTCCTTTGTTTCTCCGAAACGGACGTAAGAAGCATCATCACCGTGAAAAATAATTTCCCGACTGAGAAAATGCACGTGAACTCAATTCGGAAAGCTCTAATAATACAAGTCCAACAAATCTTTGTAGGAACGCGAGTGTGCTGTTTACACATTCAGACTTAAAAGCACAACTCGGGGAATGAGAGCATCCGAGGAGCGTGTGAATGCAGTGATTACACTTGCTCTGACGACCTTCCATTAACTAGCTAAGCTACTACTACTCCATGGGCTACTAATACATCGATTAGCAATGGATTATAAATATACTTCATTATTATGAAAATACCAGAGATGGCTTGAATAACACAGATAAACTATACATTGTCGTAGTCGAGTATTTATTGTATTTATTTTATCATTCAACACGTTTATATCTTCTGTTTACTCAGTTACAGTAATAACAATGTCTTTATCCATATCCCTGGAGCTTCATGAGTTCCGTTTCTTCTGTGACTGGATCTGTGGATTTTCTGTTCGAGGGCGCCCTCTGGCGTCCAGTATGAATGAAAAAGACATCATCCCCGGTTTCAAGATTCGAGATTCACAGACAAGGCTTGAGCTTAGTCCTAGACCTAGACTAAAATGTAACTCTTAGCTGTTTTAACTGAAAAAAAACTTGCACTGACTGATCCTAAAATATATCAGTGCGTTAGTTTTGGCTCAAGATGCACCCCAGTAATGTTTTTTTCTAAGCATGTTTATAAAAATGACTTAAATGTCCTAATTGAACTATGATCTAATCCTGGCTTAGTCTAAGCCCTGGCTGTGAAACCAGGCCCATGTGTTTGTATAGTGCTAATGGCCACTCCAATTATTAATTGGTAAAAATTTTTTATAAGTATCGGTTCAGGCACCATTTAGGCACCAGTACTGTTTTAAAAGTATCGATTTGGCACCAAAAAAAAAAAAAAAAAACGATACCCAACCCTAATCATAAGCAAGAGCCTTTTTTAAAACTGATACATTACTGTATATAAACTGACTATTTGTTTTGAGGAAAACGTGCATAGGAAAGAAAAATCACCAAAGAGATCTCTTTATTGCCTCGATTGTTTCTCGTAGACAGCAATGAAATTACAAGTAGAGCAAATGAGATCTGTCTCCAGCTTCTCAGATGATTTACCAGAGAAATCTCCTCTACTGTTTCAGAGATCTTAACAATGTCTCAAACTGTGCTCAGATTTGCTAAAACATCAAAGTATGTCACCAAAAGTCAGAGATATCAGTATGAACTCAAACATTTGAGTTCGAGCAATATTAATATAGGGCATATCTATGCTAAAAATGAAAATTCTGTCATTATTTACTCCCCATCATGTCATTTCAAACCTGTATGCATTTCTGTCTTCAGCAGAACAGAAAATAAGATTTTTTTAAGAATGTTGGGGGGGGGGGGGGGGGGCATTTTAAGAATGTTGTTTTTAAGAATATTTTTTCAAAATATCTTCTTTTATGGACAGAAGAATACTGTACAGTTTTGGAACGACATGAATAAAGGACAGAATTTTCATTTTTGGGTGGAGTATCCCTTTCATTGTTTCTTTTAGACAGAAATGAATTGCAAATGCCCACTTTTGCTTCTGTTTCCTGATCAAAGACAGAAAGCTCATGTGTCTCTGTGTATCAACATGAACTCACATGAACTACAGGTCAACCTCGGGCCCATTTGTGTCTATTTTCGATGGTATTAGAAGAAACATCTAAGACAAAGTTGAGACTTAAATGAAACATACTAGGATTTCCATTCCAAGTCTCCTGAGCTATGAAAGAGCTAGTCTGAGCATTAAAAATGACTCCTTCCATTCCAAGATTACTCCACTATGATATCACTTTTTACGATTATGATGTCAATACTCAAGATTCGACACATTTGATCTGTTGTGATTTAATCCTTGTAAGAATTCTGATTCTAATTCCTCATACCACAACACACGACAAACAACTGCTCGCGCTCCTTCCCTGCTGCTCGCGAAGACAAATGCACTTACGAGAACGTTTGCCCTAATAAAGCAGTTCAATAAGAATACGTGTCATCTTCTGATGATGAATCTTCCCGAGATCATTAGATTAAAATTAATCTTGCCGGCACGCAAAAAGACAGAGGCAAAAAAATAACAAAACACACACAAGCGAATCCAGGCGTTACAGCTCCACAATGGTGTGAAGGCAGTCACGCTCTGATTAAAAAGTTACATTAAAAGTGATAGTGATACATCATTACCTCCTGCATCTCAGGAAGCTCTCGCTCTATTCTGCTCTGCGACAGAGCACAACCCAACACAGGCAGGGTTCTTCCTGTGGAAGAGAAAAGACCACGCTAGCAAGGCACTCACTTGTAAGGATCTTCCATGTCTTCTTTTCGTCGTGGTAGTACTGAACCAGATTACTGGGGAGGCGGTCGGGACCCGGGGGCAGGCCTCCAACCAACAGGAGCAACCGTTTGTTTGAACGAATCCTGGGTTGCAGAGGGACGGGGAAACAGGTTCATTAACAATTCTGTCATTAGCTGTTATTAGTGCAGAGCAATTACATAGTGAATGAGATGCCACGACAAGGTAAAAGCGTGTACAAACACAAGGAGGGAGACAGCGAGCCGAGTAGAGAACATGGGAGAATATTAACGACTATCACCACCCTCAAATGAACGGCAAAAAGAGAAACGACTTCATTTTTAAGTTGTAGAATCAATTAGCCCCACTGCAATGATGGATCTGTGTGTGCGATGACAAGTGCACACTAATGCAGGATGTATTTTTAGGTCTAGTTACAAGTTATAACTAGTTCAAAGTCTCATTTTAAATTGCTAAATGAACATACGCACAAATATGTTAATCAACATAACGCATGTTTATTTATAACTGTTTGCTTTAAATGTTATCTGATTAGGCTACACACTTATACCTGGAATACTGACAAAATCAGATGTGTGGTTGGGATTGGGATGTTAAGGTTTTGACAGACTTTTTGTTTTTATCCTATTGGCCAAAGCTGTGCACGTGACTGCTGTCAACAATGCTTTTGAATATCTTGGCTGAATATGCATCCATCCATTCAGTCAATCAATAATCATATTAAACTAGTCAACTAATATCTAATCAATAGTAAAACGAATTGAGTTGCTTAGAGACCTTGCAGTTAGCCTGTGCAATTGAAATCATTGATTGAATAAGTGCTTTAAAGTCTGGATGTTCACTGTACACAGTCTTCAACACTAGAATCTTCATCAGGACACCGATAAAGTCATTTTCTGATTTCATCTTTTCAAGTTTCAAGTTCATGGATGATGCTCAGCAAATAATATTAACACCAGCAAAACAGAACAGGTGAAGAGAGCTGATACACAATGATGTGACAAGTGATTGCAAAATAATAAGTCAATCTAATTATATTAGCAAATGCATACTAATATACATTTCAAGCCCTTTTAACTTTCAATTCGTCGTAATTCCTGATTTCAGAACTGAAAAAAGTGACATTTAAAATAAGATTATCTCATTGCAAACAATCTCTGGCTCTCATATTCTCCAACAACTGATTCCAGTTTATTCCACAGTCACCTATTCCTGCTAATTATCCCATCTGCAGAATGCAATAATGTCTGCAGTATGCAAGCTTGCAACAGTGCTGAAATTAATCAACCTTGAAACAGCACTATGAGGAATAGAATGAGGATCTCACAGATAAGGCAAAGCGTGGAAACTGTGTGAACAAATATGGGATCAGATATTGCAACAAACGATTGTTAATCTAATCTAATTCACTTCACAAGTTAACTATGCAGCATGTAAGAACACATGAGATCTTTACCTGCGAGATTGATCTGTTTACTGACACCTGTCACAAGCCTGCCGGGATCACGTGCACGGTGTGTTGTGTAGTGCTCTACATTTACATACTCATGTCTGACATATACACAAGCTAAAGGATGAAAACAAACTTGACTCTTTCCTCTCACACAAAACTGTGAAAATACAAGTACTTGATATTGTTTATCTTCCTTATGCAGTTTTATTTTGCTTGTCTACAACAAAAGTTCCCATGGACACAACCCTTTTATTAAAATGTATATGTAAAAAAAATGCTTTATTAAAACAAAAAGACTAATCTCTACCCCAAAATTTACGGGAAGGTGTCAAGTTGGTGCAGAAGATCCTACCTGCTGGCTGTGGTCTGTCTGCAGTGCTGTCTGAAGGGCATCAGGTGGTAGTTCATGGCATCCATGAGCAGTTTCTGACACACCGGGTCGTTCCTCATAAAGTCCACCGACTGCACCCTCTCCACCAGCTCCGGGGCAGGGATGAGGGCGAAACGCAGGCGCTTCATCAGGTCGGGAGCGTGGTGCATCCTGGTCTCCCTGTCGTGCTCCAACCACAGCACGGACATCTGAAAGAGCGCCAGCTCTGACTCCACGGGCGAAGGCAGGGCGTCCAGCATGGCGCACATCTCCTCAAAGTTCAAGAGGAGCACGTCCTCCACCAGGTACTTGTTGGCGAGCTTCTTGGTCTCGTCCAGCCCGTGCAGAGCTGCGATCTTGCAGATCTGCTTGTAGTTCTGCACCGAGATCTGGTCGTTGAGGAACTGCACGCTGAGTTTGGTGATCTGCGGGATGTTGAGGATCTTGCTGACGGAGAGCACCTCCTCCACCGTGTCCAGGGAGAGGGTCACATTGGCCGTGTAGAGGTACTCCAGCACCAGCCGGAGACCGATGGAGGAGCAGCCCTGCAGCACCAGGTTGTTGATGGTGGAGCGCGGGCTGGGCAGGAGCTTGTCATCGGGGGAGGAGGACGGGGTGCCGCTGCTCCCTTGGTCCTTCGCCGCCAGCCCATCTTCTCTGCTCAGCATGTGTGTGGAGAACAGGGACCTGAAGTACTGTGAGCAGGACGCCAGCACAGCTTGGTGACAGTGGAACTGCTGTCCCTGCGCCGTGAGAGTCACATCGCAGAAGAGCTGCTTCCTCCACAGCAGGTTGAGACCGTGCAGCAGAGTGTCGCTGTGAGTCGGGTCAAACGTGGAGGTTCGGTCACCCGATCTGGACATGACTTCGGGGCTGCGCACACCTCCTGCGAGTAAACAATGCCATTGGTGCACTACACTGCATGGAAATGCATCAGCCGGTTTTATAAAAGCATATGCATTCGGAAGGTATCTCATTCATTCATCATGCATATATATGGAAGGCTATGTAAATATATACATCGTGCGTGCATGCAAATGTATTAAGTTTGCAGCATGCAAGCGCATGCATTTCCCAACCACACGCATCCTTGCATACCCATCTATATATCTCATGCATGCGTTCGTGAGCACGTCAAATCCGATGGCCGCTGCGGGCTGAAACAAACTACGCCGGGTTGTTGGAAAGCAAAGCCCACGATCTAGCCAACAAACTGCCCGCTATCTGTTATCCGGCCGCGCGAACACACACACACCCCCCCCCTTCCAAGACTTAAATGCATGCACACATTCCCCCCGATATGCGATACAAAAGCAATTAGTTTGTCTCCCGCAACATCAGCATCATCACCACCGTAGATGTGCGGTTGCGCATCGCTTTGGTCGGCAACAACACAATGCAATCGCTCCGTTCAAGAAACGGCAACTTTCAGCCCGTGGCACATTTACGCCCAGTGCGCACCCGTGCCGAATGCTAGTAGTAGGTATCCAAAACTTACCTGACTTGAAGAAAAGTAAAGCAATGGCTCCTTCAGTGCACTTTCTTTGTTTGGTCCTGTTGGAAAAGTCTATGATCGATGGATCAGAATCCTAAACATTGATCCCCGCTCATTCAAGCTCATTGATCATTTATTTTTCCTCTGAATTATCAACAAGAAGAAGTGTGTGTGAGTGTGAGAGGAGCCGTGTGCTTTCTGCAAGAGAAGAAGAAGAAGAAGAAATATACGTGTGACAAATTATGCTACCAAGAAACAACACATCATTATCCTTGGGCCTGGGGCTCAGTGAGTCGTAACGAGAGTAATAGGAAATCCACGGTCGGGGAGAGAAACGGACGCGCATGGCCGGTGGAGAGAGACCGCGCAGGGGTATGGATGCTGGAGAGACTCGCAAAATTATGGCTCAAGGCTATTGTAAAAACTGTCGAGCGTAAATGACTGCGATTTCAAACATCTATGGAAAAAGAGGAGAGGAGAAAAGGCGAGTCTTTCCTCTCTTTCTCTCTGCGTTATAGAGAGAACCGTCAAGTTTTAGTGCGCATTGCTAATTAGTCAATTTCTCTGTTCCTTCACAGCCCGACGCCTCTGCTGCTGAGCTGAAACTGCTAATTTCTGGGACCAGCCTTTTTTTGGGCTCTGAACGGGGGATGGATGAATGGCTTGTCTCGCACAAATGACAAAAAGCCCCCCTCTGCCTTAATCTCCATCGCCAAAATAACCCCATCTTTTTCTCCTTTTGCTTAGTCCTTCAAAAGAACGAACAAGGGACTTTGGGCAAACTTGTCTTTTGGTCTTGAGTAAGCATCATGGACATAACTTCAAATGCAAATTCAAATGCTGAATTATTTGATATATGAGCCAAACAAAGTTATTTAGTTCTGCGTTGTTTTAAACGACTTTTTAAACAATAGCACTTGATATGTATGAATTTATTTATTAAGTCTGACATTTCTAATGCATTTCTCACGCTAGAAGGGGTAAAAACTCAAAATAGATGCCCTGATGTGCAGCTTTCCAAATACATATTCATAGGAAACTACTGAAAATCCTTCCATTGTAACCTGTTCATTGAAAAAAAAGCATCCCTTTTCACTAAAATAATATTTTTTAGCTTATATGTACTGGGCACCATTGTCTAATGTTCATCCAAGTGTCTTGATCAAACAACTGGAAACCGTGTACATACTGAAACACAAAACAGGTAGCAGGTGACTAAATCTTCATATTGTAACATGAAATAGTTGCTTGACATGCAAGAAGGATTTACAATGCTACATAGCCATCTGGAAAACAGCATCAAGCTTGCAAAGCCATTAAAAGAAAAGGTTTGAGATAAAGCATATGGATCAAGTGAAGGATTCGACTTTTTTGTATCTGTTTTTTCAACATCATAAATGGCTAGATATAGCACTTCCTGTGCTCCTAATGAAAGTTTTACTGCTGATGCATTACTCATATGTCCTCATGCGTTCTCTGATAGTTCTCCTCACACACCGTGTTATTCAGTGTAGAGAACATCTTACTTAATCGAATAATCTGCAGATGAAGGAGGATATATGAGAATGCAAAAATGCACTTCATGGAGAAACATGTTCACTTCTGACAGGTGCTACCTGTTCTCCACTAAGCATACTGAATATTACATAAACAGAAGCATCAGATTCAAGTATTTTGGATAATTGTATATCCATTTTGAAGCTGCAATAAAATTGCATGCGTTTACTTTGTATTATTAACCAGAAATACAGACCTATACTGTGCAGTTGTTCAATTTCCAATTTGTTCACTACTAAAGCGAGTGTGGCCTTGTGGTCACATATTCGTGATCTATAAATCTGTACATTGCCTGTTGTTGCACAGCACTGGTAACGTCGTGCTACATCAGCTGCCAGCTGGCCCAGATTTACTCAGATTGCAGCTTTGCATTACATCCAATCCTGTAGAAACCATACATCAATATTTTATACAGCTCAACTGTCATCATGTGACAGCATGTGCTATTATGACATTATGAAATAAACCATTGCATTACTCTTAAAAAGAACAGAATATGATGAAACGGTACCATTTGATGAAGGCGTGATCAGCGCTTAGTCCATTTCAGAACATATTATGAGCTAAAAGAGCACAAGTTAATAAAATATAGAATATATCAAGTCATGCAGCATTGCGATGTATATGCCCAATTAGTCAAACATATGTACTGTTTGTTAGTAGGTAAGATTAACGCTTCTAAATCTTCATATTTTAACATAGTTGCTTGACATGCAAGACAGATTTATAATGCTACATAGCCATCTGGAAAACAGCATCAAGCTTACAAAGCCATTAAAAGAAAAGGTTTGAGATAAAGCATATGGATCAAGTGAAGGATTCAACTTTTTAGTTGTGCTTTTGACACCATAAATGGTTAGATATAACACTTCCTGTGCTGCTAATGAAAGTTTTACTGCTGATTTGTCCTCATGCGTTCTCTGAAAGATCTCCTTCACTATTTGATGAAGTGAAAGAATGAATTAAATTAACTGTTCACAACATCAACATTTCGTCAGACTGTTAAGGTTCACATAATGGATGCATTTCCTGAGAAAACGGTCACTAATGGGTCCTTAAGCAAGGAATCCATCTCAGATTGCTCCACGAGGGCCTGAAGACACTTTAGCACTGGCTAAATGATAAAAACTTCATACAGACTGCATCAGCAAACTTTACCTTGCATCTGCAGTGTTACCCAGTATTATTTTAGTATCACTGATATACTATAGTTTTTAATAAATAATATATTTTAAATTCATTTTTATTTTTTATTTTAAAGTAATTTTGATGTGTTTTTTGTCATTTTTATTTATTACATACACTGTAAGAAAAAAACAGCGGAAAAAATGAAAAAGGATATTAACTGTTAAATTTATGAACATTTCCTTTAACCCTTAAACACAACACAATGCAATGCATAAATTAAAATACTGGCAAAACACCTGTGAAAATCAATATGGAACATTAATTCCCCATAAAAAAAGAAAAAACAAACACTATTATGAACGAGTTTTCTGTATCTGATTTTTCACTGCTGTATACATATTTTGCATTGCATTACTTATCTATCTATCCATCCATCCATCCATCGTCCGTCCGTCCGTCCATCTAGAGTTCATTTTAACACAGGTTTGGCCAGTTAACATTTTATTTTATTTAAATTGATTTTTATTATATGTATAGTTTTATTGAACTATAATATCCCAGTATTTTCTTATTTTTTATTATAAAATAAGGTCTCAGGCCCCTCCTGCAACATTAATAAATGGGATTTTTCACTAGTTTAAGAGAAAATCATAACTGATTTCCTAGAAAAACAATAACACACTTTTGCTCGATGAAATGCATGATTTGAGACATTGCAAAATGTTGCAGGAGGAGTTACTTTGTCATGGTTCATGAAAACCAAAACATATACTGACTTGCAGCATTTAAACAATCAAGTTGCATATTGGAAGAGCATTTGGTGGAAAGCAGAAAAGTAGTTATGGTTTATGGAAAGAAAAAATGTACAACAAATGTTAAGAGACAGCTTGAACGGAGATCTACTCTTTGGTTTCAGCCGTTTTAGTAACGGATTATTACCTGGTATTACAATGACAGTTTTGCTCTCTCCTCCTCAGTGAAGAGTCTGTGCTCGTGACTTGAAGAGACCAAGGGGCTCAATTGATATGACATCAGTTAATTCTCTGTTGACTTGTTATACAGGCTGAGATGGCCGTCTTTGAGTCTTTAAGCTCTGTACTGCTACAGGGCTCTCCAGGGGCCGGCGGGCTTCAGACGGAGGGGCACTCCGCTTGTGCCACGTTATGGAGGAGTGTTGAGTGAACCTCGTCACGTTAGAAGCGGAATCCGTGGACTAATTAAACCCTCAGAGACCGCAAAACGCAGACCAGATTTACAACTCTCTCCACAACTGTTAAACCAACTCCTATTTATCGCTCAAATTACAGACACTGCACCCATGAGTGGACCGCAGGCCAGACGGCAGTGCAACTGGATTCTATGTCACATTCAGGATGGAGGTGCATGTATGTGTGATGCTGAAGGTGTAGGGCGCGGAAATGTCCTATCAAGATATGGAGTCTGAGTTTGACTAGTTGTTCGGCAGAGATGGTTGAAATACTTGCCGTTCATTTGCTTTTAAGGTTCAAATATGTATTCAAAATTGTCTGAGAAAGCCTTTGAAATTCAAATTCAATTCCTGAATTTAAATTCAGCCGACAAACAGAACGCAGAAGAATTGCAAATTGAATATAAAGAAGTAAAAGGAACACATTTAACAGTCATTTTAAACAAAAAAAGCACCGTTTGTCAGATAAATTTTGAATTGACAAACTTGAACTTGACAAATTCTTGTTTGAAAGTTTTGAAAGACCTAACGGACGGACAGACAGACAGACAGACAGACAGACAGACAGACAGACAGACAGACAGACAGAGACAGACAGACAGACAGACAGACAGACAGACAGACAGACAGACAGACAGACAGACAGAGAGAGACAGACAGAGACAGACAGACAGAGACAGACAGACAGACAGACAGACAGACAGACAGACAGACAGACAGACAGAGACGACAGACAGACAGACAGAGACAGACAGACAGACGGACGGACAGACAGACGGACAGACAGACAGACACGGACAGACAGACAGACAGAGACAGACAGACAGACAGACAGACAGACGACAGACAGACAGACAGACAGACAGACAGACAGACAGACAGACAGACGACAGACAGACAGACAGACAGACAGACAGACAGACAGAGACAGACACGGACAGACGGACAGACAGACAGACAGACAGACGGACGACAGACAGACAGACAGACAGACAGACAGACAGACAGACAGAGACGACAGACAGACAGACAGACAGACAGACAGACAGACAGACAGACAGAGACAGACGGACAGACGACAGACGGAGACAGACAGACAGACAGACAGACAGACAGACAGACAGACAGACGACAGACAGACAGACAGACAGACAGACAGACAGACAGACAGACAGACAGACAGACGGACAGACAGACAGACAGACGAGACAGACAGACAGACAGAGACGGACAGACAGACAGACAGACAGACAGACAGACAGACAGACAGACAGACAGACAGACAGACAGACAGACAGACAGACAGACAGAGACAGACAGACAGACGACGACAGACAGACAGACAGACAGACAGACAGACAGACAGACAGACAGACAGACAGACAGACAGACAGACACAGACAGACAGACAGGACAGACGGACAGACAGACAGACAGAAGACAGACAGACAGAGACAGACAGACAGAGAGACAGACAGACGGACAGACGGACGGGACATGATAGACAGACAGAGACGGACAGACAGATAGATAGATTTAAATAGTTCTTTACTGATACTATATAATACTTATAATAATATTTTCTTACTTTATCTTATACAACCCAATAGATGTGAATGTTATATCTCTAATCATTTGGAAATTAGACTTGATTATTGAAGCAAAACTGAGAATGATGTTAGCTTAATGATTATTGGGATGCTAGAACAGAATCCCAGTCGTGATGCATGTGTTGTTGTTTTGTTTAAGTGCATGTTAATGCATTACATGAATATATCTGCCAGACAGTTTTACTCAAAGCAACATACAGATAAACGTAACCAGTATGTGTGCTTGCTGGGAACTGAACCCATGACCTTGGTGTAGCCAGATGAGTCTTAGGAACATGATTTGGTCAAAAAATAAAATATCATAACAGCATCAAGGCATGACTGCAAATGCTCTCTTAATGCATACACAACTGTATATTTTCCACGGAGCATCAGAGAATTCACGCCCTCGCTGGAGACATACATTGTTAACACAAAGAGAAAGCTAATCTAAAACAATCTATCTACAGAAACGAGGCTGAATGGGACCAAGCGAAGGCAAAGTTGGAGGCATATTTCCTCTGCCTGGCTGCAGAGGAGAGAGTATGCTAAGATAGAAAGTATTATTTTCCTAAATGGAAGGTGTCAGATGGTCACGCTGAGGTGATCGGCTGTTCGAGATCACTGCTTCCCATCTGCAATTTGTGACGTGTGAAAGATTCAGCCCAAATGTGCTCACAAACTGGAAATCCACAGCACTTTTTCTTATCGGTGCCAAGCAAGATAACCAGCTGCTTTACAGATCAGGGAACATATCATATTAATATCATGGAGTGTTGTGATATCATCTTGTTTGTAAAAATATTTTTGTTAACTAAGTGTGGTGGGACGGCAACCTCTGAAAGTGGCTGTTTTATTTATTTTTTTATTAAATCTAATTTTCGCACAAAGTATGTGAAAAGCTCTTGCATATTAGGTCACTGGCTGGAACAGGAATTATTTTGTTTAAATAATTGGAACGCAGCAAATTTATTTTCTACAGCTTTTGCATTTCGTTATCAGTACTAGATGATAAAATGCTAAGCTAGTGTGAATTACATGTGATATTACATGTCTTCATTGTTGAAATGCCCCTCTAAATGTATCGCACCCGCAAAGCAGAGGTCAAAGTAACCCCCGTTCATGGCTTTAATGGCAACAAACAGTGAAGACGTGATGAAAGCATGCACTCGATGACACCTACAGCACTCGTGATGTAATCAATTAAAGCTAATCTTGTTAGTGTAGTACTGGGAGCAGTGCTTATGAGGTTTTGCATCACTGCAATTAACAAATGAACGATGTTCTTGTATTTAATGTTTTGTTCTTCTGTATGCTGAGATGCTTAGCTTTTTGAAATGTTATTATGAGAGCAGCTAAGCTGTTTTGCATCGTATTTTAAAACATTATGTTAAATAATCAGAACATGCCCCACTTTACCTGCATGCAGACTTCACATACTGTACATAAATATAATGCATAAATATTATTTAGGGTTATTTCACTTACCCGAATCCTACTTGCTTTAACAAAAACAAATAAAAAAACACTATTTACAGTGAGAAAAGCTTTAAAGAAGGACTAATATAATATAATGTTTAAAATCATATCAATAAAATACATACAATTATAATTATATATAAAACAATAGATTTAATAACATATAAATAGTTTTTAATAAAAAATTAAATACTACAGAAATCAAATCCCTAAAATAATAGTTTAAAATATATAAAATTATACTAATATATGATAAAGTTAAACTATTAGTTTTAACAAATAGAATAAGTTTAACAAAAATAATAAAAATAAACATTTGTAATAAATTATGCTTTTATCCTTCTAGGCAGGATTATACTTTTTTTACTAAAACTAAAAAAATAAAAAATAAAATAAAATAAATATTATATTATATAATTATATTATTTTAGCTAGATGCCAAGGCAATATTTGCTATTTTTGTTTAGTTTAAATTGAAGTAATAAAATAACATAAAAATAATATAAATATAATGAAATTGTATAAATGTAATAAAATAACATATAATATATTATCATAAAAATACTAATTAAATAAAAACTTAATAAAAAAAGAGATATGAAAAATAATGACAATGACAAAATCACACAACAAATTATTAAAACTTTCACAAAAAATGAAAATAACAGAAGATATAAAATGAAATGTAATTCAGAATCTTAATAAAAATAAAAAACTACGCTCTTTACAGATCATTGTATAACTGCTAAGATACAGTGTATATTCTGTAACTGTCAGTGAGAATATGAGATATTGGTGTAATATGAGGAACATACTGAGACTGCGGCCCACGGGGGTGTTGATTAGGTGTGGAAGTTGGGCGCGTTGTGTCTCCATCACATATGGGGTTCTAATGGGCGACTCCCGGACCAGGTGGGCCCCGGTGTTTAGAGACCTGCAGACGATCACTCATGACAAAGAAAACAGCAGAAGAAGAGAGAGAGAGAGAGGTATCAGGGTACTGGTGTGTACCTTAGGGAGCAGCTGGGCAGCTAGGACAGAGGCATGATGGGATACTGGAGGAACACTGGCATGTGTGTGTGTGTGTGTGCCACTAGCGGGTAGCCATCCTCAGGGTTGGCAGCGGCGAAGGAGCCGTGTGCGCTGGAGCGGCCGTGGACGCAGTGGCGCGATCACCTGGGGAAGGTAAAGCCAGCGGAGCAGAGCTGATGCTTATTTCTGGGGAGAACTGGGAGATTTTATTCGTTAAAGTGGTGCCCAAACACTCACAGCCTCAAAAATATAGCTCAAAAATTAGAACAAAGAAAGCCACGAGGGAATTGGAAGTATCAAAATAATCAAATTGTAAATTATTAGAAGAATATGATTGTTAGTTGCCTTTGAAACACAAGCAGAAATCATTTCGGAGTTATTGGTAAAAAAAAAGCTTCTTTTCAACATTAAAATATTCATAAGAATATTTCATATTTAATATATTTTATCAATTTTACTAAGTGTTTTAGATTGTAATTTAGCACATATACATATCATTTTATATGTAAGATTTTTTTACACATTAAAAAGTGAGTGACAGTAAAGACATTTATAATGTTATAAAAGTATTTTTTTTAAATAATCCAAAATATTTCAAGTAGATGCTGTTCTTTTGAAATTTGTTGTAAACAAAAATATGAAGCAGCACAACTGTTTTAACATTGATCATAATCAGAAGTGTTTCTTGAGCAGCGAATCAGGATATTAAAATGATTTCTGAAGATCATGTGACGCTGAAGACTGGAGTAATGATGCTGAAAATTCATATTGCAATACATTAGATTTTAATACACATAAAAACAGAAAAGTTCTAATAAATTCTATTAATATTTTATCAAATATATCCGTTTTACTTGTATTTTTTGAACACATATTATCCTTATACTTCTATTATTATATCAAAAGTAGCATCATCCCTTCTTTTTCTATTCTTACACTAACATTAAAGTCAAAAAACAGACATTCACAAACATGAAGTCTTTCATTTCTCTCCGCTCTTTTGTTCTGGCGCCAGCGGTTCCCCTTCCAAAATGTGCTTTGTGTCTAATATGGTCAGCGCCACACAATTACTCCCTCCAGTGAAAAGTGAAACAAACGCAGGGCATGTCGAGCATTTTGCATTATCTGCGCTCCTTGGATAGTCTAACAATAATAACTGTAAGACAACGTCAAGCCGAGGCTGCCAAGCTCAGCTAGCACGTATTAGAACTTTAGAAATGAAGTTTGGGGTGAAATAGAGTGCTGAAAACGGTCGGATTCAGGAATTCTGCCACGTATTATGCATTTCAGATAATATTAATGCATATATATATGTATAATATAAATGTACAGGACAGAGTTAGAAGGGAAACCTAGTGATTTTTATCCTGCACCACCAAAACATTGCTTTTCTGACATTCTCATCTTGAATTTATGCAAAGCATAAATTCAGTATGTTCTAGAGTATTTATAATGTAAATGATATTATTAATCAATAAATGGTAATCATTTTTTATATTATGAAGTGGAATTATTTTATACTATATCATATATAATATGGCCCAAGCACGGCAAAAAATAAACAAATATATTTTATTTTGATAAAATATATATTTATATTAATAAAAATGACAATATTTAATAAATGCATTAACGTAAAAAAATTTTTTTACGTTATTTTAAAATTATATATACTTTTTAAAATAAAATATTTAAAATAAATATTTGTATATATATATATTATTTTTAATTATTATTATTTGTGTATATATATATATATATATAATTTATTTTTTTTTTAAATATTTAAAATTCATATTTGTACATTTATTATTTATATATATATTTTTTTTTATATATATATATATATATATATATATATATATATATATATATTATTATTTTTTTATATTTAAAATTCATATTTGTACATTAAAATAAATATTTTCATATTTATAAAAATATTTCATGAAAAAAAATCTTATATTATAAGATTTTTGATTTTGATAGACATTCATTTTAAAATGACAAATTCAGTGTATTTCTCACAGAGAGCTTTTGAAATGATTTCAGCAAATTTGGAACAAAATGAGTACAACACACTTATGTTTTTGTAATTTTCAAACAAATTGAGAGTGAATAATTAATGCCAATATTTAAATTTAAACCCAAAGTTTAGCTTTGAGTACGCGCCAATATGAATATGCCACAAGAGTGAGTGACATTTTGGTTGCACGGGATAAAAGTCACAAAAGTGAGGTTTAATTATGAGAGCACTTGTGTGTTTATAACGTACCTTCATGCATCCGTCCAATCAAAATATGTCTCATCACACGTGTTACATATGAGCGTCACGTTAACGACATCTGTAATGAGAAAACACAGATATAACATCCACGATCACGTTAGGCCCAAAGCTAAGCATCATCCCTCCGCAGTATGCATTTGTTGTCACGGTGCAAGTATTAATAAAGAGATTTTGTCAAACGTAACTCGTGTTTAATTGCCGTCAGGGCGGTTTGACTGAATCCGTCCTTCAGCATCTGCATTGCTGAGCTTCTCTCCCCTCTTTTTCTTCATCTCCGTCTCATATCTTTCCCCTTACTGCACCCATCGAGTTGGCACCAAACCCTTCAAGATGTCCCCAGCAGGCTCTTGCTTCGCTGGCCGCGTAGTAGACTGTGTGGTTTCCTTTAAACAGCTGTAATTTGTATTTCCAATCACTGTGCTGATTTCTGCTCATTATATTGCTGTTTCACACCGGTAAGTGAGCAAAAGTTTGGATTGATTGACTCTAATTAACTAAAAAACGTTCCGAGCCAGGGGTTTATTACCATGCTAGCTAGCCACAAATGTCAGAGACTTTCACAAATTATTATCCTGTTAAGATGAATGTGTGGGGAGGCAGGGAAGTGTGGAGACAAAGAGAACATATATTATTTTCATGACGAATTTGTTTATCGCTCTTCTTTTTTCTTCCACTTTTTCAGGTGTCTTATTTTCCAATTAAATACACACAGACTCGGCATCTGTACACATTTCAAGGGCTGTCATTGCCTGGTGTTGCAGCATGATGCCTGCAGGAGTACATGTATGCATGTCTTGTAATTATGATCTCTTCGTTGTTGAATTGGCCATCAGAATATTAGAAACTTGACTCTACAAAGTCAAGCTTTAATCGTGCATTCAATCTGATTTGAAGTGTGTCATTTCTGCACCACTAGCGTCACCAAACACAACTGCAATATTTTGGTTTTCTTACACTTTTTAATGTACAATACAGCATCTGTGTATGCGTATGTGTAATAGAGTCGTCTGACGGTTGCTAACCCTCTGTAAGGTTTGATGCATGTCTCTGTTGAAATGAACGGCAGTGGTGTTTCCCGGCCTGGTGTCATTTATTTCACAGGATTGATCGGAGGCTGGAAGAGCAGACAAATGTGTTTGGGAAGTGTTCTAATTTAAAACATGTCTGCCTGACCTGGAAGAGAAAGCTAAGAGGCAGTCTATCCTTCAAAACCATGACCCGGGTGTCCGAGGTGCCAGCAAAGTTTACTGCGCGAACAATTGTACAAAGCTTAGACTAGACAAAAGCAAAAACCAGCAGGTGATACAGAACAAAGCACAGTGTGTTTCATTAGTGTGACAACCGGAGCACTCTTTGAGCCCATTGCAATGTTATATATATATATAAATATGCAAAATAATGATCTACTGTTAAATAATATATACAAATATGTAAAATAATGATAAATCTATGATTACTATTACAAATAAAAATACTAATTATAATTTTTTAAACATTGGCATTTTATCTGACTATTCAATAACCGTCTGTTTACAGTTGTCAAGCAAAATATCAATCAAAGTTCATTCAATAAACGAATGATTGCTGCATTAATATAAAATTCAACAGTTGTGTGTTCACAGGTGGGCATATACTGGCTCATCCAATCAAATTTTAGAGCTATTGATTGTATAATATCATCTTCTGCCACCTCTATACTGTGTCTAGACAGTTTGTTCTGCTGATCACAGGAAGTAAGAGTCCAGCCGCTGTCTGTTATATCCTCTGCAAATGCAGAAGAGCGGGAAACACATCCACTCCAATGTGTTTCAAGAGGAATAGTCAAGAGGAATAGTATGTGTTTCAAAGGAATAGTATGTGTTTCAAGAGGAATAGTATGTGTTTCAAGAGGAATAGTATGTGTTTCAAGAGGAATAGTATGTGTTTCAAGAGGAATAGTATGTGTTTCAAGAGGAATAGTATGTGTTTCAAGAGGAATAGTATGTGTTTCAAGAGGAATAGTATGTGTTTCAAGAGGAATAGTATGTCTCTCAGTCATCCATTACGTTCTCTTTCTGTATCCTCTGTTCAAAAGTTGTATTGCTGTCATGGGAGTGTGTATGCTTCCGGCCCATTCATTCATGTCAAACCAATCTATAACACTTTACAGGAATAAATGTCCATTTCCACATCTACATAATCTCCCAAAAACCTCACAGGTATAAATATAGCTTCAATTCTTAAACGCAGCTTCTAAATTCTTATTAAGAACCGTTTTTAATATATACGCTATATGGTCCTTAAGAGTTCCTGATTGGTTCATTAGTGGTTCAAATTAAAACCTTTATTTTTAAAAGTATATTTAGAAGTATTTAGTTTAAAAATTAAGTTTAGAATGTTTAATCTGTTCCGTTGCCATGACGATTTTGGGTCGTCAAAACAAAAACAAACAAACAAACAAACACATATACATATATATATATACAGTATATATATAAACTACACTTATTTTACTTCATCTACTTTTCCAAGGCCTTACTCCATTTCTAGTTTTTGTTTAGTTTAAATGCTATAAATAACTTACTAAACTAACTAAAACTATAGACATATTTAAAAAATTATAAAATGACAACAAGATGACTAAAACTTTAAAATGGAAACATAAAATATAAAAATGATTCAAAATTAAAAACGAATTAATTAAAATAAATTACACTAATTAAAAACTAAAATAATAATGATTAATGCAGCATTTATAGGTCTTCGTTAATGTTCTTAATGTTAACATCTTTTAAACTTTGACAAATGCACACATTGTTCATTATTAACCATGTTAAGTACCTAAGACTGTGTTGTAAAATTTCACCCAGCAACCTAAAAGATGATTCTTATTATACCAAATATTCCAAAAAGGATGTCCTTTTCTGATGTCTTTGCTTGACTATAATAGTTTCGGTCAATCGTAACTGATATTTCATTAATAATTGTGTTATTTGACATCTCACCAGAGGAGGCACGACAAGGCGCGAGGGTAAAAGAAAGAAATAAGTAAAAAAGTTAAAGGCGCATTTATACCAAACCATCAAAATGAGAAGTCATTTTTGTAAATGAAACCTATTTGTCGCTAGCGCACATCAGTCTTGTGAAGCGGGGTAAATTAGGAGGCTTGTGTTTCCGTGGGGTTGTGCAGAATGCCAGTGGGTAGCGTTCACACAACATCCCTCTGTGCATACTATTTACCCCTGGATTGCTTCAGGCTAATGTCTCAATAATTTTCCCTCTTTTTTTTTTTTCGCAGGTCCTTCCCACAAAGGACTTGACTAATGATCCATGGACAAAATGAAGCATTCAAATTTATTCATTAATCATTCATCTCCAGCTCATTGAAAATGCTAAACTTCCACAAAATTAAGATTGAATATTGAAAAGTGATTGAGGGAGACAGCTCTCGGAGGAGACAGGAAAAGAGAGGATAAACAAGCAAGAAAGGAGGGGAAAAAATGACAAAGGACGCAGAGCAAGAGGCGGTCGAGACCGCCCCAGCCGGGTTAGGGTTACGCAGGTATACTATCCGCTAGTTAAGGTCAGAGGGGTTTAAGTAGGTGTAATTAGATCCAAGAATCTAGAGAAGCGTAGAATTTCTGTCAACACAGCCCCCTAATTATTCTCTTTTCCAATTAATGGTGACATAGATTAATTATCTGATGAGGCAAAGCCAATTGCAATCATTCACCCCGCTAAAATTAGATCATTCCTGACAGTAGCATGAAAGTCACCTGCTTCATTGTTATGGATTGGGCCGTGAGCGTCGGACAGGGGAGAGAGAGAGTGAAGCATGCTGGGGGTTTAAGTAAGTTGTCTGGCGCAGGTGAGCGTCCAATTACTCCGCTATCTGAACTGTAGGCGTCTTCCTGCTCCATCCGCCGGCATCTGCGACGGGTCTGTTTGCTTGCTGCGGGACATGGCTGCTAGTTGAGTCATCTGTCAGCGAGAGCAGGAACTCAGAGAGGCGCTGGATTGCGTTTGACAACTCCTCCTGTTTAAATAGGCAAGCAAATGGAATCAATGAGTGCTGCTAATTCAAAACCTGTAGTGGAGCCGGAGCCCGCAACAGATCGACGTCCACGTTCACTGCGTATATAGGAAAGGCCGGTATAGCTGGTCAACGGCGTGTGTTGTGTAAACTAACCAGCTAGACTTTCTTGGTGGCACTAGCGCTAGTCTAGCATTTCCATTCGAATATATAACCACTACAGATCAGAAGTTTGGGGGTCAGTAGGATTTGGGGATGCATTAAGTTGATCAAAATTGACAATAAAGACGTTTACAATGTTACAAAAAAATTCAGTTTCAAAAAATGCTGTTCTTTCTAACTATTCATGAAAGAATCCTGAAAAAATGTTTGTTTCCACAAAATATGATGCAGCATAACTGTTTTCAACATTGATGATAATAATGTTGAATGGAAGCATATTAGACTAAAAAAAGTTTCACTCATAAATTTCTAGTCAATTTCATCATTAATTACAATTTCAGTCAGAGCATAAAGACGCATAAATGCATAAAACATACTTCAATAATGTTATATTTACAACTCTGAAAATCAGTTTTACAGTGTAAAATGATTTCTGAAGGATCATGTGACACTGAAGACTGAAGTAATGGCTGCTGAAAATTCATCTTTGCATCATAGGAATCAATTTCATTTCCAACTGTATTCAAATAGAAAACAGTTATTTTATATTGTAAAAATATTTCAGTTTTTACTGTATTTTTTATCAAATAAATGAAGTCATGTTGAGCAGAAGAGACTTCTTTCAAAAACAAAAACATATATATTTCCTACCCCAAACTTTTTGTATATAATGTTCTACCAAATTAAAATACAAAAATATAAAATAAATTAGCATACATTTTGTCCAGGTACAAAGATAGTTTTGAATGGTTGTCATTGGAGAAAGATGCTTTTTATCCATAAATCAGTTTACTTTTCCAAGTCAAACTTTCCTGAATGGTAAGAGCGACACTGACAATTGAGACACTTTTAGTTTGTAAGACATAAGATTGAGAAAGGACCGAGAAAGACGGTGTGTGCCACACTCCTGGTGAACCGCGCACATGGGTTCAGAGCATGCCTGTTTTAAAAACCTCAGCAACCAGTTTTTCTATTAAACTGCCTTGCACTGTCAACCAGCTTGGGAACTGAGCTGGCCTAGCCATGCAGACATTTTCTGACTAACAATTATATCAGAAACAAGATCTTGGATTACGGTCCCCCGAGAGCAGTGCAGTGGGCGTTCGCTCCAATTATTACTGGCCATTCACAACTCTCCACCCTGCTCTCTGTTGTTAGCAATTGTCAATTATGCTATCCCTGGTGTAAACTTGCATAACCCGGAACTGAGCGCCCAATCTTGCAGCGGCGCTTCGAGATGACAGGCCTGCACGCTTTCTCTATTTCGTTTTACTCTTCCCCCCATCTCTATACTTCAGTAGAGCTGCTTGGAAGCAGTCATTTGTTTCTCAGGAAGACAAATCAGTGGAACTAGTTTTTACAATCCGCAACCTTCAGGTTCCTCATGAATAGATGGGTGGACAACTTTTGCTTGTGGTGTCTTTTAAAAATGTTCGGGACAGAATTGGCCTTTGCACACAGGGCAATGAAATATTTGTGATGCGTTAATATGAGTTAAAGTCAGGAAATGGTACATTTACACATTACAATAAAAACATACTGCAAGTTTCATGCCTCAAAACTAACTCCTCACTTTATAATATTTTTTGAGTTAAGAGTTGTTGTTTTGCACTCTTCTGAAACACCAGGATCTGAAATTGCCCCATTTGTGACGTCATGATTTCTCTCTGTTCAACAATAGATGTAGACAACCTGCACCTCTAAAAACGATTAGAACTATCAAACTATTAGAAATGCATTGTACAAATTATTTTTTTACAACATACCTGAGCGACTGAACAAGAATGCACACATTTGGAACGGAACGTTGATCTCTTTTTACAAGAAAATTTAACTTTTTTGATGCACAAAAACTAGAATCATATGCTAACCTCAAGAAACAAGAAAACAAGAAGCATTTCATTTTTTAAGTAAAGTGAATTCAGGTACATTAGGACACTTTTTGCCATTGAGATGAGTGGGAAAATGGCCCAATTATCCGTAATTAACCATATCGTTTTACTCCAAATGTGTGGAAACAAATAAACTGTGTATTTAAAACTGAATAAATGACATACTTAAGAATGGTGAATAATCTTGAAAAGAAAGCCAAAGAGAAAGAAACTTCAGTGATTCGATGGTGTAAAAACGAGTCCATTTTCAACCATGCAAAAATAAAGCACAATTATTGTTTGTGTTGTGATAGCGTTGAGATATTATAAGTGAGAGTTATTTTCTTCCATAAGCACAAGAGGACCTCTTGTCACAGGGCCCGGGACAACATTCCCGCATGTCCCCCTGACAACGGACATGAATATATTAGTGTTATTGAAAGCTTGGCATGCAATGGAAACATGACTAGAACTTATATGACCAGGAAATAGCTGTCAGAGGCATTGCCAAAGATGGCTAACAAAAAGGTTGTGTGCAATCCAGAAAGAAAATCTTCAATCAGAGATGTAAGTTTGGAAAATCTAGCCCTCTCGTACAACTTTTCTCTTTCTTTGCTGAAATATTTTCTAGATTCCTGTCTTGTCTCCACAACCCCATGTCCCATATGCCAGAGGCTGTTTGGCCATTGTATAGCAGTGTGCTGCACAATACAAAGACAACAGCAAGCTGTTACAAACTAGACTTTCTAATACCACGTTTATTTATTCCCAAGCCTTTAACATCTAAGGTTAGTGACTTCATGACTGGGTCATTTAAGAACTGCGGTGCTATTTTGCTATGCCTTGCTATACTCTGATTTTACAATGTAAAGTCTCCTCTACACAATGCTAGTCTGTCTCTGGGGGAGGAGATCAACGCAGAGCTGAGACAAAGTTTAGAGTAAGGCTGCTCCTTCTGTCCTTCACACTCGGAGGAGCTTGAAGAACTCCTCGTCTTCATGCTCCATTCACCAGCCTGACTTCCAGAGCCACAAACACACCGCCGCTCACCTCATTATAAGCGCGCATAGCACACCTTCCACTGAGACCAAATGCCTTTTGCGTTAGAGCATCCAAACATTGCGGTTACATTATTCCAGTATAAAAAAATCGTGTTAAATGCAATGCTAATTTTAATCACTATTTAAATATAATTTGAATGGCTATTCATCTGGTCTACATTATATCTGTGTGTGCTAGATGGACACTTGTCTCGATGTTTTTTCAGCACCTTACACATCGCCACATTTTTAAAGGGGTCATGACACCATGATTTTAAAATTATTTTAATATGTTCCTTGAGGTTTACTTAGGGCTGGGCGATAAATCGATAACGATAATTATCGTGCGGTATAAATTTCCTTGATAAACGATAACAAGGGTTTGATAAATGTTCGATATAATGTTTATGTGGAACGAAAGAGCGCTAGTCATTTGAAGAGCTCCACTCGGACTGTTTATCCGTTCGGAACAAAGTTTAAACGGCGGCGTGAGCTCACTGGAGCAGATCCGTTTACTCACTGATGAGTCTCAAAGAATTTGGTCAAATTCGGTCAAAGAATTCAATTCTGGATTATTTGTATAGCGCTTTTTACGATTCAATCATTGCAAAGCAGCTTTACAGGAAATTAAGTTTCCACAATATATTTATATATTGTAGAAACTTAATATATTTAACTTATGGCTAAATTAGGTAATTCTGTATATTGTCTGATGGTTGGCATCCTCTGAGGGGTTAGCATCATCTCTTCTCAGGCGTTTCGAAGAACACAAATAACTCGGTTTATAGCCCCATGATAACAGTGCTGACAAACAGGAGAAAAACTGTGAGCAACGATACAGTCAGCAGACTTTTTAATCTATAAATCGCCATCATTTACAATATATTTACTACAGTATATCTTAATAAAGTTTTGCACAAAAAATATAAATAGTGGAACAATTATTATTTTCAACGATCATTCTGAGTGACTTAATGTTTTAAGGGGCGGGTCCTTTAAGGCTTGCCAGTAATCAGCCACTGTCATTGGCTAACGTCATTGCATAGGAGACAGTATCATCACCTCCTCGCTATTGTATGTGTGTTTTGACAACATGAAAAAAAAGGTAATTTCCAGACAAAGCATTAGGAAATCATTTACTTACACTTTGTGGTGCAGCTGCAGTCAGATCTAGTACCTCTTTCAACAAATGTTTTTTGTGAACTCTCCATGACACTGTGCCTCGTTTACAAAACAAAATACTCCGAGAAATCCTCAGACATGATCCGGGTGCCATTAAAAATAAACTATCCATTGTTTCTTATGCTGGGGTCCTTCTGATATAGGTACAAAGATGCGAACGAGCGGTTTAAACGAAACGCATCAAAGCGAACGCTCTTTCCCTTCATTTGTCCTGACGACAGACTCAAGCACGTGGACTGTGTCAGAAAGCGAACGCGCATCTGTATACTTTATCCAGTGTAGACAAGATAGCGACACTCGTATTCAGCGCAATAAAGTGCCAAGCCGCTAAGAGACTGAACGCTAGTGGGCGCGAGATGGTGAGAAGATGACTATTCGTCGATGCCTTGCTCTGGAGGCAGTGTTTATGCAAATATTTGTGCCCGGGTGACGTCATCTTGCACCTCAGAACCAAAACAAGCCATTTTTGGAGCTCGATTAAAGAAATGCTTTGTTTATAATGAGGAGGACGTTTGAAGATATGAAACTTGCAGGATGTTTTAATGGTACAAAGACCTCTTATATGCCAAAACCCCTTTAAGACGTCATCAGCGAATGGCCCATTTATGCAGACAAAATATTTTTTTTGTGATCTGACACTTTATGAATGCAATTTTATATCTTAATGCTATTATAGTAGTTAAAATTGTATGATTTATTGAGGCATTATCCAATGGAGAGAGTGGGGTGACTGATAAAATGGTGATATTTTATAACTAAATGAGATATACGCTGAAATTACGCAAAGATTTTAACACAATATTTACAGGTACTGCACACTTTTGATATTAGAAGATAAATTATCCATTGACAAGGCTACATTTAAAGAATGCTAATGCTTCTGTCTAAGCCAAACTTACGATAATCTCAAAATGGCCAAATGTCTTCCGATATATCATTTCAAATTCAACTTCATGTCAGTCCAAACTCATATGACTTCCTTTATTTTGTGGAACACAAAAGGAGATGTTTTTAAAAAAAGTAGATGGTGACCATCTGCTGTCAAGTTCCACAAAAGCATCATAAACGTAGTCCATGTGCGCAGTATTTCATATCTGAAGTCATAGAATAGCTTTTTATGAGTCACAAGCTAAAATGTAAGTCATTATTCATTGAAAATATATTTGACAGCTATGGTCACCATTCACTTTCATTGTATGGCAATGTGTACATTCTACCAATCATCTCCTTTTAGTTTTTTATGGAAAAGGTGAGTAAATAATATTCCTTAAAGGTTAACTGTCTTAACCTCAACAAGCATTAACAGGAGTGGGACCCATTGTAGTATATAGTCCAATACTTACAAATAGAGTTGTGTGTGTATGTGTGTGTGTGTGTGTGTGTGTGTGTGTGTGTGTGTGTGTGTGTGTGTGTGTGTGTGTGTGTGTGTGTGTGTGTGTGTGTGTGTGTGTGTGTGTGTGTGTGTGTGTGTGTGTGTGTGTGTGTGTGTGTGTGTGTGTGTGTGTGTGTGTGTGTGTGTGTGTGTGTGTGTGTACTAAAGAGCCCATACCTGGAGGGCTTTCATTTTCTGGTTGTTCTGGTTGGAGAGGGTCTGGAAGCGGGCCAGCTCTGCCTGGCTGTAGACGCTGCGGTGTTTGAAGTATTTTAGCATGGCTTTGTGCATCCTCTTCTGCAACAAAGAAAGCTGAAGAGAAGAGAGAGAGAGAGAGAGAGAGAGAGAGAGAGAGAGAGAGAAAGAGAGGGGGAATTGGTAAGGCAGGAGAGGAAATTAATGGCAGTGTTCAAGAAGAATGATGGAGGGGAATAGAGAAAGCAGTCAATAGCCCATTCTGCAGTACACGGGGCTGACAGGAATTTCACAGTCTCTTGCTCTCCCTGCCCACTCATGTGCACTGGGCGGAAACCAGTCACATCTGGCTGCCAGGATGGGGGGTTAATTTTCTCTAAATGCTTCAGCGGTTTTGTTCTAGCTCAAGCAAACTCGGTGACTGCAAAGCTGATGAGTAAAATATTTCGACTTCACTCACTTTAACTTTATACCAATCCCCTCCAGACATATTTTACACATACACAAAAAGTCATGAACCCCCTGCCGCAACAAGAAATTATTCCGAGTATACAGGAAAAAAGAAAAAAAATAGAGAGAGAGAGAGAGAGAGTGTGTGTGTGTGTGTGTGTGTGAGAGAGATGAGTGTGTGTGTGTGTGTGTGTGTGTGTGTGTGTGTGTGTGTGTGTGTGTGTGTGTGTGAGAGAGAGAGAGAGAGATTAGAGAAGAAAGAAAGAAAGCATGCTGCTCTCTTTATTATTTGTGCAGTTTTCCAGAAAAAAAGGGGGTTTCAATTCGGAGGGATGTCGTCCCTTGTTTCGCCCCATCTCTTCTCTCTTCCTTTAAGCTTATCATTGCTTTGCAATGTGTTCTTCAGAGCATGAAAAAACTAAAGCGAATTAGCTCAGCCTTTAACTGAACGAGTATAAAAAAATGTCCTTTATGGAGCTGTGTCAAAACCTGTACTATCCTATTAATGCTACAAGTAACAATAGTTACAATATACTGTATCGTATAAAACGATATCAGAAAGACGCCAGGCAAAGTGATGCGAGATACTATCCTCATAGTGCTTTCTGTTGTCTGTACAGTCTCTGTGATCGTATAACAACTCGACTTGGCATGTCTGAGATGTATACAGTGCAATTTCTGTTAGGCCTTAAGGGTTACCTTTTGTTTACAAGCACTAAAGTGATTCTTGGAGTTTGGTTAGGCCCATGGGTTGCACATTTTACCACTGCAAGGGGGCGCTCTAGCTCTCCTATTCAGACTAAACTGGCAAAATGCCATTGTATATGTTAACCTGTATTATATATAAAAGTGATCTGTTGATGTTAAGGACATAGTTGCAGTGTCCAATATAGCAGATAATGCTAGACATATATTTGGAGCTACAGTCAACTGATAAAAGTGCAAAACAAAGAGGTTTGTCAGCAAAACCAAAGGACGCCACTTAAACCACATAAATAATTAAACACCTTCTGTCACTAGCACACTAATGCAGATATTTAGACTCATATTATAGCATTTATTTTAGCTGTAAAAAATAATGAAACATATAATAGTTGAATGGTAACTGCAATTTAACTAGCACTTTAGTGCAGAATAAAACAGCATAAAATGTTAAATATAATGGTAATTATGAAAAAACCTGTAATAGGTGTCATTGCATTGCACTCTACTCATTGATCTATTTAATTTATAATTTTTTGCTATATAATTAAAAGTGGGAATTTTTTAGACTAGTTTATTTTCTGTTGTGCATTTTTTTTAAATCTTACTGGGGCAATGAAATACATTCTAATTCTAATGCATATAAATTGCATACTGAACAAATCATATTTAGCAAGTCGTCACTAATATATAGCCACATAAACAGTGCTTGGAAACACCATCTGAATCTATTTCTCATGATAAATGTGGTGCCACAATTTCATACATATGGAGCAGGTGTTTTAATAGACATCTGATAAATATACATTCTATTCAAACTATTCATAATAGACACGTATACATACTCAGCATGGCATGGAAAACCTTTCAAAAATGGTAAGCCGTCATAAGAATCCATATTAAAGTGAGCGCAGCTCGGCCTATGCGTCCTTACAGATACGTATGGGACTTTAAGAAGAGCTCGTCGTAAACCTCGAAGAGATGCAACTACATCCGCTCTGAAGGAGAGAAAGACTGAAAATAAACAACAAACTGTAAAAAGGCTGAATACTGAGGAAAAGAAAATCAGGCTTTGATCATGAGCGTGGAGAATCCCGTCCACAGGATTTGCTTTTTGCATGCATTTCTCACTTGATAACATTCATGTAGTTAGATGAGGAGTTGTACGAGAATTAGTCTTTTGGGGAACAAACAACGTGTCTTGCTCTTCAGTAGAGTTTTAACATCAGCGCTAGAATAACAAATCATATTAAAATGATCTACAGCTACATACTTAAAGTGACAGATTATGTCTAGATCAGTATAACTAGTAATAATCTCAAGCAACAACAATGGTACTATTACAATAACGATCTGTGGACTAATGTCACAAAGACACTAAGCTTTAAAGCTGAAGTGTGCCATTTTTTTTGTTTAAATACTTTCTCCGATCTTAGCATAATATGCAGACAACTGTAAGTAAGCCATTTATAGATCGATTGTTACAAAAAATATAAACATTACTCTCAGTAGTATTTCAAACTAGTGTTTTGAACAAATTATTCCGATGAATAAAATCCCCATCACTGAACGAGTTCTGTTTTGAGACTGAACGAACTGAACGAATCTCAAATGATGTGAGGACCTTATTGAAACTCAGATTTAATCTTGGCTTGCTTTTATAGCTTGATCAAATTAAAAAAAGTTTATGCTTTATTTATTAAAAATGTATATAAATTATAGTTTAAAATGTATAATTAGTGGGGAGAAAAGGCCAAAATACAATCATTCTAGAGTCTCTTAGTAGATTTGTCATTTGTAATTATTTTCACTTTTTGTTGTTTAATGAATCAGATCAATAAATGATTCACAGAGTCATTCATAAGACAAAACGACATTCATTTTAAAGGTATCTACAGGATAATAATGTAACCTACAAAAATAACAAACTAAACAAATCAGTGAATTAAACAAATGTGCTTGATGAAGATAATTATTTTTTCAATTACATAGAGAGATTAATAAAAATCACTAACCACTCAAAAAAATTATTAGGGCTAAATTTAAGATTTCTCTATCTAATTGCATATTTCCATCCATTTGGATTACAAAGTTTAACATAACATCTATGTGATGTATATTGTCACAACTACTAAACGGTAAGATTTATGTTTGCATTTTATTTAAGTAATCATATCAAAAGCATTTATATTGTTAGAATGCATCAATCAGTCAGCTAAAATGTGGCCAGCTGTGGAACAAAATTAAACGGTACGCTATATAAACACCTGGGTAAGTATTTAAAACATTGGGCCTCTATTTGCAAAATAAATTGGATTTTATTTAAATAATCATATTTTCATTATAAATTTGCAAGTTCGTTTGCATTTACTCCGGTTTCATTGGGTAAATTGTCACTCATACTTAGAATCAATGGAGGAGCATCAATCTGGGTTATTATTTTTTATTCAGTAAAACAAAAAAATTAAATCGACAGCTAAACTTTTTTTTTTGCTATGGGAAAAATTGCCACCAGTTAAAATGCCATATTCGGTCATTTTTCCTAAAAACGCTGGACACACGTTGAACAAGCAAGTCTTTTTATTTAATTACTTGGCTAAAGTTTCATATAGGCACATGAGATATTTGATTTATTCATGCTAAATATATAAACCTGGGTATTGTGTATGTAAAACACAATGACTTTTTTAGTATCATCACTGAAATTGTACCGGTTTAATTTATGTATGACTGACAAATATGCATCGCATTAACGTTATTCGTTTTCTAGTTAGGTTAAAACTGCGCTATTCAAAAGGAAGGAAATTTGATATGCATTTTAAATACTTAAGCCTAAATATTTTTGAGTGCACTAATTCCTGTTTGTGCATCGCAACCAAACAATGTTCCACCAATGGCAAATGAGGAAACCTGTTCGAACACAGTCATTATTTTGTACATGGCATAGAAATGACACTCACTACAAACAGCAGCACCTGAAAACATCTTTACATTGAGAAGTGTGTGTTGCTATACACAGCCAAAAACACACCTAATGTTGTTTGGAAATGACTAATGCACTGCACTCCATAGGTACACACTGCACTTGCACACTGCAGCGTTGATGAATACCAGCAAAGCCACCCATCCTTTAGTGATGGACGTACATGTCATATTAGCATTTTCCCAAACGTTCCTGAGATGCTGGTTCTTGAGAGCGTTTGCATCTGCTAGGTGCCTGTTTCCACTCGCTGCCATGTGAGATGGAATAAACACACATGCACGCCAGAGCAACGCTGTCATGAAGCTTATCTCATCATGATTAGATTACTGCAGTGGCCTCCTAGCTGACTACCCAACTAAAACCATCCAGGCAGGCAGCGTGGAGCACGCGAGCATACGCTAGTCCGCGCAGACCTCTCTCTCATCACTATTTTGCATGCCTGCTGTCTATCTCTGATGATAAAGATAGACAACCACATCATTCACACATGCAGAAAATAGCCTTGATGTAAACACACATACGGAAGGAGCCGCAAAGAAAGAAACGTGTTTGAGGTAATGAGAGTTACCTGCTTGTGATCTTGGATGTAGGCTTCTGCTCTGTTTCTTCTGTCAAAAACATAAACGGCTTCTTGTCTGGCAATCATCAGAGCATTCTGCAGCTCTTGATACTCCTGCGCTAACTTCAGATTGTCTTTTAGGGCTTCCTGTAGATTAACCTGGAACAGATTAGCACAGGATGCTCTCCATCAGCTTCTGAGAGACTCTAACATGCATAATGAAAATATACCATTAAAAAGCAGGACAAAGAATGAACAGTGAGCCGTATTTAAAGAAATAGTTCACACAAAAATTATAAACACATTTGTGTCATCCCAAACCTGCGTGGCTTTCAAATTATTTCAAGAAGAGATTCTGAAGCCGTACTTTTCCATGCAATTAAAATAAATCAGGACTGAAGCTTCATTAAACGACACAAAAGCTCATTAAATAACTTACGCTCTATATTTCAACTGTTCTGAAGTCTTACGACAGCTTTTTTGTGCGAGGAACAGACCATAATTTAAGTTATTCACTGATAATCTTGCCCTCCAGTGGGCTGTTAACCTCTGTCACCGGATCATTGAGTCAGTGAGTAGAACTTGAGAACTGGATTAGTCCGATTCATGAACAAATCATTCAGTTTTGTGAACCGGATCAACTGATTCATTAAAAACAGGATTCAAAAGAACGATTAGATCATGACTAGACATGGCAACTTTCATCATGAACTCACATGAATGTACCAAAGACACATAAATTTAGGTTTATTTCCCACTTTTTATGATACACTGTAAAAAATTGTAAATGTCTTGCAAAAAAAGTATTTCTGCTTCAAAATTGTACTTTTAATTCAACGTGTTACTTGCTGTTTCTTTGTGATTCATTGTGAAATTTACTAGCAATGAATATTGTTTCTACACCCCCCCCCCCCAGTTTACTTCTATAGTACTTCTGCATTATTTGAATACCTGCAGACTGATTTCTCATTTACTTTTGGCAGACCTTTTATCCAGAGCGACTACTTCCATACTTTTAGCAATATGCACAATCCTGGGATTCAAACGCACAACCTTGCACTTTCATTTCACTTTGGGACCAGTTAGGACAGTAATTGCAAAAAGGTCAATGAAATTACAGTAGTTTGGTGAAAGACGGCATTCATTTTTTTTTACATGTATTATAATGTTAGCAATTTTGCTGTGATTGTATCATTTTCATTTGTCTTTATTTTTAAATATTACTAATTAGTTGTAATTATTTTACTTCAGTTTTAGTTTTTATTTATTTCAAGTTAGCAATTTTAGGGATTCAACTTAATCTAACTTAAAGGTGCACTGTGTAATATTTAGGATAATCTATAGACAGAAATGCAATATAATATACATAACTACGTTTTCAGAGGAGTATAAAGACCTTACTTAATGAACTGTTATGTTTGTATTACCTTAGAATGAGCGATTTATAACTACATATACCGCGGGTCCCCTCACATGGAAGTCGCCATCATGTTTCTACAGTAGCCCTAAACGGACAAACTGCTCTACAGAGCGCGTATGCGTCACTATGACGACGGCATCTTAGCCCATGTATCGGCCACCGTAGCTTCTCTAAAGGGAGGGGTGAGCGGAGGACTGAGCCGTTGGTTGCAATTCGCAAACTCAACCGCTAGATGCCGCTAAAAACTACACACTGCACCTTTAAGGCAACATTTTATTTATTATTTTTAATTGTTTCATCTAATATTTATATAAAAAGTATATATATATTCATCTAATATTTATATCTTACCTTTATTTCAGTTATACATTTTTTTTAAATAGTTTCAGTTTTAGTTAACGATACTAATCCTGCACAAAAGACACTTATTTTGATATTTTGTGCATGCAGTGCAGTAATATTCAAACGTTTTTCAGTGTTGCTTAAGTGTCCTCATATATTTTGGGCCACTGTATGTGCATGTGGTTGTGTCTACATCGTTTGCATGTTTCTTTGTAATTCTTTTTGCATGTTTTACGCTAAAGCGAATCCTCTTCGAATGCAGTAACTCTAGTAATCATACAGCACTTGAGTAAACAAATTACGATAAATAAGTGTCTGATTTGCTTGTCTCCACAATCTCCACAACCCTGCGTCAGCACGTGGAGAGAGAGAGCTATGGAAAGAAAGATGGAGAGAGAAAGAGAAGAACATTTTCTGCTCTACCTGAGAATAAGGAATAATGAAGTGTGTCTGGGCAGTAAAACGACCCAGCGCTAAACTGATGAGTTTAACCCAGCACAGAGAGTGGCAGTAAACATGACAAACGCCGGCTATTGATTTAAAGCTTAATTACGGCATGCAGTGCTGACAAAACCCGTCCGATGCACCTCTGAAATGTAAATGGGACAAATTACACTTCATTGGCCATAAGAAACTGATGGTGTCTGCACTTTGCGTCCTACTGCTTTTCTACTCACTGAGCATCTGACTTCATCAAGAAAACAAGCTACATGAGAATATGATGAGGGAGAGAAAAAACCCGATTCAGCTTGTGAGGAAGTCACAGCGGAGTGTGTCCATAAGTGCAAGTTACATTTAACATATCTCGACTGATCGTGTAAGAAAATGCACAACTATTTCAAATGGTTACAAATGTTGCGAGGTTATAATCCGTGCTGTACAGTAAGTACAAAAAAACACGATTTACTTGCTTTATTCACATTCCTGGTCTTACTGAGATCAATTAATCGGTGCTAGTTTTACCAACGGGAAAAATGTCAGGATATAATAATTTGCTGCTCCACACTGCACTATTTTCATTGCATACTCAATATTTCAACAGAAATACTTACACTATGGAAGTAAAATGGGTTGTACACACATGTGTAAGTGTAATTTGACATTGACCTTAATGGAGCGAGCAATGCAAAGGTCATGGCATTGATTCCCAAGAAATACACAAGCGGACGAAACAGTTGCTTTGGATAAAAGCATCTGCCAAGTGCAGACAGATGGGAATAATCAAGATAAATGTATTTACTTGAATGTTATTTAAATAAATTCTAAAATAAAGGAAATATAATATATCTATAATATATAAATCAACCTATGAATAGCATATATATGTGTGTGTGTGTGTGTGTGTGTGTGTGTGTGTGTGTGTGTGTGTGTGTGTGTGTGTGTGTGTGTGTGTGTGTGTGTGTGTGTGTGTGTGTGTGTGTGTGTGTGTGTGTGTGTGTGTGCAAAGTGAAAATTCTATTTATTTTTCTTATTTTTTATTAATCTACCACCAATTTGTTCTTTTCTTATTTTATGAAAATGTTCATTTTCATATTTTAAGCATAAACCTTACTAAATTTGTCTTATATGTGAGTCTGTTTCTACCTCAGGCAAAAATAAATAAATAAATAAAACATAAAATAAAAAACAAAATAAAATAAAACAGTTAATTGTGAGAGAAATTTTAAAATAACAAATGGTCATATTATGAAATACGAGTACATGAAATACAATTTAAATTAGGCAAAATAAAGTTTGTGAAAATTGAAGTTTCGCAATATTAGAAAGTTGCACAAAAAAAAAAACTTAACTATGAGAGTTATCTTTAAGTTAAGTTATCATAAGACATAAAGCAAAAATTATGTGAAAAAAAAAAAATCACAATTCTGGTTTTATTTTTAATGTTCACTTCCATATAATCTTGAACAAATCAAGAAAAAACCTGTGTATCCAAAAAACAAAAGCCTTTTTCTAATAAGCGTGTCCCTCTCATCTAAAACACATGACGCTGCGGTCGTCATCCGGTGTTGTGCGTCACTAGCCATATTTCCTTCATTAACATCTCATGACTGTGACGTCCCAGCGATGCGCCTCGGGTCAATCGAAGGCACTCTGACACAGTCTCTCTTTGTTGGAAATGTTAAACGTCGAATCGTTTCTGTTGGGCGATGAATCTTTGTGCTGCTTTATTGTTTCCTGTGAGAAGTCTTAAGAGACTCTCTGCTCTGCAGCATGTTAATGGCAGACTGGCTCTATGAGGGAGGACTTTTAATTCGGCTCCTGTCTCGCACCAACAACTTGTTTGGAGTTTGCTGCTTCTGCACGCATGGAGGATTAAGCCCCATTGCCTTTTCTTGTTTTGAACTAATGCATTCTTGATCACCGTTTAATGAAACTATATACCACATGGCGATTTCACATTAGATAAGCCATGTGAGACTTTCATCAGGCGCCGGGCTCTGACTGAGGCCATAATCCCGAAACTCAACTCCCCCAATAAATAGCTTTTCCCTCCGAAAATGAAGTGATAATACGTGGGTTTCATGCAAAACATAACATATTATCTCTGAAAAAAGATTAGAAGAGCTTTCATCAAATTATTAGAGGAAATGTTAGTAGAGGTGTGATACTGAGAGGCGGATATTCTGGAGCAATACGATTTGCTTTACTTGAAACATTAGGGACACACAAACAGACAATATTAATGCACTGACAGTGTTTAAAAAAATAAACACTTGTTCGTATGCACAACTTTAGGAATGAAATAGCGGAAAACTTTATGAATTCAACCGAATTCAACACACAAGTGACACAAACGCACTGGGGGACATTTGGTGCAAGAAAGACGTTTTAATCGCAAATGTCTTTATATTTATCCATCCATCCATCTATCTATGGGTCATTCTATGAAATCAGTGCCTTTTCCACTTGGAAAAATAGAAAATAAAATAAGTTTATTCAGTATTTTAAACATCCATGAAATGAAGACACCTTAAAATGACAAGAAATTGTATAGTGCCTTCTCAGGATGTCATTTATAATGTTATGACTATTTTTATATTATTGGCATTAGCTCAATAATATACAGAGGGTGACCTTTAAAATGTTTGAATTGTACAAAAACAGGGTCAAACCTAATCAATGCCATCCCTGTTACCCACATGTTACTCTAAAAAGTACCAGGTTTGACAATTCAAACAATAATAGTAATAGTCAAGTTCACAAAAGCACATATTGTACACTTTGAAAGGATTTTACTTGTAGATACTGATTATATTAAATGTAAGAAACAATTGTTTAAATTTTAAAAATGGTCACAGGATTGACATTGCATGACCCCCCCCCCCCCCCAGTCAAGCATCATATTATTATCATTTAATATGGTCATATTATTTACAGGATCATACTGTAATGTGTAGAACAAAAAAAACTGATTTTTACTGTTTTATTGGTGTCCCCTGATTTCATGTCAGCGCTGTTACCCTCATCAAAAACCCTTGTGAAATAATGGACATACAAGTGACATCATTTCTAGGAGGTTACATCATCTCTCAACCAGGATTCCAACACTTAAAACAATTCATATTTTATAGAAAAAATGAACACTTATGCCAAAAACAATGCTTAACAATGAGACTATATTTAGAACAATACACAAATGTGATTTTTATATCATTTTGCAAATTAAAAGTCCTGCTGAAAAAGAAAAATCATATTGAGGGACAGGCCAAAAAAAACCTTACCAGCATAAATGCTATTTAAATTATTTTAAATAATATTTATTTGACTTTTTTGATGTAATATTGATGAAAACATACATAGTATTGTTATGTTTTTAAATTGCACATTTATTTGTTGTTATATTAAATCTATGTTAGATTATTTCTTAGGGACACAAACGGCACTGATTTCGTGGAATGACCGCTATCTGTCTATCTATACACACACAAAAATTAAATCTACTCATGAATAGCATAAATTCAATAGCCTCTGAACCTTAAATGATTCATAACCTTTGTACATCTTTAAAGTTGTTCATGCATAAAACAGTTAGCATTTTTGACGTTATTGATACATTAGTATTGTGCATTTCCAAACATATGAAAATATCTGTATGCTAGAACCACACTTATTGTGCATATAACTGCAGATATTATTAACATAAAGCTGCTGTCAACCCAACCAATGAGCTAACAGCAGATAATACCGGACAAAAGGCTCTTGTTATATACGTTTTGTTCTCAGTGTCTTGAAATGTATCATTTGGTATCACTGGGTATGACACGGTGCATCATCATACAAAGGAAATCTAAATATTTATAAAGGTGATTTCAGCTTGAATGGTGATTGGAGCACAAATCAACCTATCAAATGCACTCATGCTCGTTCGGCTTCAGCTGATATGTAAAGAAAACATTTGTTAACCTGGATTATAAGTATTTAAATAGCAAAGCTGATCTAGGATCAGCCCGTATAGGAAGCCCTGATTAAATAATCTTGACATAAATGTAAATATGAAAGAAAGGGTTCTTAACCTCTGTGTCCTTCATGACAGCCCGGCGTTGAGTGAACAGTGCTGAGTGAATCTGTGCATGATGAGACTTCCTCTCTTTCCAGGAAGCTATATCCCGGTGCACGTTACCCATCACTACTGTGGCCGTCCCATGTTTGAACACCACAGTGTCTGACAAACCCCTGAAACAGACAACAAATAAAAACAAGCTTGGAGGTCTGATATATATCATGGACAGACACATTATGAACAGTATTTCTTACTGTAGCTCTGCTATAAGATGTGGCATAGTGCTGATGGTTTGCTCCATCGTGTCTGATTCTTGCTTTAACTCGTTCAACTTCAGGTCAAGCTCCTTGATCCGGTTTGAAATCTCCTCATACCTCAATGCCACCACACTAAGGCCTTCCTAATAATAACAAATAACATACTGTGATGAAAGGAATAAATATGGATTTAACCACTTTTCAAGTTAACCCTCTGGTTGTGTTCGGACTCCTGTCACACTTGTGGTGTTCCCGGTCAAAAATGACCGGACTCCAAACAACTGCTTATAAATCTGTCATTATGCTATATTATCACTAAATATTGGATTCAATCTTTTTGTCAACTTGTTTTCTTTCATTTAGGACTGGTTTTGTGTTTCTATTTGCATCTGATTAATCGTAGCCCTCATTTATCCGAAAGTAGGCACCTCATTTTTTGAGTGAAAAAAGCATTTTTTATGAATAATTTTCACAATATGAGATAAAAAAATTACGAAAATTTTTAAAAAAATTAATGCGAGGTACTTATACCCTATGTGAACAAAGTCAGTAAGTTTGAGTCCAATGCGATAACGTTAACTAGTATTTTCGGGAAAAAGAAAATCTTTTTCGGGTCAATTTGACCCGAACACAACCAGAGGGTTAAGTACAAATCTGCAATATTGTTGTATATGAAAGACATTTAAGTAACACTTTCGTGTAGGGACCAATTCTCACTATTAACCAACTGCTTATTAGCATGCCTATTATTAACATATTGGCTGTTTATTAGTACTTATAAAGCATATTCTGCATGACCATATTCTAAATCCCTGATCCTGACCAATACTAAACTTAACAACTACCTTACTAACTATTAATAAGCAGTAAAAGTCACTGTTAATGGTTTGTTAATGGCAAGAATTGGACCTCAAAATAAAGTGTGTCTGACATATATAACTCATACTGTCATATAAATCAAGTATAATTTTATTTTCACCTTCGCAGAATTAAAACATTCCTGATAGTGTTTCTTTTTCTTCTCAGAATCATCAGAGAGGCTTCTGTGTGCAGTGTGCAAGTCACTTAGTTTGGCTTTTAAGTTTTCAATTGTCTGAGAAAAAAAAATGAATAGAAATAAGAGAAAAAACATACGTATGCAACTGGTAACTTTAGTCACGTTTACTTAACTCAATAATAACTTGACTGGACCTTACGGTCAACATGAATCAACCCTATTTACTTTGAGGAGAGACCCCCCCCACACATGATTGTAAAGCGCTTTGGGTGTACAACAATACACAAAAAGCGCTATATAAATGCATTCATTCATTCATTCAATTACTTTGCCCTATTCATCAGTGTTCATCATCAAAATGTAAAAACTTTCTCAACCTATGAAATCATTTTTCTCGTCCTCTCATGTAACAAAATCCACACAGGTGGGAAAATAATATTAACCAATAATATGACAGCCTAACATGTTAGATCTAATCAAATGCAAATAATGAATACAATATGCTTTTTTTCCCTGTTTCATCTCACGGGGAGGTGCTTTTCAGATTAAGAGTATGTGTATTTGAGTTCATCTGAAATTATACAATACTTCAAAGATGATTTTTACAGTAAACCAGTGCCATTAACTCTATACCCATCAGCTTTACCTCAGATTTCTCTTTATAGATCTGTCTCAGTTGCTCCAACTCAGTCTCCAGTTGAGCGGCTGTAGACAAAGCGTCTTCATACTTTTTCTGCAGATCAACTTTCTGCGTCTCGCAGTCTGTTTGCTCACGGTTATATTCGGCTGCCTTTGCATCCCTACTACCCTGAACACATCAATCCCAAACATTAAGCGACACAGAAAATCTACACACAAACTAGTGCAACACTGACATTGCTTCACCAGTTATCAACATTTTATTTATGCATTTATTTAATCATGTAAAGACGTATTCATAAGGAACATCTGGTTTTACCTCGAGAATATCTAAGACGGTCATTTCAGTCATTATCAGGTTCTTCATTTTGTCTATCTCTTTCTGCTCAGTGCCCACCAAAAAGAAAAGACATCAATATCACTTGATTAGGAAGCAAAAATAGGCAAAAAAGACAAAATGCAGCTCAGAAATGACTACCGTATAATTCCCTATAAACATGTAATCTTTATTGAGACCAATAAAGACATTAAACTACTGTAATCAACCAATACTGCTAAACCTCTTATGTAAAATAATATTTTACTAATAACTGCTTACGTAACTGTTTAATAGCTATAAAAGTAATTATTTACTTGCCTTCATATTGTTCATACTGTTAAGTTATTTTTTTCTTTGGAACACAAAAGGATAAAAGTCACAGCAGATGAAATATATTCAGTGAATAAGAAATTATATTTTGGATCGTTCCTCAAATAGACTTGGAATATGAAGTATCAGTCATATGTACTAACTTTTGGTGTTTTAATGCAGTTGTTGTCCTTTTTAGAGTGTCACTCTTAAACATGGGGGGGGGGGGGGTCGCAGTGATGACACAAAATAACCATTTTTGGTTCCCAAAAGAACCTTTCAGTGAACAGTTCTTAATTTAAAGAACATTTTAATAGACTTGAAGAACCATCTTCACTACAAAGAAACTCTAGGAAGTGAAAAAGTGTCCATGGATGTTAAAGGTTCTTTATGGAACCATCAATGCCAATAAAGGACCGTTAGCTGTATGAGTTTTGACAGAACTCTTGTGGAACGTCATGAGGGTGAGTAAATGAGGATAGAATTAATATTTTTGTATCCAGGCTACACATGTGTTCATTGAGTAACCTCTCTCATAACTCATCTGTAAATCTGAACGGGGCAGGTTGTCCTCTTACCCTGTTCTTCAGCTCCTCCAGAAAGGTTTGTCCTTCTACACAGTCCAGCTTGGCTTTGGTGTCTGAGTGAACGGCAGAGACCTGGTCAAACTCGGCTTTGACCGGTTTCCACTGCTTCTCACTCAAAGCGATCTTCAGCAGGACATGCTCACGATCCTTCAGTAGCTTTCTCACAGCCTGTTCACTGGAACAAAACGGCCACAAACAACATCATAAAACAGTCCGTCCCCCGAGACCCACAGCACGATGTACTGCAGCCTGCTCACAAAAATGCTTGCACAGCATTCAGCACTTTTCACAACTGGAAATGAAAATGCTCTAAATACAGTATGAGACATCCAACTGATTACACAAGATCAACAATTAATTACTGCAATATTATGACACAACACAAACTTTAGTTCAGAACGCATTACATTAACAACAAGCTGCCTGATTTTTAAAAAAACACAAAATTGAACAAACTGCAGTTTGTTTACAGCATTATCAGTCAAACAATTAGGTATTTTAGCAGCTTTGCTTACCTAATTATTTCATGAAACAAGCCAACTACAGCATTCAAATTCAAAATACTTATATTAAAACTTAATACCAAAATAAATGTATACAAACATGTATATACTGTATATGTATATACACACACACACTTGTAATATATATATATATACACTTTTATTGCAATTTTTCTCATTTTTAAATGTTTTTTATACTTGCTTTTTAAATAAAATTAAATAAAAAAATGCAGTATCTTTTGGTAAATAACATAATACAACATAACATACTTTATTTTTAAATTTGCATATAATTGGGCCTATACAGTTCATGGTATTATCCATAAAGTTCAATGTTTGATTTTTAACATAATGTGTGTCAATGGCTTCCAGTTGTTTTCATTTTAAAAAACAGCCCATTATGCTGCTTGATACTGCAAACTACTATTACCGTAATCATAAACATGCTAGTTTGTAGCATTAATTAGTTATTTTTCTAGTTATTTACCTGTAGCAGCTAAGTCTCGGCTTCTGAATCAGAAGTCTTGCGCATTCACAGAAAATAGATCATATCCACATTGCAGAATAAGGTGGATAAGGTATTTTTTGCGTTCTAAATCATTGTGTTGGTTCATGCACAAAACAGAATTAATTCTGTTAATTTCAGAAGCAATGCCACACACATACACATTTTTAAGTGGAATTAGAGTTATTGCATGATTTCATGACATGATCTGCGGAACACAGATTCCGTGTTGATAATTAAAGAATCCAACACTCTACACAACAGACCAATGAACCACACATTTCTCATAGTGTAGTCATATGAGTCTCCATCTCCATCATGGGATGTAATGCTGATCCATACGTTCTATATCAAGTTGGGAAGAATCACTACTGTATATCCAGATTTTCTTCCATGTCATAATTTTTCATGATGTGAAACAGATTCAACTAAACGGTAATACATGAACAGCACTATTGGCTTGTGTGTGAAAACATATGGTCTTCATAGATCTTATGGAGGCAACGTCATTTGTTGTTGCCGTACCATGGACGATTTCGGGGAAGCAGCAACAGTGGATTGTTTTTCCTTTTGGATCGATTTCATTTGCTGCAGTTCTATGAAAATTCTATTTGTCGTACTTCTTGTTGTCCGATAAAATTAGGTTATTGTGCTTGAAATTTGGACTGACTCTATAGTGAGTATAAGACACTGTTGATTGCAGTTTAACACAATTCACCACCTTTTTTAATATCATCAGGATTTTACAATAAAATACTATATTCTGAATTTTACTGTGAAATAAATGCAGACTAAGCCATTTTCTGCCACAGCATAAATTACTGCAAAGCACAGCAGACACCGCTAATCATTATTGGCAATCACTAGAATACAGAAATATACTTTAAAGGGATAGTTCGCCCTCATCTTGTTCCAAACCCGTAAGAGCTTAGTTCATCTTTAGAACACAAATTAAGGTATTTTTGATGAGCTTTCTGACCCTGCATAGACAGCTACGCAATTGAAACGTTCATGGCCCAGAAAGGTAGTAAGGACATTGTTAAAATAGTCCATGTGGCATGAGTGGTTTAATCGTAATGTTATGAAGCCACGAGAATACTTTTTGAATGCAAAGAAAATAGACTTTATTCAACAATTTCTTCTCTTCAATGCACGTTCATGAGAGAAAGAGGAATGCACACGCATGCATCGTGATACTCGTGGAGAAGAAATCGGTGAATAAAGTCGTTATTTTTTTTTCTTTGTGTTCAAAAAAGTATTCCCGTGGCTTCATAAAATTATGGTTGAACCACTGATGTCACATGGACTATTTTAATGATGTCATTACTACCATTCTGGGTCTTGAATGCGGTAGTTGCGCTGCTGTCTATGCAGGGTCAGAAAGCTCTCGGATTTCATCAAAAATATCTTCATTTGTGCTCCGAAGTTAAGCAAAGGTCTTACAGGTTTGGAATGACATGAGGGTGAGTAATTAATGACAGAATTTTCATATTTGGGTGAACTATCCCTTTAAATGAAAGAATGTTGTGTGATGTTATGTTTATACGGGACAAACCTTTGGCAGATCTTTCTCTTGTAGTCTTCAATTTCCAGTTTGTGCTCTTTGTTTTTGTCTCGCAGGGTCAATAAGTCATGTCGCTTTTGGCTTAAGTTTGCATCCAACACGGACACCTTTTCATCACCTTCAAGTTTCTGATAAACACAGTAATGCACATCATTTACTAGATATATGCTAATATGGACTTTTTCATAGCCAAGTCTTTGTTTGGAGGCTAAATTCAACCACATTCAGATGTTGTGCACAAATTGAAAGGCTAGCCACACGCAAAATATCATATTTTTAAGAATCTTTGCTTATATAAAGTTCCACTGATTGTTCTAACACATAAACATATTTCAAATATTTCTTATTTCAAAACTATAACTGTCATATGTTAAACATTTATGACAATTAAACATCACATAGCACCACCTATGTATGGTCAAACCAAGTTTCTTTCTTGTGGAAAGTTTCTAAACTCTGTTGTGGCAGAACAACCTCAAAAATGCACCAAATACAAATTTAAAAAGGAATAAACAAACTGCTAAAGAATCAAGTGAGCGCTCTGCGGCTCATTCACTCAAGCGTAATGTAATTGTGAAATCAGGGCTTAGACAAAATGGAGGCTCTAAGAGAATGAACACGGCAGATCGGTGTGAGGAATCATGGGCCTTTCCTGCCCTCCAGAGGACGTGAGGGTTGACGGCACGGCACATCATTTCACCTCTGATTTATATCATCTCAAATAACAGCCTGTTATACTTACAGACAGAGCCGATCCTAGACTTCTGGGGGCCCTACGCAGAACGGGGGGGGGGCGGCGTGTGTGGTTGAGATGCAGAACGGGGGGGGGGGGGTGCGGCGTGTGTATTTGAGATGCAGACGGGGGGGCGGGTGTGTGGTTGAGATGCGGGGGCGTGTGTGGTTGAGATGCAGAACGGGGGGGGGGGGGGGGGGGCGTGTGGGTTGAGATGCAGAACGGGGGGTGGCGTGTGTATTTGAGATGCAGAAAGGGGGGGGTATTTGAGATGCAGGCGTGTGTATTTGAGATGCAGAACGGGGGGGGGGGGGTGGGTGAGATGTGGGGGGGGTGGCGTGTGTATTTGAGATGCAGAACAGAGGAGGGGGGGGGGGGGCGGCGTGTGTGGTTGAGATGCACGAATGGATGCAATGCAGTTGTCTGGGTTTCACTTCGTCTTGAATCATCTTGAAATGATCATTCGAGCATTCATGTTTTCATAACCTCTGGCCAAACTCCAAAACGAACCCAAAATTAAAACATATTTTGGATTAAGGGGGCCCCCTGGTGTTTCGGGGGCCCTACGCAGCTTGCGTATTCTGCGTATAGGGAGGATCGGCTCTGCTTACAGATGTTTGTATTTGGTTTTGAAGCTGCAATACATGGATCTTCTTTATCATCAATTTCTCCTCGTTATCATTTTTTTCAGCTTTTAATGTTCTGACCTAAAAAAAAAGACAAGTGAAATTAATATTTAGCACAAAAGCTCTTTCAGGGGACTCATTTTAAATAGTAAAAAAGGAATTAATATGAGCTTATGATTATTAAAGTCAGAATATTCCCTAAAAATTCACAATGTTTTCATAATATTTATACAGATTTAAATATCCCGTGAGCAAACTGGTAGGTGAATGTATTCTAAATGAAAACTGACTTCTTCATGTGCGTCTGTTTCCTGTCTCTCAAAATGATGCGTCTTCTTCACCAAGGCTTTGATTTGGTCGTTTCTCAATGTTAGTTTTTCTATCGACTCTTTAATTTTTCTGTGAAACGCCTCACACTGTGACTGCAGCTGCTGTAAGTCACTCCTGTAAGCAGAGAAAGAGAAATCATGTCATTCCCTCGTAGTCCACGTTATATGTTTATATACCGCTTCATACAGATGGAGGGAAGCAGCGGAATGACATCAGATCCTGTTAAAACATTGCTCAGTTTTGTCATTTCATACAGTTTAACCTAAAGGAAATTGTATTACAATGTTCTGTTTGTTTTAATTTATTCATCTGCATAATGTCAATATGTGTTTTTACGAGCAGAGGTTGGCTAAGCAATGTTTTCCATATGAGACATTTACAAACATTTTATAATTTTGAGAAATAAAATTGTGATGTAAATATAGGTCATTAGTATGGCATAAAATGCAACTGTTAAATGAAGATAACATGAATTAGAAAGTGATTTACATCAGTAGAATAAAAAAATGTATATTGATATTATAACCTGGCTAAACAGTGATGGACTGAAATGAAATTGTGAGGATGGAGAGAACAGCATTTTAGTGACACCTTCTGTCTGGATTGATATAACACGAGAGAACTGAAATTAAAATATAGGCCTGATGTCAGCATCCAGATGACAAAAAAGGACTCACTGCTTGTCACTCAGATGATTTCTGATCATTTCCATTTCTTTGTTCATTTCTCCTTTCCTAAGGTCTTCTCTGAATTCCTCATTTATAAGCTCCTCCTGAAGACGCTTTAGCTTCTGAGAGATGATTGAAAACGTCTCACTGGCCTGGAGGAACATTTGTGACAATGTCTTTATGAATTCATATAACAGTCAGTTTAGTATGGCAACATGGCTCAATAGTAAAAATTGCATCCCAAAAATAGACAATGAGCTCCAAGGTTATTTAGCAGTTTTACATGCTTCTGTAGAAGTCAGTAACTTAAAAAATAATTTTACATTTCCTCTGGTTGTTTCCTTAAACAACTTTTACATTTGTATTTATCTAAATGTGTAGGAAAACATTTCACATTGATTGTTTGATTATGTTAATTAGGGACTTGCGTCATTACGTCAGTCTTGTTATTGTAAACCAAAAGTACAATTATTAAAAACTGTTTTAGGTAACTGAAAGCAGGAATAAAATTTAATATTAAAATGAATATAAATATAAGGTGAAAATGTAAAGTTAGGAAAATCAGAAATGTTTGTCTTGGCAACTACCTAAAATTACTGAAACTGAAACAAAATAAAGCTAAATAAGATATATTAATAAAAATGACAAAATCACAAAAGATTACTAAAACTTAAAATTAAATTGTAATCATTAATTAAAATGTTATTTTTATATAAAAATAAACTAATAAGATATGATTAGTTCTCTATTAGTATATATAAATAATACTAAAATAACAGAGGGTAGTTCATTCACAAAAAAAGAACTCTTTTTAAATACTTCAGTTTAGCTCTTTATTGATGAATTCTTTGAAAATTGAAAATAAACTGGAAAAAACCGTCCTCTGAAAAAAGTGGGTGGTCAGAGTTACGCTCCTCTAGTACGTTCTGGACTCTTTTAGTTCGACCTACATCGCTTCTTCTCTTTGGTTTTGTCTCATTGATTTTAGGTCCGCTAAACAAGCCCACAAACAGGTTTCGCAGTAAACACACCTGGCTTTGTGCTGTTCGGATCTGCTTCATGATTTCACTCTCCAGCTGGAGTCTCTCGTGCACGAGCGGCCCGTGCTTCCTCATAAAATCGATATCCTCCTTCAGACGTCGGTTCAGCACCTCCGTGTTGGTCAGCCTGTCTCTCACCTGCGGCAGCTGATCTCTCCTCATTTTCAGTTGCCACGTCAGCTCGGCGATGTCTGTGCTGCAGGATTCACGCTCTGAACGTGCAAATATAAGAAAGATAGATGCGAAAAGTCAAGGATGGAGCAGAAGAGAGATTCTTTTTGTAATCAAACTTTTTTAAAGACCGTGTAGCATAAGTTTTGTGGCATTCAGTCCATGTCTGTTAGCTTGAGGTCATCTATATGCTTGTGCTCTCCTAAAAGTTGACAAAGTACATACTGATAAAACATGTATAACCTGAATGTGCTGTAAGTCGCTTTGGATAAAAGCGTCTGCTAAATGCATAAATGTAAATGTAAAGTAATTTTTAAAAACATACACGCCTTGCTTATTTTGGAAAATGGACCAAAATATGGATGATCTGTTTCAGAGTCTGAGTCGTTTACACATTTTTATTCATTAAAGTGTTACTCCGCCCCAAAATGAAAATGTTGTCATTATTCACATACCCGCATGTCGTTCCAACTCCATAAAAGCTTCGTTTGTCTTCGGAACACAATTTAAGATATTTTAGATAAAAACCGGGAGGCTTGTGACTGTTCCATTGACTGCCAAGTAAATAAAACTGCCGAGGTCCAGAAAAGCATGAAAAGCATCGCCAGGGTAGTCAATCTGCCATCTTGCATTGAGGCGGATACAGAAGATACACACGGATACACACTGCATGCGTTCGATGGGTAATATACAAAACGGAGCTACGCTGATGAGGAGAGACAGAGAGGAGACGAATTGTTGAAAAAAAGGTCGTTATTTTTATTTTTTTTGCATACAAAAAGTATTCTCGTCCCTTCATAAAATTCTGATTGAACCACTGATGGCAGATTGACTACCCTGGCGATGCTTTTCAGAACCTCGACAGTGGTATTTACACGGACAGTCACAAAACTCCCGGTTTTTATCTCAAATATCTTAAATTGTGTTCCCGTTCCCGAAGACGAACAAAGATTTTACAGAGTTGGAACGACATGCGGGTAAGTGAATAATGACAAATTTTAATTTTGGGGTGGAGTAACCCTTTAATTCACCCAAAAATTATACTTCTGTCATTATTTACTTGGTATGATGGAAATACAGCTGACGGTAGCTGTTGGCTTCTGTTGTATGGGGAAAACAATTATATGAAAGTCAATGGCTACCATCAACTGTTTGATTACCAACATTCTTCAAAATATCTTCTTTTGTGCTCAATAGAAGAAAGAAACTCATTCAAGTTTGGAACAACTTACGCGTGAGTAAATGATGACAGAATTTTCATTTTTGTTGAAGTATTCCTTTAGAATGCTATATCTATATATATATATATATTATATCCTCGCCCCAACAAGATCCTAATCAGGAATTACTCTCTCCTAATTCAATCATTTAATTTACCTAATTGAATTGTTGTGCAAAAATAAAGGGATCATACTGTCATTATGCTGCATTATCTCAATAGGTAATGTCAACAAAGCAGTGTTATGCCATAATATTTTAGTATTTATTAATCTTAGTTTAATTAGTTTTAGTAATTTTGTTGTGAGTGTACAGGTATGTTTATTTTTTATTTAGTTTTTCTAAAATGTCTATTTGGCTTTTATGAACTTGTGTTTAAGTTTTAATAATATTAGTACATCAACTTAAACTAAACAAAAATTGAACTGAAATAATATTATTTTTAGGTTTTATAATGTATTTTATTGCTTTTGACATTGTACTTTATTTGAATTAATATAAATTCCTTAAATTACCTTTTTTGTATTTTTGTACTGTACTTTGTAATAGAATAGAATAGAATAGACTCTTTATTGCCACATTACTGGGCCTGAAGTAAAATGTTAGTGCTGGAAAAAACAGTTTGAACATAAATTGCATGTTGTAATCAATATCCAGTCTGACCTTTCTGCATTGCTATAGGAAACTCATTCTGCTTCCAGAGACAGAGGCTGTCATGTTTCTCTGAAAGTTTCTTGGCTCTTTCCTTTTCTTCCTGTAGAGCCTTCTCTGCATCTCTCCGGTCCAACTCGAGACGCTCGATCAAACTCTTCACCTCCATCAGGACGTCTGTGGTCTCCGTCCACAAATCCCCCACTATAGAAAGAAAACTAAGTGCATATTATAATCAAAATATTAAGGAGATTCAAGACTGTCCATCATTACCTTGTACATAAAGCCCCATGCCTTCAACACACAGCTCTGCATTTTTGGCATCAGCAGAAACACATCTAAAACACAAATATGTTATTTAATCTGCACATTTTTTATAATATTATTAAATTAAACTATTAATTCGATTTAATTTATTTTCTGATGATATGTTAGAGCCCACATACTATATAACAGGTAGAAACCCATAAAAACTGCTGATACGTGCTATCTTACTGGAAATATGGTTACAACTAGTGATCGACCGATATTGATTTTTTATAACCGATACCGATATTTGTACGTTTATGTACCCGATAACCGATATGCAGAACCGATATTTATTTACTGTTATAAAGTAAATAAATAACAGAGTGAAGTCCATTCTTTGCTTTGGTTTTTCCTTCTTTCAGTCATTTTAACAACAACAAAAAAACAGTTGAAAATAATAATTTTCATGTAAAATTTAATCTTAAAATTACAACAATAAAAACATTTTATTTATAAAAAGCATCATCAGCAACACTGATATTAACAATAAGCAAAATAATGTCTAATGTTTTCAAATGGAGAAAATAAAGGACAGAAGTCATATCAACTTCATTTTAAACTACAGTTTTAGGTTTAAACGCTGTTTAATAGACTAAAGAGTGAATAATAATTCACTGAATAATATTCTCTGGAATATTGAAATAAGCTTAACAAACAAAACATTGTTTCTTAACTGGCACGTTTTATGAATTATTAAAATGTTTTTTGTCATTCTAAATATGAAAACTGCTAGTTTATCTATTCACACAGAACTATACTCAAACTGCGATCGCTTGTGGAGAAAATAAATAATTAATTTCGATAGAGATGTTTATTGGCGAAATAATGGTTCTATAGTAAATGTTAATATAGTTTAGCCTGTTTCAATCAAGTGAATCTTGTATAAAGTTACATGCGGTGGTCGTGCTGAGCATCAAAGTGAAAGTGTGTGTGTGTGTGTGTGTGTGTCCACTGCTCCAAGTGTGTGTGCACTTGGATGGGTCAAATACAGAGAACACATTTCACTGCTAGTTATACTCTGTATAATTGTGTGTGACAAATTAAAAAACAAAAAAAAATTTTCTTCCAAAACCGATAATGGTAAAATGCTTAAATATCGGTCGATCTCTAGTTACAACTGATGTACAGTATGTGATGTGGAAAATCTTTAAAGTTCTATGGCTCACTTCCAATTGATACTGTGGTTGTTTTCATGTGCAGTTTCATGCTGAGCATTATCACCCTAGAAGACAAGAGACATTCATTATTCATTCATTATGTAATATAAGAGCAAAGAAAATAACATGCGATTCAATCCATATAACTGTGAGCTCAATCTGGGTTTGATCTGTGGCTTGAATTATTGTGGTTGAGTCTTGGTCAGTGATGGTGTATAATAATACAATCCATCTTCGGGTTATGTTTGATTCTACCTGTTGGCCCCAGTTTTCCAGTTTGGACTTCAGTTCCTGGATGTGAGACACTGCTTTATTCACACATGGTGCTGGAGTGTTAACCAGAGCACAGCTGCGACGCCTGCTGGAGCTAACCATCTCTCCTTGCTCTGAAACGTACAACTGACTTGTTCACAAAGATCTCACATCGAGGCATATATAGTGTAACCTTAAAGGAATAGTTCACCCCCAAAAATTAGAAGTTGCTTAGAATTACTCATCCTCAGGCCACCCAAGATGTAGATGAGTTTGTTTCTTCATTGGAACAGATTTGGAGAAATGTAGCATTACATCACTTGCTCACATATGGATCCTCTGCAGTGAATGGGTGCCGTCAGAATGAGAGTCCAAACAGCTGATAAAAACATCACAATAATCCACACCACTCCAGTCCATCAGTTAATGTCTTGTGAAGCAATAAAATGCATGTTTATAAGAGTCCTCTATTCATAATATTGCTTTCTCCAGTGAAAAAGCAATCTTATCTGTATCAGGAGAGATATATACACAGATCAAACACCATCTACCAGAAAAACGAGGATAACAGGGGATGGACGTTTTCACTGGAGGAAGTGTTGGTATGGATTATGGACTCGTATTTTGGCAGCTTTTCACTTCACAAGATGTCAATTGATGAACTGGAGTGGTGTGGATTATTGTGATGTCTTTATCAGCTGTTTGGACTCTCATTCTGGCGGCACCCATTCACTGCAGAGGATTGTGATGTGATGTAATGCTACATTTCTCCAAATCTGTTCCCACGAAGAAACAAATTCATCTACATCTTGGATAGCCTGAGGGTGAGTACATTTTCAGCAAATATTCATTTTTTGGGTGAACTATTCCTTTAAAGGTCAACATAAAATGGCATACACAATCCATTTTATATTCATAATCTGACATATTTTAGAGTAAAACAGCACACATAATAAAAAGTGTTGGTTTTTTATCCAAGTGGAGAGTGATAGAAGATTGTGAAAACAATAATAAAAAATTGTTTAGGATAATGTGCATGGATTAATTGTTAAGACCAGGAATATGCATTATGACAGTAAATAGAGTTTTAATTTATTGTTGTCTTTTAGGATGCTTTATTGTTGAACTTTGTTGAGTTTAACGGTATGTATTAATATCTATTTATTCGATATCCTGCATGTATGTGCTTCTATTTCTTGTGCTGTGACACGATAAGCCCAATGGTTTGGGAATATATATCAAGATAAATATTCTGATCACTCTATACTCCATGCTTAGCAAATAACATTGATAAACAATATTGTACTGTACCTTGTAAGAACGCTCCTTCACTTGAAGGAAACTTGAGTAACTTTATGTCAGGCATCTCTCAAAAGACATCTATGAAAATCAAAATCAATGACTGATGTATGAAATATCAAAATCATTAATACTATCTAATCAAATCACTATGCTTACTCTATGCTTGAGTCTGATATCTTGAATGCATTACTATGGTACTTTAATTTAATTTATATTTTTTGTTATTTTTTAAAAATGTAAATAGTTTTGTGTTAAACATTGGCTTTCTAATCAAAACAGCTCTTCTACTACCGTCTGCACAAAATAAATACTCTCTTAAGTTAATTAGTAATGAACGCAGGTTAAACAAGGTTAATAGTCGCAAGTATCCGCTGACTACAGCAACACAACAGGTTTGACTGTGATTCACGCTCTCAATACTTACATTATTCGCTGCTAAAGCGCAGAACGTTGAGCCATGAATGATATTTATTGTATTTTTGACCCATCAAGCGCGATATGATAAATGTTTACACATATCTCGGCATTGTGTCGCGTCGCGGCCTGTTTCATACTTTGTTTTCAGCCCCCCCTCCCGCGTTCACCGTGCGCGCGCGGTTACTAGGCAACAGGGAGGCCTTCATTCACCACTGACACAATAGACAAAACTGAGAAAGTGAAAAAAGCCTTTCAGGGTTGCGAAGGTTTTGATGTTGAATAGCGAATACAACCACGTATTAAGTTTGAGTCTGAGTCATGAAAAGTTTAGGACCATTGTGCCATAGTGACATAGTAATAATAATAATAATAACCCAACAAAAAAAGGGATCAAAACTGCTATGTACACACACACACACACACACACACACACACACACACACACACACACACACACACACACACACACACACACACACACACACACACACACACACACACACACACACACACACACACACACACACACACACACACACACACACACACACACACACACACACACATATCAAACATAGCAATTTAACTTTAACTATATGCGCATTTTTAATTTAACTATATGCGCACGAGAAAGTAAATTAAATAAGAGCAAATTTCTCGTTGTTGTGATATTTTCATATTTATAATACATATATTTAATAAAAAAACATCTGCCCTACAAAATTATTTGCTCATAACATTTTGCCACATTAAATCCAGAAAAACACATTTTAGTAGTATTTCTGAATATTTCCGCAGAGCACCGATGGCTGTGTGGACTGGAGAGATTCCGCATTACGTCATCGCGAGAGGCGCATTACGTCACATCAAAGCAAACGAGCAGCAGAGGTCTAGTCTCAGATCCGCGGCGCTCTCTGCGAGTCTGATGCGAACGAAAACAGACCTTTGTATTCAAACGCCGAAATTGTCGTCGATACAGTGCGTCGTTGTAGCGCAGATGGGCTTCAGTGAACGCAGAGGAGCTGAATTGAAACCCGTTTTGGCGATGACAGGCGTGTGGTGAGTAGCAAGTGCACAGAGCTCCAGACGCCTCTCTTCATTGTGAACGCTCCACAGTCTACTACTAACAGCCAGGCGTGATGCAGACTCTGCAAGTATGATATTAATAGTGTGTATCTGGAACATCATGTCCTAAATCATCGGCTGCAATGCCAATGATATTTAACTGCATGAATTTTGGTCATATAAGTTCTCCATGTATAATATATTTATATAATTACATGCATTTGGATGAGGATTTTAAATGCAGTGAGTGTGTTGGTTTACTGTTTTATCTCATAAAATGTCCTACAATCTTACAAATGGCCTTTGCATTGTAAACATAAACATTGTAGGCATTTGATTAGCATTTTCTGTACTTTATTTTAATAGTAAGACATTTGCAAATAGGTTATATTGGGGTCTGCATGCACAGAAAGTTAATCTGTGTTCATAAAAGTTATTTCTTAATTTGCTGTGCCATATGATGGTATGTAAATAGACTGCATGTTGTTTTTGACGTGCATCATTATATTAATTCATCTAATCAGATGCATAAAACAAATGGAGATGAGTGAGAAGACAACATTAGAACGACTTTGCTGTAAACAGCTACATGTAAATCACAGTCTGAACGGGCTGGGAGACTTTACCCAGAGTTCTGTGCTGCTTCATGGCGGTACCATGACAATCAGAGCATACGGGCAGTTGACTGTGTCTGATTGGTGGAAAACACAGTTAGCTTGAGTAATGGTTCACTTTACTGCGGATAGAGTTCTCATGGAATCCAATTCACAGCTTTCACAGCAACCCAAGACCGGACCAAATGTGCAAAAGTAAACCAAATCTCTTTTCATTCAGACATTGATTGATATTTCCATAAACTGCATATTTAACTGCATATAAAATGCATAAATGATGGCAAAAATGTGATTTACTTAAGAAACTATATGAATGTACTATTATAAAGTGTTATAAATATTAAAATACACATATCTATAACAATTCATATATATATTTGAGATAAAAGAGTCAAATATATTCCATTTTAGCCTGTATTAATGTCATCTTCGTCTGTTATTAAGCAATGGCGTTTCTCAAATAGATGCATTATGTGGTTTTGGAAAAACGTAATTGCATTAGCTGCTATCAGTTACTCCCACAGACGGTTTAATGCGAGTAATCCAGCGCTAATTACTCAGCGAAGATACTCCAAACAGCTGCTTTATGTAGAACATGACTTTGTCCTCCAGGTCAGATCTGCACCTCTTATATGCCAACCGACTTCAAGGGCGAGCCAAATCAAAAAGCACAATTTCATGTTTTTCATTCAACCTGCCATGCTAAATAAATCACCCACAGAGAGTGAAAAAAATGGAGTCGGCCTCAAAATGCCTGGATGCCACCGACTGTCCAAAAGGATATTTATAGGCTCTGAGATCCCAGAGCCACAATAAAAGGAGAAAGAGAGAGAAAGAAAAAGATTAGAAGACTGACTCTGTGAAATATGGGATCTCACTAGAAATGTCCCATTAGAGGGCTTGAATTACAGTCCTCTCTAGCGAGCCGTTCTTGCGTAGCCTCATCATTTTGCCTAATAATTTCACACAGAGAGTCTTTAAACTGCAAACACTCCACAGGCCCTTCATACGGGACCAGGCCTAGGGTTAGGAGACGGTACAAACTTGCAATCAGATCTGAACCAGCCGTCTAAGCCCAACAAGAATGTGAGTCTCGCTCATTGGAAGTTAAAGATAGAGATGACACATGCTGGATCCTGGCGGCTCTTATTTCAGGCGGCTGCCAAGAACTCTATGGGCCGCTTTTGTTGTGTTTCAACCTGACGAAAAGCATTATTAAAAGTTGTGGACTCGTTGAGGTCGCTCATAAATAAGCAAGAAGAGGACTATGGTGCTTTCCGAAGGGTATTTGCTTTGGGTTTTTCCTGTGTGTTTTTGTGATGTTTGGTTCTTTTTATAGCATTAGTTTGTTTAGATCTCTTCATTTGGTTTAACATGATAGATGCGGCGTTGAAACAGTGAACCAAAACACTCAATTACGTTTAATTATGCTGTGGCAGCTTGTTTATCTCTGATGTGAGTTCAATAGGGTAGATTAGTGTCACATTACTGATGAATTCATTTTTTGCAGTGCATTCTGGATATTTTTCACATCCGCAGGTGAATTTGATATCGATGGCTGGATGTGTAGCGCTTTGTTCCCGTGTTGTGCTGAACTTTTGGATATCTGGGATTGTGATTGAACATTCCTTAAAGTTAATTGAGCATTAAACGCTTTGTGACGGAGGGAGTTTAACTTCTCTAGATCAACTTCACGGTTTAATCCTGGTGCAGTTTTAAAGAGGAGGGAAAGCCTTATTATAAAGCTTCCTCAGAGCAAATTAAAAGCAAAGTTTTATAAGATGCAATCTTTCTAGTGCATGTCATTTACGTGCATGATGGTAAAAAACGATTTACTAAGACATTGCTTGCATTTATGCAATTTTTTTACTTACAAAAAAGTATTATGGCTATAAATACAGAATATACACTACCATTCAAAAGTTCAGGGTCAGCGGGATTTTAAAAAAAAAAAATCATACTTTTATTCAGCAAGGATGGATTAAATTGATAAAAAGTGACAATAAAGACATTCATAAAGAATCCTGAACAAAAAAAATCAGTTTCCACAAAAATATTAAGCAGCATGATTTTTGAGCATTATTAGAATGATTTATGAAGGAAAATACTAAATGGTTATTTCACAATATTATTGTTTTTACTGTATTTTTTATCTTATTGATACCTATTCTTACTTGATATTTTTTTCTTGGTGAGCATAAGAGACTTCTTTTGCAAACATTAAAAAAATACAGACCCCCCCCCCAAACTTTTGAAAGGTAGTGTACAAATCTACTGTCAAAAAATGATTTATCAAAGTTGTAAATACAACAAACATTTTTAAAAGAAATACAAGAAAATACTGTTTCAGTGCTTTTTATATACCATCATACTGAATGATTCCCAAATACATTATCAAATACATATTTACATCAAGTAATCCAAGGAATCACCATTGAACCATGACCATAAACTTGGTAATGCATGGTACTTTTTTGTTACTGTACAATTTCAAAATCAAGACTTTGAGATTAGAGAATTGAAATGTTGTACTAGAAGACACAGCTGTTGTTTCCTCGGTAAAATAAGACAGTATTGTACTGAATGTCACATGGCCGTGATCTTCTAAATGTTATTTTTATCAAGGTCATAACTGGAGTCCAAAACCTGTTACTGTCTGTAAGTGAATCCTAACAAAAGGTCTCTGTGGAAGAAGAAAGGGAGATAAACACATGAATTACATCATTGAACATGTTTTTATATTAAGACAGAGGTGGCTCACAGGTCTGTTCTGGTAGACAGCAGGGAAACACAATGGTAAAAATAGTACAAATTATGAATATCATTTTGTATAGTTAGGATAACAAAGTAAATAGTATTATCTGCTTCTAAACAGGAGGATAACATTCTTCCAGTATCTTTTGTTGTTGACGTCAAAGGTGTCCAATCAAACTTTTGTTGCAAATTCATCTGTCATCTGATAGAAGCAAATCAAATATGGCAGATGCAGTATGGATAGTTTATGTATTTAGCTGTGTATTTTTATTTTTATTTTCAGAACTGCATTTTTTCTGTCAGTCTTCTAAAATATGCAGTTCTGATGGATTAACAGCTCAAAACTTTGAAGAATGGTGTAATACATTATAGATGTTGTTGTTACCCACAATAATAGTTAATTAACTTTGTGTAAATCTGAAGAGTAATTCCTCAAAGGTCTCATTACAGCTGTGGGACGCCTGTCACACTGTCCTTTTGTTTTCTGTGATGTGTCACAGAATGATTGAAGAGTCAGGCCGCAACAGCAGCGCCATGGCAGACAGAAGACAACTGTTTGCTGAAATGCGTATGTATTTCTCTGTCTTACTCTGATATGATGGTGAACATGTTGAAATTAATACTTTTATTCATCAAAGATGCATTAGTGACATGCATATGCTCAGACGTGACAGTAAAGTCATTTCTGAAGGATCATGTGACACTGAAGACAGTCTAAGGTGTTAGCTGGTCTTTCATCCTTGCCAAGCTGTTTAGTCTAGTCTGTTTGCTGGTTATGAGGGGCTTTGGGCTTTTGACCGCTGGTCAAAGCCACCTAAACAACACCTTGACCATCTGAAACCAGCTACGACGTCGTAGGCTGATTTGAGCTGCATGGTTTTCCATGTACGTTCATTAGATGTGATGTTTTCATCTCACAGGTGCACTAGATCTGGACTCTATCAGACTGTCCACATACAGGACGGCATGCAAGCTGAGATTCATTCAGAAGAGGTGCAATTGTAAGTATGCAGGTGTTTAATGCAAACATTTTACATTATGTCATTTAGTATTTACAGTAATTTAGTGTTTTGGAAATGATGCAATTCGCACTTCTTGCAGTGCATTTGATGGATATCTGGAATATCATCGAGGTTTTCCGGGAAAACAGACTCAACTCCATGGACCTCAACACAGAGTTCTCAGTGTCACATTTGCAAGCAATACTGTCCACTATCTTTTACCAGCTAAACAAGCGCTTGCCCACAACCCACCAGATCAATGTAGACCAGTCCATCTCGTACCTCCTCAACTTCCTGTTAGCGGCCTACGACCCGTAAGAAACCCTGCAGAGTTGCCTTAAATCTGTCTGAATGCATGACATAGAGCATTGACGTTTCTTTAAGATGATTTGAAGCTTAATTTCCTGTATATGGCAGCTTTCATGAGCATTCTTCATAATCTTGAATCGCTGTGTGATCATCTAAATGTGTTGACAGTTGTGTGTTTTTCTAGGGAAGGAGTGGGAAAGATCTCGGGTTTCGTGGTGAAGATGGCCCTGGCTGCTCTCTGTGGAGGGAAGATTTTGGATAAACTAAGATGTAAGTTTCACTTTGGATTTGTCTTTGAACTGATATGTGTTCAACGGTTTGATGCTGATTAATGGGTTCTGAAGTGAATGGACTCGATTAATCATTCTATCATCATTTTAAAGGTGATCATTACTTGAAAGTCACTTTTAACCATGAGGCATATTCGCCTCTCATGACCTTGTCAGTGTAGCTTAAACTTCTCCCCTCGGTTCTGGTGAATCAATCCTAGTAATGACACTTTAGACTTACAAAACTGTTCAAAAGTTTGGGGTTGGTAAGATTTGTCAAATTAATTTAAAGTCTCTTATGCTCACCAAGGCTGATACTTTTTTTGATGCATAAAAAGAACATTTATTTTGAATAAATTTGAATTTGTAACATTGTTAATGTCTTTGTTGTTACTTTTGATACATTTAATGTGTCCTTGCTGAATGAAAGTACAAGTTTCTTTAAAAAAATAAATAAATAAAATGTAACTAGTATATTTGTAGATATTTCAATGAAGTACTAAAAATGTCTAGATGTTAACTATTAAGTTGTTTCTGCTACATGGATCTAGTATAACGTAGTTTATTTAAAAAGATGAGATTGATTGCTTGTCTTTTTTCCTCCAGATGTATTTTCACAGATATCGGACCCAAACGGAGTGATGATTTACTCCCAGTTTGACCAGTTCCTGCGAGAGGTACTGAAACTGCCCATGACGGTTTTTGAGGGACCGTCTTTTGGCTACACTGAGCAGTCCACAAGAACCTGCTTTCCGCAAGAGGTTTGAGATGACTTTAAAATCATTTCTTATTCATTTAAGTTGTCAGACACAACCATTCAAAAGTTTGGGGGATTTAATTTTTTTTTTTATTAGTATTCAAATGAATAATTATTCAACAAGTATTCATTAAATTGATCAAAAGTGACACTAAAGACATTTATACTATTACAAAAGATTTCTATTTCAAATAAATGCTGTTCTTTTGAGCAGTAAATCAGCATATTAATGATTTCTGAAGGATCATGTGACTCTGAATACTGGAGTAATGATGCTGAAAATTCAGCTTTGCATCACAGAAATAAATTACATTTTACAATATATTCAAATAGAAAACATTTATTTAAAATTATAAAAATATTTCACAATATTACTGTTTTTACTGCATGTTTAATCAAATAAATGAAGCCTTGGAAAGCATAAGAGTCTACTTTAAAATACATTAAAAAGGTTAAAAAGTTTCACAGTAAGAAAGCAACCAATAAGTTGCAAACAGCAGCGTCCTTGCAACCAACATCGAGCACCATTCACGATACCTTGAGAAAATGTCAAATGTTTTTCTCTTGTATGGTATTTATTGACTCATTTGTTTTCTAACTGCTGTGCTTCCGCAGAAAAAGGTCTCGCTCAATGTGTTTCTCGACACGTTCATGTCGGATCCTCCTCCTCAGTGTCTGGTTTGGTTACCGCTGATGCATCGGCTGGCCAATGTTGAGAACGGTGCGCATTAAGCATGTTTATTTCATTTTTGTAGCAAATCATACATAGGATTAGTGATGTGTTAGTACTTCCTTCAGCCATTCATAACCTAAATGAATGACAAATATTGTGACAGCGTTCAATTAGTAGTGTTGACTGGATTTTGCTCCTCTCTTCTCTAGTCTTCCATCCCGTGGAGTGCTCCTACTGCCACAGCCAGAGCATGATGGGATTCCGCTACCGTTGCCAACAATGTGATAATTACCAACTCTGCCAAGAGTGTTTCTGGAGAGGCCATGCCTCGGGCAGCCATAGCAACCAGCACCAGATGAAGGAGCACATGTCATGGGTAGGTGAACGGCCGGCCATGTGGGAACGTGACTGTGAGTAAGTGTCAGTGACGGCACGAGTCCTGTCATCCAAACAGCCTTTAGCCTTTGACAATGAATGCCAGAAATCACAGTCAAATCAATGTATGCCTTTACACTAGATCTAATGTCAACTCTGAGCATTGAATTTGCCACTTTGGTAGCATTTACTTTTCTTTTCTAAAGTACTTTTAGATTGTAGTCAAAGTTACTTGTGTTTGGGAAGATTGTTTTCATGTTTTTGATCAAAAATGACAGTAAAACAGGACTATTGTGAAATATTACTGCAATTTAAAAGAACTGTTTTCTATTTGAATATGTTGTAAAATGTAATTTATTCTGTGATGCGCAGCTGAATTTTCAGCATCATTACTCCAGTCTTCAGTGTCACATGATCTCTCAGAAATCATTAATATGCTGATTTGCTGGGCAAGAAACACTTCATGGTATTTCACAATAAAAAAAATTTTTTTTCAAATGTTTCTGATGATAGAAAGTTCAATAGAACAGCATTTATTTGAAATATAAATGCATTGTAATATTATAAATGTCTTTACAGTTATGTTTGAGAAATATAATGCATCCTTGCTGAATAAAAGTATGCATTTATTTAAAGAAATCTTACAGGCAAATGAAATATGCAAAAATTGCAGAAAATAAATACACTCTTTATTTGACAATTTTCCACCCTGTCTCTGACTATTATAATTAAACATGTATTATGTGTTACTGCACCTTTAAGACCTCTATATGTACTGTAAGTAATCTCTCTGATCAGCATTTCTCTGGTTTTCATAATATGGTTCCATTAAACATATTCATGTACATCTTCTGGTTCAGTACAGTCCTTTATGTTTCTCCAGAAATCTCCGGCTAAGAAGTTGTCAGACGCTCTCAGTAAATCTCTGAGTTGTGCCTCCAGTCGAGAGCCTCCTTACCCGACGTTCTCCGAAACACCCGAGAAACCACTCAACCTCAATCACGTTGTGTATGTAAACTCAGACATCCCCATATCTAACACATTTTCATTAAACTCAATGTAACATATATGTGCATGCTAACATTGTCCTGCCTTGTGTTTTTGCTTTTATGCTGCGAAACAGGGACACATGGTAAGTAAAGTGAGATGAAGAGTTATATGTTACATGATTTCACAATATTTTGATGGGGGGAAACTAATCTTAGACACACTGATATGTTTGACACTATGCAGACTGACACACGTTTATCGCAGCGCCTCAATTATTGTTTGCATTTCCTCCAGGCCTCCCCGACCCATGACCAGTGGAAATGAATACTTACTCTCTCACTCCATGCCTTCCTCAGGAAACCCTTACTCCAGCAAACTGTGAGTCTATTATTGTACGACACTTTCAACAGGAGTATGTGTGCAAGCATAAAGCTGAGCTTAAAGCATTCACTCTTTTTTGGTCTGTTATGCTTTTATTTGAATGTTCGGTAAGACAGGCTTCTATTAAACTAAAAATATTCATATTTTGTTAAATAAAAAAACTGAAATGGAATAGATTATAAATATTGTATGCTTAAAAGAACATTCAAAATATTTTCTTGGTAACTAACTGAAATAAATACAAAGTTGAAATACTAAAATTACAAAAATAAAAAAAAATCTTACTTTTTTTTAGCAATTACAAAAGCTAAAACTAAAACTTACAAAAATGAAAGCATTTATATACTATACATGTATATAAATGCTACTAAAATACAGTAACTGCTGTAAACATGTTCGGATCCCTTTGTGGTGTGTTTTAAACATGTCTGTGTAAGTATACATGTGTTGCTTATTAATTAGTTTTATTATGTCTCATTTTGGGGGTAAAAAGAGGAGCTCACGATGAGACGAAGCAAATGAAGTTGTTTTCCCGGACGGCCCCAGATCTTTTAAAAGGGAAAGGGTAAGTCAACTTGGATGAAATAATGTCACTATTATCTGTTGTAAGCGCAACAAGCGTGTAAAGGAATAACAAGGAGTAACGATCATCTTGTAATGGGAGACATGGGACTGTTTTGAGTAGATGCAAATGATAACAAGGCTGTGAGGGATTGAAGTACAGCCCGTTTAAGATGTTGTACTGTTTTGTTCCTGATTGGCTTTGGTTCAGACAAAAAAAATGTTGAGAATATGTCCATTGCAAATTTATAAAAGACTCATTTGGATTGTACTTCCATCCCACACAACCCAATTCCATTTGCATCAAGTTAAAAGAATAGTTCACCCTAAAATGTACTCACCCTCAGGCCATCCAAGATGTAGATGAGTTTGTTTTTTCATGAGAACAGATACATTTTGCATTACATGACTTGCTCACCAATGGATCCTCTGCAGTGAATGGGTGCCGTCAGAATGAGAGTCCAAACAGCTGATAAAAACATCACAATAATCCAGTCCATCAATTATCTTCTTGTGAAGTGAAAAGCTGCATGTTTGTAAGAAACAAATCCAGCTGTTTGAACTCTCATTATGACGGCACCCATTCACTGCAGAGCATCCATTGGTGAGCAAGTGATGTGATGCTAAATTTCTCCAAATTTTTTCAGATGAAGAAACAAACTCATCTACATCTTGGATGGCCTGTACATTTTCAGCAAATTTTCATTTTTGGATGGACTATTCCTTTAAATATGTAATCTCAACTCTAACTAAAGTCTATTTGCATTCTGTATTATTATTAATGCATTTAAATAATGCATAATTGTATAGTGGAATCGTAAGATGATGAGAAGATAAGACTGTGAGAAGATTTATTTATTCTTCATCTCATCTGTGTTTGTGAAACATGGTTTCAGGGTTCAGTACCGCCTCGATATTGCGGATAGGCTCGCTGATGAGCACATACTTATCGGACTTTATGTGAATCTCCTCCGAAAGGACCGTTCATGGTCAGTGTGAGCTGTCGCTCTGCTGAGGTTGCTGTGGCAGTTTTCTTCCTAATCTGTTTTAGAGCGCCAAGGTCACCATGTCAGTCTGGTAATACCCAGAATTCAGTGTAACATTGTTAATGTCAAACTATCATTTGAGGAAACAATGGAGGTTTTTCCACAGTTTCAATGTATCTAATATAATCTGTGCATTTTAGAAAGGACACCAGATGTGGGATGGTGACTATTCTGGCCACAGTGCTGTCTTATGTTTGCAGCTTGCTAACTGGCTAGGCTTTTGTTGTGTTTGAGCAGTGTATTTACTCTGTGTTAAACGTATTACATTTCACTGCTATAGAGCGCAGCAGTCCGGAAGTAAAAATGCCCTTCATTTTCCCCATAGAGAGAGATTTACCTTTAGCGTTTCTGTACAGAGCTACCTTGAGCTCTGAGGTTGTATAGTGATAAAATATGCTTCTATCGTGTGATTTCAAAACTCCATCCATACACTATCCATAATTCACCAATCAGAGAAGTTGCTGCTGTACAATATATGTTTTACAAATGCATACAAATATTGACTTATAATCTATCTATTTATATTTTATTTTAATGATGTCATTCAGAATTCTTCATGCAGCATTCCTGTAAGTAGATAGTGGTGTTAGCAACACCAAGGTTATGGGTTTGATTCCCATGGAATGCATGTTGCACCCTCTGATAAATCTATAAATATAATATTCATGGGATGAGAAGTCCCTCTTTACTGTATTTGTGTGTAGTTTTTTTCAGATTTTCATGTATTTTTGCTACAATCACATGTTTCTATGATTCTCTTGAGAGCATATTGGTTGGGTTCGTGGATTTTTAATGAATTAAAAAAATACATCTATAACCAAAGCTGCATAAAACAAGTGCCGTTCGCTGTAGCGCTCTATTGCACCAGATGTATGCACACAATAGTTCAAAATGAGAACTATTAATAGCATCTCTTGCTTATTAAGTAAATACTGCCAACTTAAATGAATCCATCCCAAACTCTAATTTGCCCTCTAATTCTAAAGACTAACATTTTATGGACTCTTTTTGAATAATATTTTGTTCCAAGTTGTGTGTAAACTTCTAATTTGATTAATATATGACACATACTGTATATTATTCATTATTACAGTATATAGAGGTCTTTTTTGTATGAGTGAATTTTGTGTAGAAATGCATGTAGTTTTTGGGAAGATTTGTGTCAGTTTGATGTGCAAGAACAGAACATACACAATCAATTATACATTTTCGGCTTGGCAACTAGTCTTTAAACAAGGACATGATCATGATGGATCTCAGAGTCACCAGTATCTCTGAATGAACCGGTTATCTTTGGCTACATGTTTCATTTGTTTTCTCATTAGGCAACACCCTTAGCTATGGTTGTGTTTCCCAGCAAAGATTTCTAATATTATGATCATCCTTGCTTTGCTCTTAAGTTAACCTTGCAGTGCTTTTTTGGGAAACTGGGGCTCTGTGGTGTTCATGAATTGCTTGGATCCTGAAATGTGTTTACATGTGCTGGAAATGCTATCGTTTCTGTGATTAGGACAGTACTGGTGGATAAGTTCTCTAAAATTATGTTCTTTTGATTCATAATGGCTATTTTTACTTTTCTGCCTATTTAAAGAAAAATACAGTTGGTAAAAATGTGCATTTTAAAACGCACAACAAAGTTTTGTAGCTCTATCCTTCGTGTGTGTGTGTGTGTGTGTGTGTGTGTGTGTGACACATATATGAAGGTTAGTGCAAGAAAACAAAACTTTGTACAGGATGAAATGAATGATTGAACCACTAGTTTGTTTACTATCTATGCTTGAGCTTTGCATAGGCTACTAATTGCTATAGATAATGTATATATAATGTTACAGTAAGTGCTTTTGTCATTCTGAACCTGTAATTATAAGGATAACCGAGCTCCACCCTTTTCTGTGATTGACAGTTTCCAGGAGAGCTGTAAAAACCAAGATGATGAGCACTTCCTCATTGCCCGTTACGCCTCCCGATTGGCTGCTGATGGAGCTGCTGCGGTAAGACAGCCAATCAGAGCACTTGCTCAGAGCAACATTCTATTATTCATCAAATATTAATGCCATACTTTTTCGAAACTGCTATAAATTAAATGAAGTTGAGAAGATCAGTTTTTTTCTTTTCCATTGATAGATTGATGTGATGGGCGATTTAATTGTTTGGGAAACCCGTTTGAAAACAATCATTATTTGTTCTAGTGGTGCCACAGAAATTACACACTTCATCCTTAATTACTAAGAATATGTGCAAATAAATAAATGTAAACCACTCATTAACCTTATATACAACCTGACAACTGTTAACAGAAGACCCGAGTCCCGGCGGACATCTCTCTCTGTCTGGACACCAACAAACAGCAGCGACAACTTATCGCCGAGCTAGAGAACAAGAACAAGTGAGTTTGAGTCTGTTTATTTTAGTATTGCACAGTGACTTTGAATTAGCTTCCTTAAAATGAATAAATTGTTTGTTTTCAGGGAGATTTTACATGAGATCCAACGCCTGAAACAACAACATGAAGAAGCTTCCCAACCTCCGTTAGACAAAAGCCAACAAAACCCAATGTTACTGGCTGAACTGAGACTGCTCAGGTGAACACCTGCACACACACACACACACGCACGCACGCACACACGCACGCACGCACACGCACACACACGCACACACACACACACACACACACACACGCACACACACACACACACACACACACCACACACACACACGCACACACGCACACACACACACACACACACACACACACACACACACATGCACACACACACACACAACACACACACACTCACGCACGCACACACGTGACACACACACATGCACACACTGATGCACACACACACACACAACAACACGCACACACACACACACACACACACACACACACACACACACACACACACACACACACACACATTGAAAGAGAGTGTAACCTGATCATGGCTCTTCTCGTGACCTGATCATGGCTCTTCTCGTGAATGAGTGAAAGCACTTTAAAAGCAGTTTGCAACACTGAGGCCTCTTCCTGTTTGTGGACATCACCAGTTCAGATTTGAACGGTGAACTGAGCCAAGCATGGATATTTAAATAAGCTCTAGTCTTTCAGTTCCCAATGTTTACTGTGGTTTTATTCTAGCAATATTAATTGTAGTAACATGATATTTTGGCACTAGATTCACGTTAAATAATTTATTAGGGAAGTGCTTTGTGTGGCAGTTTTGGTTTCAAAATGTGTTTTGTATTACTATTTCCATAATAAACACTATAGTTTGTTTTATAAATGATTATTCTATTTATGTAAATTAGATTTTACTTATTATTGATAGTCTTCTGCAAGTACCACAGTTAAGAATATGATTCCCAGGGAAGAACTATGGTAAATATTTACATTTTTATATTATGGTAAATCATTTTTTATATCCTTACAAGTTTTGGTTTATACATTTGTTTTTATTACTATTTTCATGATGAACATGATATTTTTTTTTTATTATATTTTACCTGTAAATTAGATTTTAGCTGTTACCATGTTATAGAAACCTAGGGAAAATTTTACCACAGTTAAGAATATGATTACATTTGTATACATTTTTTATATTATAAAAGATTTTTTTATTATTCAATTGCAAGATTTTACAGGAAATGTTCAATCATTGCAAAGCAGCTTTACAGGAATATTTGTTCAATCATTGCAAAGCAGCTTTACAGGAAATGTAAGCTTCTACAATAGATTTATATATTGCAGAAACTTAATATATTTAATTTATGGCAAAATTTGGTTATATTTTTTATTGTTTTATTATTTTTATATTCATTTTTATGTGTTTTATTTAGTTGTTTTTATATATTTTTACACACCTGATTTTCATGATTGGCATTTCTTTAAAGTAGAAAACATCTGAAACAAACAGATTGGGTGAATTGTGGGTGTTATGGCATTATGTATCATATTCATAAACTGACTTAACCAGGCATTGCTTGCCTCTACACCCTGCAAATTGTGCTCCGCACTGATTGTGTGGGTGTGTTTACACCATTACTTCATTTGTCATTTATTTAATAAATAGGGTGGTAAATAGCACATGAGAATAGGGTCAAACTCAGGTTGTTTATGGATCCACAAATCATGTTTGGTTAATGTTGAAGTTATATTGATAACAGCGTGTCTGTTGTGTCTCAGGCAGAGGAAGGAGGAGTTGGAGCAGAGGATGTCGGCCCTTCAGGACAGCCGTCGAGAACTCATGGTCCAACTAGAGCAGCTCATGCTTCTGTTAAAGGTGAAGATCACACACAAACACAACGAATGATGATGACATGATTTTAAGAAGTTCAATTCAGAAAGTAGAAATGCAGCGTTCCATGTTAACGAGCTGAACTGCTCCATCTACAGGAAGAAGAGCTAAAAAGAGCTGTAAGTCTCAGAGTCTAGTAACAAAACTGTGTTAATATACTTCAGCTGATTTAAGATTAACTGTATGCTTCCTAATATTATACTTATGAAATATTTTGTGTTGGTTGTGTCTTTGGCATCCATAACTTGCTTTTGTTCATTTAACATAGCACAAATCAACATAAATGCATGCTGGCCTACATTTGAGCATGTCAGTTACATAATCTGATTCTTCTTTATCAGTTTTGAACAAAATAATAATACATTTTGATGTGTAACTCATTTTTTGTGCTATAGACATGAATGATTGGCAAAAAAAATCTAATTTTGACTTTTGAGCTTACGCTTTTGACCACCAATAACACCATCATTTTAAGACAACCAACAATTTACTTATGAGACCATTTACCTGCAAAATGACATTACAAAATGTCTGTTATTATTCATTAATTTGCTAAACATTACAAAGATTTGACTTTATGCATTTGATATGTTTTGTCACTCATTCAGACACTATGGGCAATTGATATTGTCATATTTTTAATAAGCTTTTAAAATATTTTTTTAGTTTTTTAGCTTTTGTCGTTTTGTACATTTCTATTTTGTTTTAAATTATTTATTTTAGTACTTCAACTTCAAATTATTTTATTTCAGTTAGTTTCCAAGACAATATTTCTCATTTTCATTTAAGTAATCAAACTTAAATTGTAATTTTTCAACTCAACTTTAAGTAAGCTTTTCATCTAATGTTTATATTTTATTTAATTGCGGCTTTATTTCAATTAATGAAAAGGATTTTAATAATTGTAGTTTTATTAGCAGAAACAGCACTGGTTTAACGTTATATTTGTATAATCTCCTTTTGTTTCCTAGAACCAGGGCCCTGGCCCCTCCCCTCGCTCCTCCCCCAGCCACACCATCAGCACATCCGTCCAATCAGTGTCCGGCAACACCACACCCATCCCCATGCCCGTCCAATCAACATCCGGCAATACCACGCCCAGTCAGACACCTCAGGACTCGCTCATGGGGCTGGGAGGAGAGGTGCAGCAGGCCTTCGCTCAGGGTAACAGACATGTTCCTCTCGTGTTTTCATTCGATCTGCCCTGACAAAATAAAACACTCGAGAGTGTCTTACCCCAGAGAATATAAAAGCACAAGTGTGAGATTTGTATTTTTGTTCGAGCATTTAAATGAATTATGTAGTAAAGTAATTATTTTGGAATAAGATTATTTTCTATATTCCATGTAAAAAGTGCTTTTGTTTATTAACTATTTCAGTTTTAACCAACATCTTAAATCACATTGAACACATTGAAGTTAAAGTATGTTCTGAAATGCACTTATCTATAAATAATACCTTTTTAATATATGAAATAAGTAGCAACTATTAAATAATGAGAAATTAATGATATAATTTAATAATAGATATTATGCTACTCGTCAAAAATATTTTGAAAGAAGTCTTCTGTTCTTCAGCAGCATTTATTTCCTCAAAAATACAGTAAAAAACATAAAATTGTGAAATATTTACTCTTTAAAGTATCTGTTTTCTATTTGAATATATTGTAAAGCTGAATTTTCAGCATCATGACTCCAGTCTTCAGTGTCACATGATCCTTCAGAAATCATTATAATATCCTGATTTGCTGCTCAAGAAACATTTCTGATTATTATCAACGATGAAAATGCCTTTATATTTATTTAATATTCTATTTCTTTATTAAAGGCTCCAGAAGGAACTTAAGAAATGATCTCCTGGTAGCTGCAGACTCCATAACCAACACAATGTCTTCACTGGTGAAAGAACTTAACTCGGGTAATATCGAATATATACACATATTTGATAATAATAATTATAGAATGAGTCATTCTCTGATGTTCAAACTTTATCTTCAACCATGTTTAGAGGCGGGGAGTGAAACAAACAGCTTCTCTGACCTCACGTTCCCAACATCAGATGTTCTCCACGCCAGGAGCTCTTCAAGATCAGGGTAACACAAACAGCTGCTGTTTCACCTGCTTACTGACGGATCTCCTGATGTCCAGATCTCCTGATGTCCAGATCTCCTGATGTCCAGATCTCCTGGGCGCGTGTTTACTGTGTCTCTGGTCTCATAGGGCAGCAGGTAAGCTGGAGTCTGGGGATTTCTACGGACGTGATCTGGAAACGCAGCTGAACAGAGAGCTGAAGATGGAGGAACGACTCAGACACATGCAGGAACAGGACAAGAACGTGCTGGTGAGACACTCAAACACACACAAAGGCCCATAAAAACTTCAATGCAAAAAAACAGTAATGCAATAAACATTAACAGTAAGCAGTTTGAATGCCCGAGAGCTTTGCATGTGAAACACTGGAATATGCAAATGACTGAACCAACCATTATTAGTTATGGTTTACTCCTATTTCTAATATTTGCATTATTATGCTGCTAAACAGTAACACAATTAGCATCTTTATACAATGAGAATAAGATAAAAAAATACTGAAAACAATGTTTCACTTTTTCAAATAAAAATAAGCGGCACTGTTTTCAACACTGATAATAATAAATGTTACTTGAACAGCAAATAATCATATTAGAATGATTTCTGAAAGATCATGTGACACTGAAGACAGGAGCAATGATGCTGAAAATTCAGCTTTGATCTCAGAAATAAATTACATTTTAACATATATTGCAATAGAAAACTGATATTTTAAATTGCAATAATATTTCACACTAGTACTGTTTTACTGTATTTCTGATCAAATAAATGCAGCCTTGGCGAACATTTTTAATGCATTAAAAACAAAAATCCTCAAACATTTGTCATTTGGCAGCATTATTTTTGCCTTTAAATTAAATAATACATGCATGTAACAAGTGGTTTATTTTTAAGATAAAACCCCCAGAAACGATAAATAATATCTCCAATGTTTCTGTATTCTCACCCATATTGTCATCTGCCCCAAAGCCATTTTTAAGCAGCAAACTTTGGATGAATGTTCTGAGAAATATGCTAACGGTGTGTCACGAGTGCGCTGCATCGTATATCAAATGTTATTTATTTTTAATTGCTACAGAAATTAGATGAAATAGACCAAATGGATATTTCATTGTAATGAACACATCCCCAGGCTGCTTCCAGGCACCTGTTTCTGAGTGCCGAGACCATGTTCATTTTAACCGTGCATCTGTACAAATATTGCCACGGGTGCTGCATGCAACGTGTCACAACTATTACCGCAAATGCCTTCCTACACGCTCCTTCCATGTCATGTGTGGTATCAGGTCATTTTAGCATGGTACGGAAAGCCTTACGAGGAACACTCGAGCAATGCAGTCCATTTTAAACTCCTCTTCTGTATTTTCCAGGTGACTTTACAAGAATAGCTGCGTTTTAATAAGCAACGGTAAGTATTCTTCAGTTGAGCTGTGACAGATGCAGTACAGCAGTGTGTGATGGTTCAAACGAAGGTTTTCTCTTTGTCTCATCACAGGGAGGACGATTGAGTGACTCTGAAGCACTGTGCTGGAACATACCACACTTCTGAAAAACATCAACAATACTGTGGTACACAACCCAATCTATAAATATAGAAATATATTTTTAGAGCCTACAAGATGTTTTAAGACAAAACTGTGAAATGACAAATAATGGAACTGTCTACAACACCGCCAGTGCCATAAATCCAGTGATTATGAGATTATTTCATTTCCTTGCTGTTAATGTGTTCGGTTTGGTTTATTTCCGTGTGTATCTGTTCAAACTTGTACTGTATTTAAAGTGGGGGTGATCTTTAATGAAGCTGCTATCTTTACAAACGACATCTTTTATTGTACATTAAGAGCATAACAGCCTGAGCTGGTGCTCTTTTAAAGCATATATTAAAACAGAGTAGCATTATGTAGTAGTTTCACATAGTGTTTGAGACACAAAACACTGTCTTAGCTTATCACACTCTGTTTAGTTTAATAGATGGATAGGGATGTGTACTTTGTTGCAATTTATTCATTTTTAAAGACATACATTTTAATTAATAAGAACAGTCCAGAAACAGGTGAATCTCATATATGTCACCAGTTCTTATTTTCACTGTTATGTTTTTTTTCGTTTGTAGGTTTATGTAACTTTTTTTTTTTTATAAATTGTCAAAAATAAAAATGTAATATGTTTTGCATGAAGAAAATTAATTTTGTTTTTAGGAGCATTACTATTTCTTAAGCACAACGTTGTTTGTTTGTGTGTGTGTGTGTGTGTGTATATATATATATATGCATATGCATTATTGCAATATTATTTATTCAATTATTATCTTCTCTTCATGCTTAATATATTGCATTGTTCTGGTTTCTTTCTTTGGATTTTAGAGTCTATTGCATGTTTTTTGACCGGTTTCACGAGATTCACCCACACTTTGTACACTCTCACAGGCATTCAGTGGAAGATATTATCTGACTCCAAAGAGCACACAGTACATTTACCATGCTCTGTTACTTAACTTGCAATGTTTTAAGAAACAATGAAACAGAGCTTTTTGAGACGAATATATGTGACACTACTGACGTGCTGTTATGTTGATAAAGGAGCGACAAGATGAAAAAGCATATTTTGGTGTAAGATATGAATTTTCATGCTTGATTTGATTTTGTCGGTGAATATGAATTCCTTGTAAAGACCGTCTGCAGTAGACGGGTTAAGAAGACTGGTTTGGCTTTGACCATCTCCAGACTCTTTCATTGATACACTACTGTCACACTGCAGCGCTCACATTCTTCTCTCGGTTTACTCAGACTGCAGTAGATGGGTTAAGAAGACTGGTTTGGCTTTGACCATCTCCAGACTCTTTCATTGATACACTACTGTCACACTGCAGCGCTCACATTCTTCTCTCGGTTTACTCAGACTGCAGTAGATGGGTTAAGAAGACTGGTTTGGCTTTGACCATCTCCAGACTCTTTCATTGATACACTACTGTCACACTGCAGCGCTCACATTCTTCTCTCGGTTTACTCAGACTGCAGTAGATGGGTTAAGAAGACTGGTTTGGCTTTGACCAAGACTCTTTCATTGTGTCACACTGCAGCGCTTACTCAGACTGCATCTCCAGGCTTACACTACTCACCACGCCACATTTTCTCTCACACTGACATTGCTACTGTCACACTGCAGCGCTCACATTCTTCTCTCGGTTTACTCAGACTGCAGTAGATGGGTTAAGAAGACTGGTTTGGCTTTGACCATCTCCAGACTCTTTCATTGATACACTACTGTCACACTGCAGCGCTCACATTCTTCTCTCGGTTTTCAGACTGCACGGCTTTGGACTCTTTCATTGTACTGACTGGGTCAGACACAGACTGGTTTGGCTTTGACCATCTCCAGACTCTTTCATTGATACACTACTGTCACACTGCAGCGCTCACATTCTTCTCTCGGTTTACTCAGACTGCTAAGAAGACTGGTTTGGCTTTGACCATCTCCAGACTCTTTCATTGATACACTACTGTCACACTGCAGCGCTCACATTCTTCTCTCGGTTTACTCAGACTGCAGTAGGGTTAAGAAGACTGGTTTGGCTTTGACCATCTCCAGACTCTTTCATTGGTTGCACACACAGACTGCACTGGTTTGGCTTTGACCATCTCAGACTCTTTCATTGATACACTACTGTCACACTGCAGCGCTCACATTCTTCTCTCGGTTTACTCAGACTGCAGTAGATGGTTAAGAAGACTGGTTTGGCTTTGACCATCTCCAGACTCTTTCATTGATACACTACTGTCACACTGCAGCGCTCACATTCTTCTCTCGGTTTACTCAGACTGCAGTAGATGGGTTAAGAAGACTGGTTTGGCTTTGACCATCTCCAGACTCTTTCATTGATACACTACTGTCACACTGCAGCGCTCACATTCTTCTCTCGGTTTACTCAGACTGCACTGGTTTGGCTTTGTAGACATTGGTCACACTGCAGCGCTCACATTCTTCTCTCGGTTTACTCAGACTGCAGTAGATGGGTTAAGAAGACTGGTTTGGCTTTGACCATCTCAGACTCTTTCATTGATACACTACTGTCACACTGCAGCGCTCACATTCTTCTCTCGGTTTACTCAGACTGCAGTAGATGGTTAAGAAGAGACTACTCTTTCATTGTGTTGCGCTCACATTCTTCTCTCGGTTTACTCAGACTGCAGTAGAAGAAGACTGGTTTGGCTTTGACCATCTCCAGACTCTTTCATTGATACACTACTGTCACACTGCAGCTCACATACTCAGACTCAGAAGAGCAGGATACACACTGTCACACTGCAGCGCTCACATTCTTCTCTCGGTTTACTCAGACTGCAGTAGATGGGTTAAGAAGACTGGTTTGGCTTTTCTCCAGACATTGATACACTACTGTCACACTGCAGCGCTCACACTCGGTCAGACACAGAGACCATCTGACTCTTTCATTGATACACTACTGTCACACTGCAGCGCTCACATACTCAGACTGCTAAGAAGAGGGGTCACACTGCAGCGCTAGTTTACTCAGACTGCAGTAGATGGGTTAAGAAGACTGGTTTGGCTTTGACCATCTCCAGACTCTTTCATTGATACACTACTGTCACACTGCAGCGCTCACATTCTTCTCTCGGTTTACTCAGACTGCAGTTATACACCAGAACAACAACAACAGCATCCGCACCCTGCTGACAAACATTGCACTTTTCAGTGATTTTGCATGGAACTAAATAAAAATATGATGTTGTACAAGTGTCCAAATGTCATGTTTACATTTACATTTATTCATTTAGCAGACGCTTTTATCCAAAGCAATTCATTATAAAAAGGCAAACAGACACAGGAAGTGCTTGTAATACAAATTTCTAGGCATTGTTCGGAGTAAATTCTAGCCAGACAGTGAGAGGTTAAAGGTCCCATGGCATGAAAATGTCACTTTATGAGTTTTTTTAACATTAATATGAGTTTCCCTAGCCTGCCTATGGTCCCCCAGTGGCTAGAAATGGCGATAGGTGTAAACCGAGAGAGCAAAGTTAAGGAAAGAGAGTGACGTTTTTTTATTGTTTAATGTTATTTCATAAAATATATATCTGTCTCTATATTTTCCAGGTCTTTAGAGTTTGTTCCATGTTGGTTAAAACTCCTTCATTTCAAATAATTATGCACTCAGTGCTGTTTTGAATTGTCATATATTGATGCAATATACACAACGGCCACTAGATGTCCTTGTTGAATATTTCTTTATTTTGTTTTCCATAGGACAACAAAAATCCCATTAGGATTTAAAAAAATGATAAAATTAACTTAAACGTAAATTAATCAAAATTAATGACATAAAAATAAAACATAATATTTTTTTAAGTGATTTAATAATTTGGGACGTTCTCACAACTTCAATTATTAATAATCTAATATTAATGATGGAATTGTTTTAGTATTTAACTCGTTTTTATTTTTAGAATTTTTGTTTTCATTTTAATTTCAGTTTTAGTCATTTTGTGAGAGTAATTAAATGTTATATTAAAAAATTTAATATAGCTTTTATTTATATTTTCTTAGTTTTAGTTATTTTAGTACCTTTAGAAATGTTTCACTGAAAACTGGCTAAAGAAATAAGTTCATTTGTCGCATATTTTATTTTATTTCAGTTAACATTTATTATTTTTCAACTAAAATGTTTTTATGCTTTTACTTTTATTTCTAATAACCCTGTGAGTGAGACCCCTGTTAGGTCTACATTTGCATGTAAATAGGCTTTAAGTGATTTTTTTCTACATGCCATGGCTACTACAAAGTGACAAAAACGCCATGAGTTTGTTTTGTAAATATAGATTTATTAGACTGTCTGCTCCTCATTATTTAGGAACCTTACAATGAAACAAAGGCAGATTCTTTCTCTAAATTTAGCCTTTTATCTATCATCCAAACATGTTTCCCCCCGTAATAAATAAACTCATCATCACTCATATCCTTTTAGATACATAAAAGCATAAAACATCAGGAAACCACAGTCCACTATTCAACGAGCAGCGCACTGCATTCCCATTGGTCGAGAAAGACAACATGCGTTTCTTCCGTCAGCCATTCATCTGAACAGAAGGAGGAGCTAATGAATAAAACAACGGTCTTTCTATCTGTCGACCAATCAGCGGGAAGAATGAATGCGCGTCGGCCAATCAGCGGCGGGTGGATAGGCGGCGGTGCTGATGGTTCTCTGAGGCGCTGGAGGGTGGGGTGCGAAGCGAGAAGCGCAGCTGGTTTGGTCGGATTTACTGTTGAGTTCACGGGTGAGTCGAGCTTATATCAGGCGCTGTCTTTAAACTATTAATGTGATTTCTTAATAGAGAGGTTTGGTTTTGCTCTGGCAGGACCGAGCCTATGGGAAACCATTGATTTATGTGTAATTTTGTCATTAAGTTGAGAGAGTATGCAGGCAGAGTAGCTTGTTAGCGTAGCAGCAGCTGTTTAGAGATCCTATCTCATCTCATGATGCTAACCCTGACCTGTCACTCTGTTTTACGATGGCGTGGTTAATAAATGCGTAATATTACTGACACACATTCGTGTTGTTTTATTATTTTTTTCTTTTGTAATTAACATGAGGTTTGTAATTAACACGAAGTTGTTAATTTTCTAAGCACACTTCCTGTTTTTCTAGAAATGCATTAAGTGGGTTAGGTTGCAAGGTGCAACTTTAACATTGATGTCCAGATATTTAGTGCACATGTTGAACATAATTGCACGAATAAGTGAAAGGTTGACTGCAAAGCCCCGTTGAGAGATGAAACAAGCCAACAAAAGACAATTGAACAGCCTGGTGCAGTAATCTGCAACACGAACAGCTCGATGACTGCATGTTTAACATTCTAGTGCTGGGTCAGAAGCGTATGCCGGACCCACAGGCGGGTCCAAAGGTCTGAGATCACTAGCTGCAATGCATATTTTGCATTAAATTCTATTCAAGACAAGAGAAAAGGAAATTACCCTTTTGCTTTAGTGACAGCAGCACTTGAGCTGCATGAAGAAAAATTATCTGATGATCATTTTCTCCAACACAATTTGAGATATTCTAAAGAGCATCTGATGGAGGCTTGTTTCTGCCATATAATAAAAATAAAAAATGTAATTGTGACTTTTTATCTCATAACTTGGACAACTTGAGAAAAAAGTCAGAATTGTAAGATATAAACTGACTCTTTTTTTATTCTCAGTTCCAACTCTTATTTTTGAATTATGTCACAATTCATCTCACAAATCTGACTTTTTCTTGCAAATGCGAGTTTATATATCGCAAATCTGAGTTGTTCTGAATTTTGACTTTTTTTTTCTTAGAATTTCAAGAATGGAAGGAAAAACGTCTGTACTGTGTCACATAATCAATGTAACTAGTTTTATAATGTTTTAGATTTAATACGATTAGTGACCTAAATTAATAGAAAATGTTAAATGGAGAATATTTCTTGTTCATTATACATCACAACGTTTTTATGCCCTAAATCCTAAAATGTCCTGCGTACATTATTTTCAGGTTTAAATGGAGATAAAAATGTGGTCTCAGACTGTTAGACCGCTCTGTATATGCACTTAACTCTATTTATTTTGCTGACCAATATTTTTTAGTGTTATGATACTTGATTGGTATATCATCCAAGATGATTAATTGGCCATTTTGAGATTACTAGCCAATTATCATTCCCACTGATTATCATGCATATATATCTAAATTATCACACACTATAAACACATATTGTAAAAATATTTAATTTATATCGTGTGTGTAAAATAAGTGTTTATTTGATTTCATCTTATATTTGCTATAATTAAATAGCATTATTATCTTATATCTTCATCAGTATTATTTCATCTGTCAAGCCATTGAAAACTCAACCATTAATATAAGACTCATCTTTAGTATTGTTCTTAAATAGATGACCGGATTTATAGTGGTAGGAGCATGTGTTCAATGTGTGGAACACCTCAGTCATCAACGTTTACCATCTATTTGGCTGTTTAATAATTTGTAGATATGAACTGTCATATTTTTTGATGTACTTCATGTAGGCTCAGTGGAGTGCTGCAGTGAGGTTTGCTACAACCAAACGTGTTCATTTGAATGTCTCATATTTATTAGATTAAGCTCTTCATCATTGTTAAATCTTAATTCAACCTGTATAAATAACGTCAACAGATATTGTCCTATAATATGCCATCTTGTTGATCACATCAGGAATGGTGTAATAGCATCACAGGCAGATTACACTGTAAATTTACATATGACAATTTTCCATAAACATTCTGTAAAATTGAAACCGAAGAAAAATCTCAAAGTTAGTTTTGGAGTCTGCTGGAGCGTTAGAAAACTTTAAATACCCTCACTAGTGTTTTATATATATTCCACTTGTAAAGGTATATCTTCATTCATCACTTTGATATGTTTGCTCCTCATGACCCGGCAGGCCATTTAGATAATGTATCTCTGTTTTGACTCTAAAACCCATAGATTTGATTGGTTGGAGAGACTACATTGTAAAGATGTCAGACAACATACTTTAACAAGAGCCTTATCTAAACTTTGTGTAATGTGTATATGTGATAAATTAAAGCACAGCGCTCTTTGCAATACAGTGAAGAATAACGAGCCACGGGCCTCGTCACATATACACCCAGATATCTAGAACCTGAAAAGCACTGTATGTTTCTTTCTGGACTCTTGTGAAATTATATTGTATTTTACAGACCATAATTTACTATTTGTATTATGAAATATTTAGGCCTATATATAGTCTCTTATGCACACTAAAGCTGCATTTATTTGATTAAAAATACAGTAAAAACCTTAATATTGTGAAATACTATTAAAATTTCTAATACCTGTTTTTTATTTGAATATAATTTAAAGTGTAATATATTCCTGTGATGCAAAACTGAATTTTCAGCATCATTACTCCAGTCTTTAGAAATCAAAATAATATGCTGATTTGGTGCGCATTTTTATAATTATTAATGTTGTCATTTTACCTATTTTGTCTTCCTGAAGATAATAATAATAAGGTTAAACATGCACCGTTGCATGCATTTTCAGACATTAGTTGTGCATAAAGAGCAGATTAATTTATATTTTGCAGTAAATAAAAACTTTAGCCATATATTAGAATGCCTTTGTCAACCCATAACATAATTATGAATATTTAACACACAGTTTTTCCCCACTCATTAACTAGTATGGAAAAAAATGCACATCAAAATAAAAACATTTGAACATAATGGCCGAGATGCAGGTTTGTCTTTAGGAAGAGAAACCTGGGAACTTTTCCCCGGGTCTTATAAGAACGGAGGAGCCCAAAGGTATATTCCTATACATTTACTGTATAAATGTATATACAACATATAAATACATCATATGTCATATATAATGACGTATTTAGGAAGAGGCAAGGTTCCTCTGGCTCAAATCTGAAGCACCCCTCCCTGAGTCACATGACTGTAGTTCCGTGACTCACCGGTGAGGTCGCTGTTGAGCGGAAGACACGCATCCATACACACACACTCGCGCGCACACACACACACACACACACTCTCTCACGCACGGGATTTATACTGAGAACAAGCAGGCAGGCGGCAGGGAAAACCCCCGACGTCCCTATCCTCGTCCGTTCGAGTATTTCACAGAGCCAAATGCCCGGCATGACCCAAGCTCTGTCCCCCAATGGAGAGAACAACAACGACATCATTCCGGACAGCAACGGCACCAACATCATTCCCTACAGAAAGAACACAGTGCGCGGAGAGCGCGCCTACAGGTACACCACTGCTATTACCAACCGCCGGCCGCTTTACAAAGAAACCTCCGCTTTAAGCGACCTACAATCAACGCGTTTAGCCCAAAATATCGAGATTATACGTCTCAATCCATGCTTTCCCAATGCACTCGCTCTGGGAACCCCGAGCTCCCGTTATAGCTGCGTGATATATCTAACTCAACGCTGGGGCTTTTCCTGCGCCAGCTATGGCGTTTCCCCGATGGTGCAATCACAAAAACCATGTTAAACGCTCTTTCGTGAATGCGTTCACGCTTTCGGGCATTTTCTCAGCCGTTATGCATATGATTCGAGATGGATGTATGTTGGGATGTGCGCTGACAGGGTGCTTTCCCGGGTTTTGACAGTGCATGGCCTGTATGTTCACTAAGCAGTCAGCCATTGCGTAATGTAATTCATTCCATCCTATCCCCAAAATCTGTTCAGATCGGTTATTATGCATATCGTGCCTGATTCTGCGTAATATCTCGTTCATGGGTAAAAACATGATTGCATGTGTCTATAAACATGTTTTAGGCCGATTGCTTTTGTTGACACTGATTTGTTGGCTCCTGGTTTTTTTCCTCCCCCTTCATTCCAGCATCTCACTAAACTGTTTATCTTTCCTGCTAAATTTAGATGAATCTGCTCTTTAAGCACAACAGCACTAATGTCTGGACATGCAGTGTGTTTAAGCTTATTAAAGCCACGAGGAATGAATAGGAAAGAGGATTTCTCATTTACAGAAATCTTCTATAAGAGATGTGGGTGATTTGCTTCATTATTCATATGCTGGTGCTCTGGGAAATGAAGGAGAATGGGATTGATGTGGTGCATCTTTCTATTGGCAGTGATCTGGAACTGGCTTCGGTCAGTTGATTGAATTAGGTTAGTTTAATACATGCAAGTTTAGATGACCTTTGATATATTCATATAATTAATTGTGCCTTTTATTAATTGTTGTGGACAGCATTGCTCTTATACCTGTCATAGTGTGGCACAAAATATCAAGTTATACTTTTTATTATTATTTTTAAACCAATGGTTTGTAATAGGGATTATATTTCAGGGCCATGCCTTACTTTTTTTTTTACGAACACAATTATTGCTCGTTTCTGCCATTTTTCTTTTTCTAGATAATTATAGCTATCATGAACTTGATATGTTAGAGGTCCTATTGTTCAACTTTCTATGAATAAACAATCAATAGTTCATACTATAATGTTGTGATGCCTAAAATATTATAAGCATTACAACTTTTGATTTGGTACTATTGATTTAAGTTGGTTTTTACTTATTTTTAGATAAAATAGCACTTTAATATTATTGGTCATATTTTGGTTATCAGTCATAGCATGAAAATAATCATACTTATATCATGTCAGAAACTATCCACCCAATCAAACTGTGTTTTGTGCCAAACGGAGATGTTTCTGATCTATCATCACATCAGCAGCTTTTCATGGATGTGTGTTTCAGTAGAGGACAAACAAGCTTTAATTCCTAAAGTCTTTTTTTGTCTGATGCAAATGTATAGTCAGTGGGGTTTGACATCAAATGCTGTTCAGTGATGGAAAATTACTATATTTGTGCATACATTTAAAAATAACTTCCTCTTGTTTATTTATATAAACTTTGCCCCCTTAGATATCCGCCTTGTTTTGAATTTAAAAAGAGGACAGACAGAGGGTAATCTCAACTCTGTATGAGAACAAACCAAGCTCAAAAGCTTCTATGTAGCATTGTGGAGTGCTCCGTATGTCTTGATATTTACTTGATTACCTAGTTTACATTTGGATCATGTTACAAAGTGTTTATGGGCAAAACTTGCAACGCTAGATAGCAGAAAACGTTTAGAGCTCTTAAAGGAACACTCCGCTTTTTTGGAAATAGGCTCATTTTAAAACTCCCCAAGAGTGAAACGGTCGAGTTTTACCGTTTTTGAATTAATTCAGCTGATCTCCGGGTCTGGCGGGAGCACTTTTAGCTTAGCATAGATCATTGAATCGGATTAGACCATTAGTATCTCGCTCAAAAATGACCAAAGAGTTTCGATATTTTACCTATTTAAAACTTGACTCTTCTTTAGTTACATCGTGTATTAAGACTGATGGAAAATTAAAAGTTGTGATTTTTTTTTAGGCTGATTTGGCAAGGAACTATTCTCTCATTCCGGCGTAATAATCAAGAAACTTTGCTCCGTACGATGGGTGCAGCAGGCGCAATGATATCGCGCAGCGCCTGAAAGTAGTAAAACTCAGCTTTTTAACTATTGGGGAGTTGTAAAATTAGCCTATTTAAAAAAAAAAAAGTGGTGTTCCTTTAAAGGAATAGTCCCAAAAATGTAAATTTGCTGAAAATGTATTTTCCCTTAGACTGTCCAAGATGTAGACGAGTTTGAGTTTTGGAGAAATTTAGCATTACATGACTTGCTCACCAATGGATGCTCTGCAGTGAATGGGTGCCGTCAGAATGAAAGTCCAAACAGCTGATAAAAACAGCACAATAATCCACACCACTCCAGTCCATAATTTAATGCCTTGTGAAAGCTAAAAGCTGTGTGTTTACAAGAAACAAATCCTTAATCAAATCATTAAGACGTTAATACTTGAAACCATCGCTTATGGCCAGAATACAAGTTCAAACAGTTCCGCTATTGGAAAAAGGAAGTGGAAATCCCCTGTTGTCCTCTCACATCAAAATCCACCGACATATTTGTTTACAACCGTTTTTGCTTGTGCTTGGTCTGTTCATATTTCTCTCCTGATTTAGACCAGATGACTTTCTCACCGGAAATAGCAATATTATGGATAGAGGACTCATATTTTATCTGAAAGCAACGGTTTGAAAAAAAAAAAAATAGATTAATGATAGTTTTGTTTTTTACAAACTGAAAGTTTGTTTCACAAGACGTTAACTGATGGACTGGAGTGGTGTGGATTATTGAGATCCATATATTGTTATCAGCTGTTTGGACTCTCATTCTGACGGCACCCATTCACTTAAGAGCATCCATTGGTGAGCAGGTGATGTAATGCTACATTTCTCCAAATCTGATGAAGAAACAAACTCCTCTACATCTTTGATGGCCTGAGGGTGATTACATGTTCAGCAGTTTTTCATTTTTGGGTGAACTATTCCTTATAAATTCAACAACAGATGGCCTTTTGTTGTCCCAGTTTAGTCTACCTCAGTTTAGTTTCTAAAACTCTTAGAAAAGCATTGCTATTGCGGTTTCATATTTTTCATTCAAAACTAAGTATAAAGGTGCGTTCACACCAGACGCAACGCGAATAAAATTCGCGCAGAACGCGAATTTTAGGGGCTTCTGCCAGGCAGCTACAGTTTCTACAAACCAAGCATTGCTCCTGCGTTTCATTTTCGCGCCGCCTCATTCCGAAAGCGCCGCAGGATTGTCTTTCGCGTCTATGCATCGACTTAATGTAAATCATTCGCGCGATTCGCGTCTGGTGTGAACGCACCTTAAGAGAATGACTTTAGACTTAGTACACATCGTTGTTCTAGTATGCATGCATTGTAAATTGCTCAGACTGAGAAGTCAATACCAGAGCTGATAGTGTCATTCAGACTTTGAGCTGTCCTTCAATACATCTGCACACGATTATGATGAAGCTGGTGTCTGTGTCTCGTCCACAGCTGGGGGATGGCGGTCAACGTTTATTCTACCTCAATCACCCAGGAGACTATGAGCAGGCATGACATCACGGCCTGGGTGAACGATCTGCTCTGTCTAAACTACACTAAAGTGGAGCAGCTGTCATCAGGTATGTGAACCTCCCAACTTAAACCAGCGCTGACACTCATTAGACACAAAGAGCAGTAATCCCAGAGGATTTACACGGAGGCGTTGTGTTAGTGCTTGTCTGCGCTGCTGTAGGGCGGCTGCTACCTTTAATCGTTTCTGTAAATAAACACAAATACATTCGTCTGGCTGGTCAGTAAAGCTGTTGTGATGTCTCAGCTGCTTTAGGTAACCCCGTCATGGATGATGAACCTGGGAACGATGGGAGTTAATCCCATTAAACTGCTATGTAACTAAACTATAACTAAAAACAAGTATAGCTTTAAATCATCTAATAATAGTGTTTTTGTATTATGTGCAATGTGTCAAGCTATATTTCATCAATCTATTTTATTTTTGTATAATTACTAGGCATGCAATTATACATGGCCTTAATATGATTTATACTTTTTTCACACCACAGGATTGTTTAAATGAACTGCAAAACAGCTAAAGGGCATCTGCAATATGTTACGTTTTCATTATTCAGTTTTAATCAAAAATGATGTTATTTGTCAACTACCCAACTATTTGTCAACTGTTCTCAAACATTTGCATTTAATTGAATCTGAGATAAGTACATTATTATTGACCACTGCTGTGATTAAGTGTCATCTGCTCTGACTGTTTAATTGTTTGACAGCATTCGGGGAAAGTTCTCTTCATTCATTCACAACCATCAGACGATCAGTTCAGTCCTTTGTGTGGTTTTAGTTTGATGGGATTTTGCAGGATTTCAGAAAAGTTGACGAGATTGATTAATGACGAGAAAGGAATTAATTGTATGTAATAAAGACTTGTGATTAAAAAGACTTAATAAAACAAATTATAGTGCACACACAGCATTATTTGCATTTGTAAATATAGTTTAATATAGTAGTAGTTTATAGTTTAGGGAATATGTCTTTACCAGGTCATTCAAATTGTGAAGGCATGGAAATGTATCAAACCTTAAATTAAATAATTAAGATTAATATAAGTGTGTGTGTGTGTGTGTGTGTGTGTGTGTGTGCACACAATTCTATGCATTTCCATTTATTTATTCTTATTGTTATATTACTCCTAATAACTACAATAATTTTTTTCTCAAATGTTTTGTTCTACTATAAAGTACTTGATTCTGTCTGTTGAGGACTGTCTGTGTTGCTCGTTTCTACCTAAACATACAGTTCGAGACGTTCTGCATTAAAATCACAGGGTTTATAAGTATTCTGTTTTGAGAGATTTGAGAGCAAATGTCTTTCCGTGTTCGAAATAAAGTCTAAAAAAAACACAAATCAATTTGTGGACATTAAGTGTTATGGACAAGACTTCTGTGCTTCAGCATTATGACGTCACATCGGACATCAAGATCTTAATTTAGTTCAGCATAAGCTCAGGTCAGGCCAGAGGTATTTAAAGATCTCTGAGACACTGAATATCCTCTGGAACGCCTCCAGGTTTACCTACACAGGCAGAAGACATTGATTTACATGGCATTTTAAATGACATCCTTGGAGTCAAATGCAAATACAACAAATACAAATTAAGCTCAGATGAGCTTTATTTGTCACATACACAATTATACAGAGTATAATGAGGAGTGAAATGTGTTCTCTGCATTTAACCCATCCAAGTGGAGCAGTGGGCAGCCGACATTGCGGCGCCGGGGAGCAGTTGGGGGTTCGGTGCCTTGCTCAAGGGTCTCACCTCAGTCGTGGACACTTCCTGCCAGAGCCGGGATTCGAACCCACAACCTTGGGTTACCTCGGGTTTCAAGTCCAACGCTCTATCCATTAGGCCACGACTGCCCCATTAAAGAGGCTGGCCCGTATGGGGATCGAACCCGCGACCTTGGCGTTATTAGCACCACGCTCTAACCAACTGAGCTAACCGACCACGCTAGTTCTCTGCATTTAACCCATCCTAAGTGCATACGCACCTGGAGCAATGGATCTCCCTTTAAGTGCCCTTGTTTTATTTCTGCTGATTGGGCCGATTAAGTTTACTGCAGAGTAACCTGGACACTTAGATGAACCTGAGACTGAAACTAAATCTGGTCGAAAGTGCTGGAGATCTTCGAGAAGCAGAATGAGTCTTATATAATGTCCTCACGAAAGCTTGTTCACCCAGCGACTGTTCTGTGCGTCTCTTTGCAGGAGCAGCGTACTGTCAGTTCATGGACATGCTGTTTCCCGGCTGCATCGGTCTTAAGAAGGTCAAATTCCAGGCCAAGCTGGAGCATGAATACATCCACAACTTCAAACTCCTGCAGGCCTCCTTCAAGAGGGTGAATGTTGATAAGGTGAGACAAACGTGAGGGTCATGCTTTCACTATAACCACTGAAAATCTGATTAGAAATGAAATTCCTCTCAAATCACTATAGAAAAGTTTCTTAGCATGAAGAACAGTAGTGGATTTGAAAGATCTCAAAACCCCAGACTGATTTAATTCTGTTATTTACATACTAGCTCTTGTCCCGTTAAGCCCAAGGAGAAAATGCTTATTGAACACATACTGCTAAAATAGGGTTCATAAACGTATGGCTGCTTTATAGTTTGTTGTATAGTTATAATGCATGTGTAATTTCCACACTAGAAATATCTGTATTATTTTCACTCTGTAATTAATAGTGTAATTAACCAGCAATTTCTAAGAAACGGCAAGTCACACATTGAATTAAATGTGACATTTTGAAATAAAAAGACTGAAATAAGATTTTCTTGAAAACATAAGCAATAATCTGACAACTTAGAAAATAAATATTTACAGTTTCAAAGAACTTTCTTGATTGCAAAAACTTAGCATTTAATGAAAAAGTTAAATTTGGGTGGAAAAATGTGTAGTAAATAATCAAATATATTAATAACATAGTTGTAATAATTGTATACATTAAATATATGTACAAATAAATGGATAATTTAAAGTGTTAGACCTGGTTCTACTGTTTAGCCTTGTAATTAATGTCGTGCTATCCTTTTTTTAAATGTTCCATATTTGTTGTTTTATAAAATGTTGATGTTTTATAAAACCTAATGCATATAAACAGTTATTTTACCTCAAACTGTAAGCAATTTTCAACCACACACCCTCCAAAGGCATCATTATAAAAAAGACAAAAAACAAATGTGCACAATGATTGACATGATTTGCTAGAAGAAGCATGATCGGGCCACAATTTATTTATTTTTATTCCAGGCAGTCAGAGCTTTCTTAGGACACTTATTTTAGTGATATCTGACAAATGGAGACTTTCTTAATGCATGCATTAAAATATATTTTTAATGCATGCAATAAAAATCACATGTATCATTTTAAATAATAATTTAAGTTAATTAATGCAGGGATTCATAATCTTTTTTTGAACCCATTTGACCTGAAATTTCTGAAAAACTTGAGATTTTAAATTATTTTAATAATTTAATAACACCTTCAAGGTATTTGCAGTTCTTTGTCAATTAATGACAGATAATTAAATATTTTCTAAATGTTATTGTTTTTATTTTACAATAATTTATTTTAGTTTTACACCACTTTGTGAAACCATAACTTAACATATACATCTGTAATTGTTATGCAAAGGTATCTGTGTAATGTAATTTCTTCACATTGACACTCACATCTTGTTTCCTCTTAGATCCTCCCTGTAGAGAAGCTCGTCAAGGGACGCTTTCAAGACAACCTGGACTTCATTCAGTGGTTCAAGAGGTTCTTCGACGCAAACTACGACGGGAAGGAGTACGACCCGATGCAGGCCAGACAGGGCCAGGACGCCACTCCTCCTCCAGATCCCGGCGAGCAGATCTTCAACCTGCCAAAGAAATCCGCCCATGCTGCCAGCTCTCCCACCGCAGGTCTGCTGGGCTGCTTGTGACACTGTTTATTTATAATCAACATTAATCTACTGGCGTTTGGCGTCTACTAAACTGCAACATGTCATCCGTTAACTTGTGTGCAGGAGCTACTAGATCAACCAGTTCAACCCCTAAATCCTCCACCTCCCGACCGTCCTCAGCCAAAAAGATCCCTGTGATGTCAGCAACACCCGCTAAAGGAGAGACGGAGCTGGAAGCCCAAGTAACACAACTAAACGAACAGGTGGACATCCCTAACGCTATTAATGCGATTCAGATCTTTAAATAGATGAGCTATCAAGAACATAATGCTTATAAACGCTGAACAAAACCATGAAGTAATTTATTAGTAAAGCATTTTACAAGACTGGGTTTCTGCGGGTCTTAATTAAGGTGAGATACTGCAGTTGAATCGCCTTACTTACCCAGCTGATTGATTACATTGATAATTGCAAACACTTTTTGTATTACAAGTTTTCAAAAATGTTAGGTTTAGATATGCAAATGAGTCATTATTTAATGAAATATGCACCAATTGGCTAGTACAAAAATCTAAACACTGGATGTTGTCAGTTTCAAAATTCTTGTTTAATTTTTTTGACATATTAGAGTAAAAGGTTTTTACAGAGGGAATTTTTGTATCATTTTTGTCACTCCATAAATCAGAAAATGCTTGGAACGATAGAACCCATATAAAATACCATATTTTCAAAATTTTGGGGGATTAAAATTGATCTTTTCATGTGACAACACTGAAGAAATGACACTTTGCTACAATGTAAAGTAGTGAGTGTACAGCTTGTATAACAGTGTAAATTTGCTGTCCCCTCAAAATAACTCAACACACAGCCATTAATGTCTAAACCGCTGGCCACAAAAGTGAGTACACCCCTAAGTGAAAATGTCCGAATTGGGCCCAATTAGCCATTTTCTCTCCCTGGTGTCATGTGACTCGTTAATGTTACAAGGTCTCAGGTGTGAATGGGGAGCAGGTGTGTTAAATTTGGTGTTATCGCTCTCACTCTCATACTGGTCACTGGAAGTTCAACATGGCACCTCATGGCAAAGAACTCTCTGAGGATCTGAAAAAAGAATTGTTGCTCTACATAAAGATGGCGTAGGCTATAAGAAGATTGCCAAGACCCTGAAACTGAGCTGCAGCACGGTGGCCAAGACCATACAGCGGTTTAACAGGACAGGTTCCACTCAGAACAGGCCTCGCCATGGTCAACCAAAGAAGTTGAGTGCACGTGCTCAGTGTCATATCCAGAGGTTGTGTTTGGGAAATAGACGTATGAGTGCTGCCAGCATTGCTGCAGAGGTTGAAGGGGTGGGGGGTCAGCCTGTCAGTGCTCAGACCATACGCCACACACTGCATCAAATTGGTCTGCATGGCTGTCGTCCCAGAAGGAAGCCTCTTCTAAAGATGATGCACAAGAAAGCCCACAAACAGTTTGCTGAAGACAAGCAGACTGAGGACATGGATTACTGGAACCATGTCCTGTGGTCTGATGAGATAAACTTATTTGGTTCAGATGGTGTCAAGCGTGTGTGGCTGCAACCAGGTGAGGAGTACAAAGACAAGTGTGTCTTGCCTACAGTCAAGCATGGTGGTGGGAGTGTCATGGTCTGGGGCTGCATGAGTGCTGCCGCACTGGGGAGCTACAGTTCATTGAGGGAACCATGAATGCCAACATGTACTGTGACATACTGAAGCAGAGCATGATCCCCTCCCTTCGGAGACTGGGCCGCAGGGCAGTATTCCAACATGATAACGACCACTGCCTTGCTAAAGAAGCTGAGGGTAAAGGTGATGGACTGGCCAAGCATGTCTCCAGACCTAAACCCTATTGAGCATCTGTGGGGCATCCTCAAACAGAAGGTGGAGGAGCGCAAGGTCTCTAACATCCACCAGCTCCGTGATGTCATCATGGAGGAGTGGAAGAGGACTCCAGTGGCAACCTGTGAAGCTCTGGTGAACTCCATGCACAAGAGGGTTAAGGCAGTGCTGGAAAATAATGGTGGCCACACAAAATATTGACACTTTGGGCCCAATTTTTACATTTTCACTTAGGGGTGTACTTCACTTTTGTGGCCAGCGGTTTAGACATTAATGGCTGTGTGTTGAGTTATTTTGAGGGGACAGCAAATATACACTGTTATACAAGCTGTACACTCACTATTTTACATTGTAGCAAAGTGTCATTTCTTCAGTGTTGTCACATGAAAAGATATAATAAAATATTTACAAAAATGTGAGGGGTGTACTCACTTCTGTGAGATACTGTATATGAACAAATCCCTCTGTAAAACCTTCAGGATATAGATTTACTTATATAAATGTAAAGTTGTGTGTGTGTTAAGTGCTACTGAAGTGGAGATTTATGAATGAATGAATGATGCATTTACATAGCGCTTTGTGTATATTGTGTATTTATGGCGCAGTGTAGGAGAAAAAACTAATTTTGAGAAAACGGCCTTTAAAAATATGTATTGAAATCTATTGACACAAATAGATAAAGTGCTAGAAAAGAAACGCTTAACAGTGTCTTTTGGATGTTTTTCTTTCCTCTAGTCTGAAAAAACACTTTATGAAAAACCAAAAAGCCCAAATTCTCAAACTTGACAGGTACAAGAAAAACAGTGTTTTTGCCTGCTGTGTCTTCCCTTAACAAAATAAGCTTTTAAAAGATCTTACATTTGAGCAAAACGTCTTAAATTCTAACGCTAAGGCATTAAATACAAAAAAATATATGTTTGTCTGTATTTTGTCTTGTTTTCCAATATAAAGTTCTAACATATTTAAATTAAGTGAGATTTTTTTTTTAAAGAGTTTGTTTAAAAACAATTGAGCAGATATTTGTTTACTACATATATTAGCTTCTTTTTGCCATATATGGTACTATTGTAATTTTATGGTTGTGTAATGTAAAATAATTTTTCTCAAATGCTCTTTTGTTCATTCTGCAGTGACGCATAACAATAGTAATACTACTTATATTTCTGTTTTACACTAAATATATATTTTTAGCAGTTCTTTGTCCCACGTGAGACATAAGGCCACTTTTTTATAATAAATAGCAGTAGTAGTAATAATTTATTATTGTTGTTGTTATTATTATTTAACTATATTGATGTGTAATCACACAATTTTGGCCAAATTATGCAGCCCTACAAACAAGCACAACAAACCTGTAATTTTCTATTGCATTAAACATACATTTTGTTTCGAGAAGTATTGGAATTAGATTTCTAAACACAGATGTCTTCCTTATTGTTCTTATGACATCATAGACATATCTTTATATATGTTCATATAACATCATAGACTGTGAGCAGACCGGTTGACCAGTAGCAAACATTTTTGGGAACCTAGTGACCTAAAAGCTTGTTGACTTAGGCTTTTTTTTTATTACAACCATAAAAGCAAGGTAAACTCACTTTTTTGGACCAATCAAATATGGTATCAAGAAGTGTATATATTCAATGAAGAATTATGTTTTTAGAAGCATGTCTACCAAAGCAATAACCAGCTTTTACTGTCTGTGTCCAGTGTTTTATGTCATTGGTAACTCTTGCGTCTCTCCTCTGCTGCAGCTCAATACATTAAAGCTAGCACTAGAAGGAGCGGAGAAGGAGCGGGATTTCTACTTTGGGAAGCTGAGAGAGGTGGAGCTGCTGTGTCAGGAGCAGGGCCAGGAGCAGGGCCAGGACCACGGGCCCTTCGTGGAGAGACTCATGGAGGTGCTGTACACTGCAGACGACCAGGTTAGTGCCTCAAGTTCTCTTTCAGCAAACTGCATTCATTCAGTACTTTTTATTTTTAATTAAACAATTTATTATGATTATTTTAATAAAATGCCACACCTTTTTGATTTAAAATAATATATATGTATATATTATCTTTTACACTTTTCTTTCTTTGAATAAAAGCTTAACACTGTTCACTTATTATTATACATTATTATTATTATTACTACTACTAGTATTTTAATATTCTTTTAATCCATGAAACCTATTTAAATGAAATTTTCAGCATTTATTTTAAAACAAAACATTTATTTATTTATTAAATTACTTTTTCTGCTCTTCTTTTAACCAAGCATCATCACATTTAATATTAGTATTATTTATTTTTATTATTATTTTTCAACAGTTTCTTTTTTTGTTTGAATAAAACAGACCTTTTTATTGTTTTATTGTTTTTTTTTTTCCCACCTTAAAAGTGGCCATGTTCTACACTTACATTGCGTTTTCGCCCTGAAGTCCACTTATGATGTTGGTTAAGGCCAAAAATGGCCATCATTATAATTTTCATAATTATTTTTAATCCTCTATCTGTCATTTAGAATTTAATTTCGAATTTTTAAAAAAATGACCTGTTATTTTTAACATGCTTCGTACTTCTACTCTAGTTCAAATTATCATTCAGTACTGAATAGATGTACTATTGCTCATAAATCTGAATGGTCATAAATCAATCTACTCTTCAGTTGTGACATCATAACTTTGATGATTTCTAAAAGACCCTTTTCTGCTGTGTTTTGGATCTTGTTTCTTGTGATACAACCCTTCAAATGAAGTGCTTCATGCATAGTCAGTTATTTCATAACAGACATGCTGACTATCTAATGTGACAAGATCCTCAAAAACAACATGCAACTGTGTGTGTGTGTGTGTGTGTGTGTGTGTGCAGGAGGCCGGCGGAGAGGAGCATGAGGCTCCGGCTCAGGAGGAGGACGTCCCTGACGACACACAGGACGAGTACTGAACAGCTGTCAATCAAACAGACACCTGAACATACATGCACTGTCAGAAAACTGCTTTTGGGTTCATTTCCTCAAACTCAAGCCCTGTTTAATTGCATCATGACTATTATGAACATACCATCCAACAGCAGCTTAATTGGTGAATGTTGTTCGTGTGAAGCCCGTGATAACAACCACTGCACATCAAATCCATTCGGTTTTTACTTTAAATTAAGTTTGTTGGCGTTTCCACCGGCTGTGTTTCATCTCACTGCACCGATGAAGGAGAATTTACCTGTTTTTAATGTTTTAAGATGTGACGTATTGAACCATTACATTTTAAAATATTGCAATAAGAGTAGCTCAAAGAGCCACCGGTACCATTTGTGAAATATCGCCTCATGATAGATTCCTTCAAAAGATTAATTATTCGGTTACCATGGTAAATTTTGCATTATGACCTAATGCATGAAACCCATGCAATTCATTTGGAAACTTAGCTCAGTTTTTCACCATGTTAAAGGAAATATAATCTTTTTTTTGGTTAAATGTGTCTCCGCTTTCACAGAGGTGGAAGCCAATCACAGTGTTTAATATGAAGCATTTCATTTGAACTGTGCAATCCGTATTCTGTATCTAAACATGTTTTACTTTATGCGTACAGTAAAACACATCCTTCATCTGAAGAAAACGATGCATCTTGAAGATTTTTGTTAACTGTTGTTCTAAAGCAGAGGTCTTCTGAACAGAAAACCGCATTCTCGTGATATCCTGATACTCGTCAATATTCTCCACAGGTCAACGCTTCTGTCATTTATTATTGTGTACAATAAAAAGGAATGTAAACATATGTACTGTTAATAATTATAAATAGACAATGTTTTTCTTTTTATTTCCCTTACAGTATCTCCCCTTATGCATTCCCAAAATGTGTTGCATGTTTGCATTTTATTTGTGAATAACTTGACCTGCTTTTTACATATTTAATAAAAAGAAAAAAAAAACTTTTTTTGTATGTTTAAATCTCTTGAGATATGATAGACTTGCCCTAATAAAACCCTTTCACTTTCAAAAGGAAAAATACTTTGTTTTTATTGATGATTAAGTTAGGGTAAAATGTTTATTTTTGTCCATTGTAGTAGATATATATCTGAGTTCATGCTTTCCGCTGTTTTAAGTAAATTAAATGAGACACCGAAGACTTTTCTGTAACACCTAATGTTTGATGTCGCTCATTAATATAAAGGGAATATACAATAAAAACATTTGAAACTCCTTCAGCGTGCTGTAAGTTTGGACAATCATTTTACTTCGAATCGCTTTTACAAATATTTGACAAATCACACAAATTAGCATATTTTATAGAACAGGAACATTATTTTTCAGTTAAGTTAACGTTAGTATTTTTTATTTTTCCATCAAAATAAACGTTTTAATAGAACAGAGTATGATTTTCTTTGAAAAAAAAAGAGACGAATTTATTTATTTGACAAAAAACTAAACCGCTAAACCATTTGATCGATCTTGTGCTCAGATCATTAAGGTCTCTGGCCGCGTGGATTAAGGTCTCTGGCCGCGTGGTCTCTGGCCGCGTGGATTAAAGTCTCTGGCCGCGTGGATTAAGTCTCTGGCCGCGTGGATTAAAGTCTCTGGCCGCGTGGATTAAGGTCTCTGGCCGCGTGGTGTCAGTAGCGCGCAGCGTCACGAGCTAAAAGAGCGGGAGAGACGAACCGAAGAAGAAACTGCCCGTGATGGATTTTAGTGAACTACAGTACAACAATGTAAACAGTTATAGTTTAATAAGGAAATACACCCTATTTGAGGAGAAATAAAGTCGTAAAACGTTTACATAACATCATGGGCAAGGTAAGCGATCAATACACACTTTGTTAGCAGACTTTCTCAAACTTTTAATGTGTTTCAGATGTTTGTGAGAACCAGTTTTATATCTTTATTGACTGTCAGTCCAGTCGAAGTGTTATTATCCACTATACTTCATTACAACATGCAGTAGAAATGCAAAGTTTTCATAACTAGAAATATAAATCACACAATTGAGCTAGAAGAAGAATAGTGAAAGAGACCAATAAATGAATATGCAGTGACATATTCATATATAATTAACGTTACAAGACAATAATAAAGCAGGGACCATGAAATGTTAAGTAAATCAAATAAAAACCATAAAGCTATGTTGCTATTTGAGCTTTTTCAAAGTGGCCACTCTTAAAATCAATTAATTTATAAAGAAAAAACTCTCTATCTCTATTTAATATGTGTATATATTATTGTTGATTCATTCATTTTAATGTGTGATTTCAGCGTAAGAGAAACCTGGACATGAGGTGTGTGCTGTTCCCAGACGATGTGAAAGACACTTTCAAAAACGCAGGAAAGGCATCTGCCAGAACATCCACACCTGCCACAAAGTCCTGGGAGAGATGTGGGGACAGCTTCCTGGACACTTCTCTCATTCAGGTGTTTCACTAGACGTGTAATGCTGCCGGTCTGTTACACAGGTGCACTGAACATCAGTGTTTGTGTTTCAGAAGCTGCAAACATCAGAGAACAAGAGCAGAAACGCACGTAAAGTGGCTCAGACATCTGGTAATACGACAGATTGATCAATCCATGTACAATTCATAGTAATGCTGTGTCACTTGACGAGTCTTTAGTGTCACATGATCCTTCAGAAATCATTGTAATATGCTGATTAGCTACTCAAGAAACATTTCTGATTATTATCAGTGTTGAAAGCAGTTGTGCGTCTTAATATTTTTGTGTAAACAATGATATGGTTTTTTAAAGATTCTTTGATGAATAGAAAAGCATTGTTTGAAATACAACATTCTTTATAACATTATAAATGTCTTTGCTGTCACTTTTGATCAATTGGATCAAAAGGATCCGCATCCTTGCTGAACAAAAGTATTCCTATAAGGCAATGGAGATGCTGGCACAAATGAACCGGTGCACATTGCCTGGAGCTCCAGTGAGGAGGAAGAATCAGACGGTGATAGTCATCCTCCTCCTCGAATGACTGTCACACAGGCACCACAGCCGCCCAGAGCACACAACCAACATCCTGTGGACTCTTCCAGAAGTCTGAGGATGTTCAGCGCTGGTGTAGGTAAGAACAGAGACAGTTTTTGGTAGTAATGTGAAGGAATCTTTCAGGAGCTTGATTTGACCCATGATTTCAGGGCTTAACAATATGGATTGCCCACTGGATGGGGCGAATATTACAGCATTTTGGGCCAGTCAGTCTAACATTTTTTAAATATACTTTTTTGCAAATTTTTTGCTTTGTACAGTTTGAAATGTAGTTGTTCTAGTCAGCTTTTTTATCAGGTTAAATGATCTAAATGGCTAACATAGATAAATGGCCACCCTTTTCTAGCAAAGATGCTTATGGTCTTGGAGTTACTTGTATAATTGTAAAATATATGTGTATAAAATTATTTTAAATAAGTGTGAAAATTATAAATCTAACGTTTTTAAAATTCTAAATGTACATTAAATACAATTAGATTTTTTTTTTCTGTGTGTGTGTGTGTGTGGGGGGGGGGGTCATTCTGTTTGAAATACACATCTTAAATGATAAAACATCAGATGAAATCCCAAAAGTTAAATTATACAGGTGCTTATATGGACGAATATTTTTTATAAAATAGAGTTTAGCACCATTGTAGTAAATAATGTATTTTTGATTCCCATATAACGATATTCCTCATTGTTTCTCAGTTAAACAGTATTAAAGTGCATGCTACTCAACAAGTGTAGTGTAATTATTACTTGACAAGTGCGATCAGGAATGTTGAATAATGTAAAAATACTCTCGTCCTATCAAAACCATCTGTTCCTGCTGCAGTGCTGGAAGTTCATAACTGTAGTTTAATATGCACGGGCTTGTTATCTAATCCTGATTACCTGCTGCGTTTACCCTCAGAGACAGATGACCTGCCCTCTATTGATTCAGACAGTGAGATAGAGGAGGAGAATTCAGCTTCAAAAGAACAGAGTGACTTTCTAAATCCAGTTGTGGTAAGTATGTTTTATCTTTACATTGGAAGAATAAATGTACATATATTGAAGTGCTTTCATATTAACTTTTAAAAGAAGAAAACATATTTTAGAATGGGGAGAAATATTAAAAAAAGAAAGCTCTGGATGAGGTGATATATATTGCACTGTTGCTCAGTAGGGGGTGCTATGATTCAGCAAACAAGACATCTTAAAGCTTTCATCAGGGTTCTCAATGTCCCTGCTCCTTTTAGGACTAACCTTTGGCCTGAATATACATTTGCAACCTTTCTTGGTATTAGTTTATTAATATTTGACATTTTGTAGAGTACATGTCTCACTCAAGTCACCTGAATAAAAGAACAAATGACTTAACAGCAATGTTATGTTATTTTCTACGTGACACATGAAATTACTTTAGATTTAAATTGCATAAAGGTATGAAAGGTAAATAATGCCGGTCTAACTCATGTATGTTGTCACCTACAGCGCTATGCATCTTATAATTGCATATGATATGTAATGCATATTGAATTTGAAATCAAAGTGGAGTACAAGTCTTTTCTGAGATGTCTTACACATGCTAAGTGAAATAACGCAAAACAAAGAAGCTAGATTTAAATTAGAAATACACCAATGCTTTATAGTACACTCTGGTGTGAGAATATAAATGAGGTATTGAAGGTTAATTAGGTAATTTAATAACTGTGAGTCTAGCTTAGCACCTGTATTGGTAGTAAAGTGGTTATGAGTTGGGTTCAGGTTCAGTTCTGTTATTTTGAAATTTGAATGGTGAAACTGCTTTTGTCCAGGCGATGAAAGTCAATGATGTCCAAAACATCATCGGATCCCATTGACTTGAATTTTATTTCACAAAAGCAGTTGCAGAATTCTTCCGAATGTCTTTTGTGTTCCCTAAAATGAAAGTCATGCAGTTTTGGAATGACATGGGAGTGATTAAATGATGACCTAATTTACATTTTTGAATGATATATCCTGATTTCTTATACCAGGGATGTTATTCTCGATGTATGTGTCATCAGCAATGACATCATGAAGTGATCTGTCTTATGCTAGTGATCTTTGACCATGATTATCATAATTCAGCATGATGCATCTTACTGTCATAATGGTATAATTCACAGTTAATGTCATAGACTGTAATTTCGTCCAGACTAGATAGTTCTTCAGATTCCTGGAAAGGCAGTGTTGTCATGTGGAAGCACGGCATAAGAACAGCTCTGATTTGACTCATTAATAGTTGGAATAGCTGGAAGGCATCACATCACACACTGCTGAAACATTCAAAGGTTTTTCCATGTAGTTTACTCTGGTCATGTAGTGCAGATCCAGTTAATAATTTGAGAACAATCCAGAACTCAAGAAGATACAGATTTCTTTGTCTTAAAAAAACTTTAAAGATTCTTTAAAAATGGTTCTCTGAACCTCAAAAATCTAGATCAGTGGTTTGCTGCACCTTAAATTACAACCAAACTCAAAACCACATGGATTGCTGTACAGATCTAAAGTAAACAGATGTAGCTTACATTAATAAAATCAATATAATATGAAATATTTACTTTAAAAAAATATATTAAATAAATATATTTTAAATATTAAAATAAATAGATAGATACATTATTATAAATAATTACACCATTAATAATTACATAATATTAATCTCTGCAGTCAATTATTCACCACACAGAACACATTATGGTTGGCGCAAATCATGTTTATCTTTGAGTGATTTTTTTGTTGATGGTTTTTGAGAATGCGGCATGTCACTTGAACTATAGATGTCAACATGGATATAATTCGTCTAGCTTTACCAAGTGACAGATGAATTTGTGCCAAAATACCATAGAGTTTGATTGAGCACCTTTGACGTCAACAACAGAAGATATGGGAAGAATTATGTGTGTTTAGTTTTGACCAGAACAGACCGGTTTTTGGATAAAAAAAGAGCATCTTTGAAATTTCATTAAAAGAAATTCCCAAGGTGTCATGAAGGATACTGTCAGCCTCGAACTCTTCCAAATCACATCTATGTTTAGCTTTTATTCCCATGCCTCCTTTTAAAAGTTAGAAGCCCCGCTTCCTGGATTCAAGATTGAAACCATTTGTTTAAAAAAAAAACACGGATTGTTTACTTGCCCGGCTTTCGTTGGAAAAATGCTTTGTGTCCATTTACAGGAAGAGAGGAAAATGACAGACATGCGTCTAGACATTAACCACATGTTGCTTTATTTCTCAATTAATTTCACCTGCAGTTCTGTCTATAATTAATTTCCTGTATATTTTCCTGCAATTGTAAACCAAACTAGGGCGTCCTTGGCGATGACACACTTTTCTGTGGCCTGGCATCCCTCTCCATAACGCAGCGGTTCCGTCCTGTTCCCGCTGGTTTGGGAACTGCCCCTATATGACGTGTTTAAATTAAACATATAAACTGGGAGTGAGATAGATTTGATAGAGTGAAAAGTTTGTGTACTCCTCCATTCATTTTGAGCTAGTGCAGGGTGAACACATTTTTGAGCTTGGGCCAGGAACATAGTGTACTGCGCAGAGAGAGAAAGACAGAGCGCTCGTAGTGCACTGTTTGCTGGCAGGCTGCCCCGCTGGGTCAAGTTGATTCAAATAAAAGAGTGTGTAGGCTGTTCGGCGGGCTGGAATGCTGTTCGTGTCTCCACATGATAAGGAGGCAGCCGGATTTTTTTCCACAAGAAAACCAGTTTGTGACAATGCAACCACAAACGCTCACACACACACACACACACACAAACAAAACCCCCTCCCGTTCCCTTTACGTCCGTTTTTTACGACCTGTCATAAGGTAAATGAGTCATATATCATATATCATCGGGCCTGGGTCATATCTTCATGTCTATCTGTGGAATGCATCTTCTGTCTTTCTTTTTCCATTGTTTGTTTGAGGGTGTGTGCTTTATCAGGGCTGGATCTCAGATTGTCTTGTCTATTTTCCCATAATGCCTTTGGAATCAATTCTTTAAATTTCACAAAGGACTGTGGGATCTGCATGCGACGTATAGATATCCCAGTGTTCAGTCCGAAACAGAGCATGAGGAAGACACATTTGCAATGTTCCTGTGGACTTCTTACAGAAAAGTTGTAATTTTCTTGTTTATAAATTAAGACTATATAAGTAAACAAAACTTATCTTAAATACATCTCCAAGATGCTTCAAGAGACCTACCTGCAAACCTTCCTGAAAAACTGTGCACCAAGGGCAAAAGCTGCTTTAAACGCAAAGGATGGCCACACCAAATGTTGATTTAATTTAGTTAATAGAAGTTAATTGATAAAGAAAATCTATTTATGCCATTATTTTTGACAGCATCCTCATTTTTACACAAGTGCCTGAAACGTTTAACAGTACTGCAGGAGGTCTCTTGAAGCATCTTGGAGACGTTGCCACAGTTCTTCTGGATTTAGTCTGTCTCAGTTTGTTTCTTCATGTCATTCCAGACAGACTGGATGATGATGATGAGATCAGATCTCGGTGTGGAGCACTGGCTGTTGTCAGACTCAAAAATCTCACTGGATTGTTACAATTAATGGCAAAATGAATGTTTGGAAATGTAAAGTGATATTTCCTACTGACACACTACAGCAAACGATAGAAATGACTGATTAAAACCATTTTTTAGCTGATGAAAGTACTAGTGGTCTAATAATTTTGGCCACCACTGTATGTATATACAGTCAAACTAAAAATTATTTAGACACCAGATATAATTTTTGATATTTTTTTAAGTGGGTGCAGGACACTATATTTTGCTATCCTCACTTGCATAAATTAACTAAAGTAAACTGTGCCATACCCAAAAATTCTTCATACAATGGACTACCAGTAAAATTGATAAATGGAGCAAAAATAGATTGATTTGACACTTTGACTTGACCATGTTTTGTTACATACCTTTCTGTCAAAGTTATCTGACATCAAGATACATTTGTTCTGACACAATCTAACTCTGAGTTCTTGTCATATTTTATTACCATTTTCTAAACTATAGTGAATAAACTGTGTTAATGTGAAAGTATATATATATATATATATATATATACACATATATTGTGTGCATGCATGTGTGTGTTTATATATATACACACACACACAAAAAACAATACACTTTATAATGCAAATTTTGGATATCTTTAATGATTAGTTAAACATTAATTTCTATGTTAGATATTTTTCATATTTCTATATAATGTTTATACATTATAATATATTTATAAATACATACACATCGCAACATCAAAACATTTGTATCTATTTATATCTATATTGTACACTTTTTAAGTTACATAAAATGTATATAAAATAAACAAATAGATCAAATTGAACTAATTTAGCTAAAAGTTGGTTTAATGTAATTTAGGTTAAAACAAAGTTTTTTGAGAGGTTGAAATAGGTAAAGATATTTTTTTGCAGTGATAGATATATAGGGTTAACCCCATAAACACCGGACGCGACAACTGTCATGCCGCGCCGCTCGCGTCCGGTGTAGACACGGTGTAAGTGATTTTTAAAAACCAGTTTCAGTACTTTTCTAGATATTCTCTGTTCTTCTTTGAATGTAGGTCTATGACATTTTATTTTTACGCCTATTTTATCTTCTATTTATTAGTTATTTGAAGAAGCCCTTAACCTTAAGTATGAGCAATAATAATAATAACAGTGATTGTTGCCTTAGCAAACACCACTAACAAGTTCAACAATATGCAACTCACAAAGCCGGTGAAACTAAAAGGCAAGTGTCGTACGTGGGAAGCATGGGGGGGGGGAGTTGCATGTGGATTAAGAGTTCAGTGGCAGTACTTTAGACTGATTCCAAGCCTTTTGCAGAGAGCAGAGGTTGAAATGAATGCAGTGCTGGATAGGCAGATGCTCAGATCGTATTTTCAGAGCCCCTTGGAAATTACTATATGTGCAGGAGGAGAGAATTAATGGGAGGTCATTGAGTTCTTGTTATTTAGCTTCTCCCCTTTGCCCTTCTCACTTGTTTTCTTCTCTATCATCCATGTGAAACGTGAGTTTGAATGATGATCGTGTTGTACAAGGTGCTGGTTCATAGATCTTGAGGTTTTTGGCTTCGCTTTGGTGGCCCTCAGCCAATTGTAAATACTTTTTAAGGGTCTATTCATTTTTAAGGCTCAGCTTGAAACTCTGTTGACTTTCATATCCCAGCATGACATGTGAATAAGGTGAAAACACAGGCTGCTGTTTTTCGTAACACCTGTTTAGTCTGTAATTTCACTCTGACAGCATGGCGGCAGCCTGTCAGGAGGCGTCATTCTGGTCCCATAATTTGTGCAATTGTGGGCCGAGAGTTTTGTGTGCGTCGTTTAGCTTGAGAACGGAGTAGCTGTGAGATTGTTACATTTATTGGCCTCTAGGCAGTGAAGGTTGAACGCTTAGGGTGTTTTTCTTGAACATTTTTGTGCTGGAAGTATTCAATCACAATATTTTTCAAGGTTTTTGATGTCATACAATATTGAGATTTGTGATGCTGAGCTGGTTTATTACTGTGACTGAAATTTGACTTTGCACTTTTAATGTTCATTTTCTAATCAAACTTTGAGACGTTAAGGAAGCCCTTTATGAGGCAGACCTTGAACTAGAGGCTGCAGATCTTCAGTTAGTATTTGACCTTGAGCCTTGATGCTGCAGGTTCGAATCTGATATGTATCGTATCCCCATTTATCTATCTATCTGCTCTTCTGTCAATGAAAAATTGCAAAACCCCCCAAAATAAAATAAAACAGAACAAGTTAAAATGCCCTTTCATGCATGTGATGTTCCTCATTTGTAAGTGCCAATAGATGATTGTTTTATTGATATTTTGAACTTTATATTCACTTTTTGTCATTTTTATAATAATTCTGTTTAGCTTTTAATTTGTTTTAATAATTTTAGTATTTAATTTTTTACGTTTAGGTTTTTCATTTAATATTTATATTTTATAATTTTTTATTTGCAAAACAATAAATGAAAAGTCTTTTAAATGACCTTTCATTGCGAATGTTGTTCATCATTTGTAAGTGGCTTTGAATTAATCAATGTTAAGTAATATTTATATGCTATGTTTTTAATATATTATTTGTTTATTGATGTTTTGAACTAGCTTTTATTTACATATTTTATTTTCATTTTAGTTTGTTAAATTTGTATGTACTTTTATAATTTTTTTATAATTGTGTTAAACTTTTAATTTATTTTTATTTCAGTTTTAGTAATTTAAATTCTTCAGCTTAAAAAAATATTTAAGTTAGTTGCCAAGGCAACATTTCTAATTTTAGTTTTTTAATGATAAGTTATTAAATTTTTTATATAATATTTATGTTTTTTTGCAACTTTCTCAATTAACAGAAATTATTAATAGTTTTATTAACAATAACACTGTTTTGGATAAAAGCAAATCAAATAACTACATGTAAAACTCTCCTTTTTAGTCTCCAACCCAGATTTCTGACTACTCCTCTTACGACGATAATGATGAAGATCCAGAAGAAAGCAGAGCGGACTCATCCTTTCTGGACGCAGCCGAGTCCAGCAGGCAGTCGGTCAGCGAGTGGGTCCGATCTGCTCAGGCGATTCTTCAGACACCTCAGAAACAAACCCCTAAGAGCATCAAGACCCCAGAGGACTCGAGTAAAAAGAGGAGGAGGTTTGAAAGGTATGATCTATGGTGCCTGGATCTTAATTTCGGTGCAACCCTGTGCAAGATGAACTCAATATATGAGTTCAGTGACTGGCTTCATGATTGGGATTTATCGTCTTAACTGGCAGTAATCCTTCATACTGTTATTTATTCTTACTGGTTTTTTTTTCATTGTTTGACGTCAAGTTCACCCGAAGTTTCATATCTGTGTAAACACACAGAATACAAAAGCGTTCAAAGTCTAGGTGAAGTAGTTTAATAAGGCATCCACACCCTTACCTTAAAAACCTGGTCAGCTTGGTTTTCGATTGGCTATCAAGGAGCGGCTTCCTTTGCTCATTTTTGTCATCTTATTTAATTTACCAGAGTATTTCCTCCTATGCGCACAAGAACCAGCACCACATGCATAAGGCTCTTTTTTCAGATATTACTCAGCAATTGCTTTCTAGTGTACCATCAATGACAGCCCAGCCCATGAAGTTTTTACCATAAATGAGTCGTTTGTCAGATTCCGTGAATGGGAGAGGCACGACGTGTCGAGTTTGTTCCCTCATGGGGGTGCTGTGTCTCTTTTTGGCTCTTGTTAGTCCACCGCTCCTTCTGCTGACCCTCAGTCCCTTCTGCAGGCAAGCGCAGGAGAAGTTTATTATGCTTTTATACACATAGAAAGTATAGCACACGTAAAAACTACCAACCACTCGTAAAAAACACAAATATGTACATCATAAACATAAAGCAAATGACCATTAATAAGTGCATTCAGAATGGTGCTGCGCTGTAATAAGCATGCAGTTTAGCTAACAAGCCTGTAACAAATCGAAGCCTATTCTGTTTTATGAAAGACAAAACGTTTTGCTAATTATGGATCAGTTTTCCATGTGCAGTGAATATACTGATTCTCTTTGATTGATTCCTTGAAATTGATTCTCTGGTTTGATTCTGTGGAGCTGAATCAGATTGACTCTCTATATGGAACTGATTCATTGACATTGGTTCTTATTGATTCTCTATGCCTTAATTCTAGTTGATTCAATCAGATTCATTCTGTAGGAAGGATTCTCATTAATTCTTTACTATTCATTTTATGTGATTGATTCGATGGGATTGAATCTCATTGATTTCTCTTTGATTGATTCTATGGGATTTTTTCTTATTGAGTCTATGGGATTGATTCTTTATAATCATTCATCTATAATTCATGGGGATCATTCTTTAGGATTCATGATTGATTTTATGACTGATTCCATGTAATTGATTATATGTGATTCATTCTTTGTGATCGATTCCATTTGTTTGATTTGATATAAATATTATATTCTATATATATTATATATATTCTATGGGATAATTGATTCCAGTTGATTTGAACTGATTCTCCATGATTGATTCCATGGAAGGTCATTCTGTCTTTGATTCTGTGCAGTTGATTCATATTGATTTTCTTGAGTGAGACTGATTCTAGTTGATTCTTTCTGTGTGATTGATACTAGCTGATTCAGTGAGATTCATTATTTATTTTAATATAAACAATTATTTTATTCTTTACCATTGATTTTATGTGATTGATTCCTTGGGATTGAATGCATATGCAAATTATGATGTGGGCTTGATTTCATGCAACTGAATCTATAGGTTTAATTCCATGTGACTGATTCAGGGTGATTTAAATGAATCGGTCACACTGATTCTGAATGATTGATTCTGTGTAATTGATTCCGTAGGTTTGATTCAGATTGTGATGATCATGGGTTATTCTGAATGTCTGATTGGGTGTTTTATATTCTATATGAATGATTCTGTGGGACTGATTCCATATGACTGATTCAGTGTTATTGATTCTATAGGTTTAATTCTCTTGGATTGATTCTAAGTATTTGATTCTGTGTGATTAATTCAAATGCAGTTCGTTCTGTTGGTCTGATTTCATTGATTCTGTGGACTGATTCATATGACTGATTCAGTGTTATTGATTCTATAGGTTTAATTCTCTTGTTGATTCTAAGTATTTGATTCTGTGTGATTAATTCAAATGCATTGTTCTGTTGGTCTGATTTCATTGATTCTGTGGGACTGATTCATATGATGATTCGGTGTTATTAATTCTATAGGTTTAAGATTGATTCTGATGCATCAGTGTTCTGTTGGTCTGATTTCATTCTATGATGATGACTGATTCAGTTTTGTTGGTGTTATTGATTCTATAGGTTTAATACTCTTGGATTGATTTTGTGTGATTTGATTCTGTGTGATTAATTCAAATGCAGTTGTTCTGTTGGTCTGATTTCATTGATTCTGTGGGACTGATTCCATATGACTGATTCGGTGTTATTGATTCTATAGGTTTAATTCTCTTGGATTGATTCTAAGTATTTGATTCTGTGTGATTAATTCAAATGCAGTCGTTCTGTTGGTCTGATTTCATTGATTCTGTGGGACTGATTCCATATGACTGATTCGGTGTTATTGATTCTATAGGTTTAATTCTCTTGGATTGATTCTGTGTGATTAATTCAAATGCAGTCGTTCTGTTGGTCTGATTTCATTGATTCTGTGGGACTGATTCCATATGACTGATTCGGTGTTATTGATTCTATAGGTTTAATTCTCTTGGATTGATTCTAAGTATTTGATTCTGTGTGATTCATTCAAATGCAGTCGTTCTGTTGGTCTGATTTCATTGATTCTGTGGGACTGATTCCATATGACTGATTCGGTGTTATTGATTCTATAGGTTTAATTCTCTTGGATTGATTCTAAGTATTTGATTCTGTGTGATTCATTCAAATGCAGTCGTTCTGTTGTCTGATTTCATTGATTCTGTGGGACTGATTCCATATGACTGATTCAGTGTTATTGATTCTATAGGTTTAATTCTCTTGATTGATTCTAAGTATTTGATTCTGTGTGATTAATTCAAATGCAGTTGTTCTGTTGGTCTGATTTCATTGATTCTGTGGGACTGATTCCTGATATTGACTATGACAGTGGATTCTGTTATTGAATTCTAATATTGATTCTCTTTTGATTCTGTGTGATTAATTCAAATGCATGATTTCATTGATTCTGTGGGTGATTGAATTCAATGATTTCTCGGACTGATTCATTGATGACTGATTCTGTGTTTTGATTCTATAATTTTAATATTCTCTGTTGATTGATTCATTGGTGGTCCTCTGTGTGATTAATTCAAATGCAGTCTGTTTCTGATTTCATTGATTCTGTGGGACTGATTCCATATGACTGATTCGGTGATCTGTGGGTTTAATTCTCTTGGATTGATTTTGTGTGATTTGAATTTGTATTTGATTCTAAGTATTTGATTCTGTGTGATTAATTCAAATGCAGTTGTTCTGTTGGTCTGATTTCATTGATTCTGTGGGACTGATTCCATATGACTGATTCAGTGTTATTGATTCTATAGGTTTAATTCTCTTGGATTGATTTTGTGTGATTTGATTCTAAGTATTTGATTCTGTGTGATTAATTCAAATGCAGTCGTTCTGTTGGTCTGATTTCATTGATTCTGTGGACTGAATCCATATGACTGATTCGGTGTTATTTGATCTATATTAATCTCTTGGATGATTTTGGTGATTTGTTTGTATTGATTCTAAGTAATTGATTCTGTGTGATTAAATTCAAATGCAGTTGTTCTGTTGGTCTGATTTCATTGATTCTGTTGATATCTGATTCAGTGGATTCTATGATTCTTTGATTGATTTTGTGTGATTTGATTCTAAGTATTTGATTCTGTGATTCAAATGCAGTCGTTCTGTTGGTCTGATTTCATTGATTCTGTGGGACTGATTCCATCTGACTGATATCAGTGTTATTGGTCTTGGATTGATTCTAAGTATTTGATTCTGTGTGATTCATTGCAGTCGTTCTGTTGTCTGATTTCATTGAACTGATTTCCATATGACTGATTCGGTGTTATTGATTCTATAGGTTTAATTCTCTTGGATTGATTTTGTGTGATTTGATTCTGTATTTGATTCTGTGTGATTCATTCAAATGCATGATTTCATTGATTATGTGGGACTGATTCCATATGACTGATTCGGTGTTATTGATTCTATAGGTTTAATTCTCTTGGATTGATTTTGTGTGATGATTCTAAGTATTTGATTCTGTGTGTGCAGATTTGATTCTTGATGATTTGTGTGTTATTCTGATTCTATGAGGTTCAATGCAGTTCTGTTGGTCTGATTTCTTGATTGATTCTGTGATGTGATTCCATTGATTCTGTGTGATTAATTCAAATGCATTCGGTGTTATCTGATTGGTCTGATTCTCTTGAATTCTTGTTTCTGTGTGATTAATTCAAATGCAGTCGTTCTGTCTGGAGATTTCATTGATTCTGTGGGACTGATTCCAATTCTCTGACTGATTCGTTGATTCTGTGTGATTCTATAGGTTTAATTCTTGGTGATTCTATTCTGTGTGATTCTTCTGTGATTCATTCAATTGCAAGTTCGTTCTGTTGTTGTCTGATTTCATTGATTCTGTGGGACTGATTCCATATGACTGATTCGTTATTGATTCTTATTGATTCTATAGGATTGAATTCTATCTTTGATTGATTCTGTGTGATTCTGTGTGATTAATTCAAATGCAGTGGGGACTGATTCCATATGACTGATTCGGTGGTCTACAGGATTTCTTGGATTGATTTTGTGAGTGTTTTGATTCTAAGTATTTGATTGATTCTGTGTTGGGATTTCATTGATTCTGTGGGACTGATCCATATGACTGATTCGGTGTTATTGATTCTATAGTCTTGGATTGATTCGATTTGATAAGTATTTTGATCTGTTCTCAAATGCAGTGTTCTGTTGGTCTGATTTCATTGATTCTTGGGACTGATTTTGTTATTGATTCTTAGGTCTGATGTTTAAGTATTTGATTCATTTGAGTCGTTCTGTTGGTCTGATTTCATTGATTCTGTGGGACTGAATCCATATGACTGATTCGGTGTTATTGATTCTATAGGTTTAATTCTCTTGGATTGATTCTAAGTATTTGATTCTGTGTGATTAATTCAAATGCAGTCGTTCTGTTGGTCTGATTTCATTGATTCTGTGGGACTGAATCCTTGTGATCTCTCTCTTTAGGGGAGGTCTTGCTGAAAGGCTGAACCGACTCCACAGCAGGCAAAAATCAGCCATCAGCTTCTGGAGACATCAGTGCAACTCAACCACGTCAGCTGGTAAGACACATCCAATCTGAATCCTGTTTATATGACGACTCAATCACGTCTTGAATGTAAGCTCTGTACAGATCATTAGTGGTTACTTCTCTGTTCCTGACCACTAATGTTTTCAGTATTAAAAATGAAATCTTTTCATTTAAATACTGCCAGTGTCAGATTTGGCCCTAAGAATGTGCCAGGAAATTATTTAACCACCAACCCACAGTTTTCATATTTCCATAATTGATTTTCATGCTTGATGAAATGTGTATAATACTCCAGCGATGAGATCTCTCTGTGTACAGTTGGAGGAGTAGGAGGCAGTGAAAGCATGCTTGTTTCAGGTGATTAAGGTGACAATAGGACGTAATTGTCTCGCAGCCAAAGCGACAGGAAACCACAGACACACACACACTGCAGACACAGTCACACACCTTACGTTTTCATTTTCCATGGTATAACGGATTTCTTTTCAAACAGTGCCCTACTAAGGGTCTTCAGTGTGTGTAGGTTTAAAGAAGTTAATTTGACGTTTCAGTTGATGGTGGAAATTCAAGAGAAAACGTAAAATGATATTAGGAAATTAAACTTGTGTGATGCACTGCCAGTGCAAAGCAGGGTTGTTGTTATTATTTTTATTAGGTAAAACTAAATGTTCATTACTTGAAATAAAATGAACATTAACTGAAATAAAATATTACAACTTAAACATATTTTATTTCAGCTACTGTAGTTGTCAATAATGGCTCATTTTTGAAGTACTAAAATAACTAACACTAAATGAACTATATAGAATTTAAAAAAAATTAAATGAATAGATAAAAGTGACAAAATTAATGAAACAATTTAAACCGAATATAAAAGTAACTTTTCAAATATTAACAAAACCTGTAACAGTTTATCTGTGATTCTAAAATAACACTGGTGGGAGGTTTTTAAATGATTTTAATTAAATATAATAAAAAATACTTGATTACAGTTGTTATCAATCTAAACATTTTAAAATCTCAAATTTATATTGGTTTAGTAATATTCTAGTTCTGAATGTCTGTCTTCCACATCTACTGATTCATTGCATTCTTGTGCATGTAATGTTAGCTGACTAAGATGATCCCTGAATTTATTTCTCAAGCTATTTTTTTAGTTTTCGTTCAGGTTTGCATGTGGAAAAGTGATTTAGGATGACAGCTTTGCAACTGGCATAATTCCTTAGAAAATTCCACAGCCTAAAGAATGTGTCTCCCACTCACTTCTTGCTCGTTGCAGGATTTATGTTTATCTATTTATTTATATGCAACATGTTAGGTGTTCTCATGGCTAATAAATTAGATGTCAGTGTGTGCATTTAACACCTTGTTTCTTTCTTTTTCATAGTTATGCATAGCTTTTTGGTACCATTTCCTCCCCCCAAAAACTGAAAAATAGCCAGTGTTCCTTGTATTTTTGTTTTGCATGCGATTGCATGGAGTAATTGTAGTCTGTTTCTCTCTCTGCTTTAAATTTTTCACAAAAATTTCCATTACACATCGTTCTTCTCTGAAGTCTTGGCTGTGCTCGGCATGATTTCAGCTGAGTCAATTGTGTTCATGTGTCCAATTGAGGGGGCCAACTATTCCTTGAACAGTCAGCATGGGAATATATCCCGTCAGGGCTGGATTTTGTTTCATTTCCTCAGAACTGACTGAAATGAAAAACTTGAAACCGCGCCAGTGTTGAGTTTTCAGTGCATAACCCAAAATATCCTGCTGCTGTTATTCTTTTACTGGGCCTGTATTATATCTGTGCTGTTTTGCAAAAAAACATAATGACTTTGAGAATGAAACCATCTTTCAGAGCTGGTCATTTTATCAAATTTAAAGTTTTCTTCCAGGCTAATTGTTCATGTTGTATAACTACATTAAAAGTTGTTAAATCAGAAATATTTAAATTTAAGCTTTATTCAAAACATTTGGTTTCAATTTCAAAGCAGAGATTTTCTGATAGAGACCTAGTGTAGGACTTAAATTATATATACAGATTGTTTCATACCTATATAGATATTTTTTTTTGACCCAAGCTGGGAGGCCAGGGGTCTTGATGCTGAGGATTCTGGGAGTTCAGGAGGAATGTGGCATGCAGGCCGCTGTGTGTGAAAGCCTGCGGGAGAGAGAAAAGTGTGTGGCTCTTTTCAGCAAGGACACGGCCGCCCAGTTACAGCCTGCGCCTGGAGACATTGTCCACATCTACCCACCATGGTGAGAGTCCTGTTCCTTACCACTTTACCGTAAAATAGCTGAAAGAGAGTTTGTTTATTATCTGTGATGTTAATGAAGAGTTTATTGGCTACTGACCTAGTTCTGATTATCAGAGTAATTTAAAAACATTTATATTTTTTTAATATTTAATATAATTAGTAGTGTTTGCGCATGCATTTGAACAAATGTTTAACCCTAACTAGTCAATTTTGCTTGGAATATGACCGTATATGATGCCTCAGACTCTGGATTGCTGAGGAAAGGTGTACAATTTACATTTACTTGTGATTGGACTAAATTTTCATCTAGCAAATCATAAAATGGGTTTTATTGACCCCAAATACCCTAGCAGCCACTCAGAACACCTTAGCAACCACTGCATGGCGAAACATCTGGTTATCATAATTTATATGCAAATTTCTAAGGCCTCTAAATAATGTAAATAATTCCTTTTCTGACTCGCTGGCAATTTTTTTTCTTCGATTTCATCAACTGGAGTCTCGATCACTCATGTTGCACAGCATTGACGCACATCTCCCTATATCTTCGGCGGTTATTTGTGATGAATCACTGTTCGAGGTTGGCAGGAACAGTCTTGCCGTGTGCAGCCGTGTGTTTTGCACAGAGCTGATAAGCACAAGAGGCCTGCGGGGCTGGAGGTGAGAGGGACAGACAAGCCAATCTCCATCTGTGTGGGAGGATCACAGATCCGTCCAAACCGAAGAGGCCAGGACTCACCGGAAGCCACGGCCCTCCCCCAGTATCGCCCCCATGTAGCGTAGCTCCCACGTCATTCCTCAGCTCCAGGGAATGGCCCGCATACCTCTTCCTGGCAGCTCTGAGCTCATTTCCAGCAAGCTGGGAAAAAACATTGCTGGATCCTTTTTCTTCACTCGCCTTTTTTTTTTTTTTTTTTGAGGAGTGTTAGGCAGCGGATCATAATAACTGTGACAGAGGCCAGAGGGCCGAATAGAAAACACATGCAGCACAGTGTGTTGCTGGCACAGTTTCTCCTCTTGTTTCATTTTCTCTCTTTCTTTCTCTCCCCCTGCGGAGTGTTTGCTTTAAGGGCAGGCATAGTTGACCCTGGAAAGTCCAAGAGTTCATTTTACCCTGGAAAGTCCACGGGATTGACTCCAGTTCGGCCCACTTAGTTTGCAGCACAGAACATGGGCAACAGATGATAACACTTTACATATCGTCAAATATATTTAAAAACATGCTGGGAAATTGATAAATGCAGACATGAATGTGTCAAAATACATGGTGTTTTGAAAAGGTTTTGGTGATTTGCAGTCACTTATTTGTTTTGTGCAGTTCTTTGAACTAGTCATGCAGTGTGAGAAAGGGTTGGGCAAAATTCCAAAGGTAATAATTGACTTCCTTTCAGTTCATCAGGTGGAATTTTAATTGGTTCGGCCACTCCCCACTGGAAGTTCAATTGGAATTAAAGATTAAGATATTCTGATATTTGAATATAGTACAGATTCTAGCTCAAATGACATTTCAAACAGCCTATAAGCCTATAAAATCTTTTAAGTTTATTAACTTCTTTAAACTTGAAGACAAGCTTTTTCAAACCATCATTCAAAACTAATGCCCAACCTTTGTTTTCTAATTAAAACTAATGACACTTACAGTTATTGAAGTTCACTTCAGATTAAAAAATTCTAATTTAATTCAAATTCAAGAACTGAATAACCGATGAACCTTGAAAGTTTCAAGATTTCCATCAACCACCAATATTTGATCATTTTTTTGGTAAATTGGTTCTTAACTTCTTTTACTTCAGGAAACTTCATTAGACATCCCATTGTAAAATTACTTTGGAGATGAAACAAAGCGCCAAAATTGTTTGCGTACAAAAGTACATTTGTAATATACATTTATTAATGGTACCATGAAGCTACATT
>CM049814.1:2134971-2154971 GCA_027422405.1 Ptychobarbus kaznakovi
CGTAACAAATTCTTTCTACAAGACATTTGAAGAATGAGGCTTTGCACTTTCCTTCTCTTATTGTACTACTCAAAATAAGCAGTGCGGTTTTGTCCATACAGAGCCTGTGTTGGTTGTAAACACATAAAGTGTTAGCCACAGTTTTCAAAATACAGAGTAACTATCATCTGCTACTCTGAGATCTTTTTGAGATCGCTTATCAAAAATGTGATCATACCAACACAACACATAAAGGGATGCTCCACCTAAAAATTAGTATTTTGTCATCTTTTACTCACCCTTATGTCATGAAAGATATTTTAATATTTATTTTTCCTTTTTAGAATAGAATAGAAAGCCTTGTTGTTTTTTCCCCCAACATTTTTCAATTTATTTTATATAACATTTTCATGTTTTGGTGGAGTATTCCTTTAAATGTGCATTATCATATTGTCATTAACAGATGCACGGTCACCAATTCTGCATTTCTATGATAAATACAGTAAAAACAGTAATATTGAGAAATATTATTGCAATTTAAAACAGCTTTCTATTTGAATATATTTTAAAATGTATTCTTGTCATCCAAAGCTGTATTTTCAGCATCATTACTCCAGTCTTCAGAGTCACATGATCTTCAGAAATCATTCTAATATGCTGATTTGCTGCTCAATATTTTTGTGGAAACCTTGATTTGTGTGCTTTGATGAATAGAAATTTCAAAAGAACATCATTTATTTGGGTAATACTTTATTTTAAGGTGTCCTTGTTACACATGTTACATGCACTTACTATTATAATAACAATAAATGTTGCATAATTACATGCAAGTAACACTAATCCTAACCCTAACGATATAGTAAGTACATGTAGTTAATCAATATTACTCAGTACTTAAATGTATAATCACACTGTAACAAGGGCACCTTGAAATAATGTGTAACCTTTATTTGAAATCTTTTGTATCATTTTAAATGTCTTAACTGTCACTTTTGATCAATTTAATCCATCCTTGCTGAATAAAAGTATTAATTTAGAATGGTAGTGTAGATGTGTGCTTACAGGGATTTGCAGTGAGACCATAAATCGTTCATTTTCAGTGAGAGTTGCTGATTTGAGGTGACATGGGTGGCACTGACTGTTGTTGCCTTAAAGGGATAGTTCACCCAAAAATAAAAATTCTGTCATTAATTACTCACCTTCATGTTGTTCCAAAGCCGTAAGACCTCATCTTCGGAACACAAACTAAGATATTTTTGATGAAATCCGAGAGCTTTCTGAACCTGCGTATACAGCAGCGCAACTACCACGTTCAAGGCCCAGAAAGGTAGTTTGGGTGAACTATCCCTTTAAGAAATGTGTGGTGCCATTCAGTTACGTTGAAGTCATGAAAACAACTTCTACTGTTGTGTTTAGGGAATTATTATTATTATTTATTTTTTTCCATCTTCAGGTCGGTGAGTTGAACAGAAGCAGAGTCCGGAAGTCTCTGCTGGACGCAGTGGAGGATTGTGGGTCGTCGGGCTCTCAGAGCGGTCCTGTTGAGGTGGTCGTTCAGAGGGTCTACTGCATACCCATCACTCAGTCCCTACACAGAGCTTCTCTCCAGCACAGAGCGCTCGACAAACATCCCCCAGAATCAGCAGCACCGCAACACATCGGCAGGTACTGGACCTCTGTTTCCTTTCTCTGGTTTAGATAACTGTTACTTGGAGAGAAAAATAAAAATGACTTTTACACTGTTGCTGCTTGCAGATTATAAGTAAAAAAAAACACTGTTTTGGTCAAAGGCATATAAAGCAGTATGTGTGTATATTTATGTTCAAAAGTTTGGAGATGGAAAGATTGTTTAATGTGTTTCAAAAGCGGTCTTTTATACTCAGCAAGTCTGCATTTATTTAATCAAAAACACAGTGACATTGTGTAATATGATTATCATTTAAAATAACTGTTTTTAATATATTTAAAAAAGTCATTTATTTCTCACATGCAAAGCTGAATTTTCAGCATCATTACTCCAGTCTTCGGTGTCACATGATCCTTTAGAAATCATTCTAATATTCTGATTTGCTGCTCAAGAAATATTTCTTATTGTTATCAATGTTAAACACGGTTGTGATGCTTCATATTTTTGTGGAAACTGAGTTAAAGTTCAAAAGAACAGCCTTTAGTTTGAAGTACAATAGAAGTAGAAACTTTAGGAACATTATAAATGTCTCACTTATTATAAACCCTTACTTCTGATCAATTTAATGCATTCTTGCTGAATAAAAGTATTAATATAAAAAACACCTTTTAGTCAAAAAGCACAAACAGAAAGCCCTTTTCTTCACAATGCGTAGTTACAAAGCAGCTTTAGAGAATATATCATCTTTTTTGCAGTATTTTTGTTATTTTATTTTTTGCATTTCTAATCTGCGAGATCTATAACGTTACCAGCTCTATGTAAATAAATACTCAGTGACTCTCCTTATCCAGTAACCAGCCAAACCAGTTTAACAAACCAGATACCAGATAGATCTCAAAACCTTCGCACTAGTTTGCTTCGAATAAAATGTATGTGAATTGATTGGGAATGTGCTTGAGGACATAATTAAATACAGTAATAGATCACATAGAATAAACATCAGTAAATCTAGAATCTGCTTTGTCAATCTGAGACGACGTGTGGTCATCTTTGTACGTGTTTTACGAGATTGTGTGTTTGTTCTGCGGTATAATTAGGCCATTGTCTGTTCTGAACTCCACTGTTAAAGCTCCAAGAGGTCAGAGAGCAACTTTGCTCCATATTCTGTCAATAACTAACCGAACAACCCCTCCCAGTACACAGAGTCCTCTCTCTCTCTCTCTCTCTCTCTCTCTCTCTGCCTCACACAGTTCTCTCGGCCAGATGGTAAGACTCTACAAGCGTCTCTAATTGAGCCCAGTGATGTCAGTGATCCATAGCCACACGCTTCTCGGAAATAAAGGACAGAAAGTGAGAGTGAGAATGTGCCTTGTAAGAAAAAACTATTGGAATATGGCTGTATATCAAGAGTAGAAATTATATCTGTAGAAAGCATGAGCGTTTTTTAGCATGTTACTATGTAGTTGCTAAGGTGCTACTTGTACTTGTTCAAGTTCTCAAGTACTCGTACTGTTCATAGGTGATTAATAATGGCCCAAGTTGAAAGAGTTCACTACAGTTTCTGTGATAGTCTTTAATCTTCAGTCTTTTTGGTCTATTCTATTACCTACCAGGTGAAACGAGTTGTTTCCTATTTGAATTATTTTTGAATTGAACCCATTGATTTACATGTAAATGCTGCGTCACTGTGATATAGAGGAAAGTATAAGGGTTAGTGAGAGTTAGTTAAGAACATTCATCTTTTTCTGCAACAAATGGCCATGTTGGCATTCATTGACTATTGAGAATATCAAGCAGGGTCGGCTGTGCTTTCATAAATCAAATTCATTATCAATCGCAAACCAAATCTGTTTCTCTTTTTACTGCATTGTCAGTGTCAGTGTGTGCAGGGTTTAATTACACACATGCTGCATGAATTCAGCTAGATTGAAATCCACAGGTTAAGCGTCCACGTTCTCCTCCCTCACGCGCCCCCTGATCTCTCCACTGCTCTGGAACACGTTGTTTTGTTGTCAAAAAATGCACGTGGTGCTGTGTTGATGAAGGGTGATAGAAAAAGAGTCATTTGACTGTGGGTAACCGGATCTGTGTCAGACGCTACAGCATGCCGTAAACACTGGCGCTGTGGTATGGAGTGTGTTGACAGGGGAGACCCTGACTAGACCAAAGCTGGTGCTGACATAGATGGAGCCAACACATGCACATGATACATAACATTTTTAACAGACCCCAGCACATGACTAGATAGCATTCACTCGTGTGTCAATGTTTTTTCTTTTTCGTAAATGATCTTTTCTCTGAAAGCGGTCTCATGATCTCTGAGAATGTGATTTTTTTTAAGACTTGACAATCCAAGACCAAGACGATTTATGAGCAGGTATTCAATGTCTTATATGCAGAATCTATTTTAATTATTGATTTGTTTTTGACACTAAAATAAATCATCCGTAATAAACTACAAAGATAAAAAAACATACACTTTTATTATGATTGTTGTTGTTATTATTAATAAATAAATAACAATACATATGTTTGTTGATTTTTCGTTCACTATTTCTGTTCACTATTATTATTTTCATAAAACTATTAATAGTAATAATAATGATTATAGCTGCAAGTTTTACTTGGGCAGGTAGCTCTCAGAAAATATATATATATATACTGCTTGTTTATTTCTTTAAATTGTTTTAGAATAATTTCAATAATAATAGTAATAATAATAACTATTATTACATATTATTTTGTTGTCATTATTATTATTATTTGTATTATTAGTATTAATAGTAAATACAGTTAAAAAAGTTCTGTTTATAGTCTAATGCTTATTTATTATAGTGTCAAAAAAAAGAAAATCTAATATTTTTTGCAATCTGAATTGCAAATAGGTTTAATCTTTGTTTTGGGTTGTGTCTAGCTGTTAATCTTATAGTGTTACTCAAGAATAAAGAGCTGTTACATAAACAGATGCGTAATTTATGCAAACAGTTCTTTTTTATGCATTTTAGCAGACGCTTTTATCCAAAGTGACTTACAATGCATTCAGGTTATACATTTTTTATCAGTATGTGATAAAAAGCACAATAAGTTAGTTACTTTTAACATACATCTACAGAGAATATACAGTGGGGTAATGGTGTTGTATTAATAGTTCAGCTGGTAGCACATGGTGCACATCAGTAAAAGCATCTTTCAGATGCATAAATGCACTTATACTCTTTAACATAGTCATACACATATTCAAAATGACACACTGTGCAGTATCACTTGATTATGCCATCCCATTATTGCTCCCTCATGATTTGATTTGTCTCGGCCAAAGTTTCCAGATGAAGAGAAATAACATTGACTTGTGTGTGTTTGTTTTCAGAACTATAAGTGATCTTCTGCGTGTTTAGTTGGCCCAGTATGAGTCAGATTGGGTTAGCTGGCAGTGTTCAGTTCAACTTCGGCACCTCACTACTTTTAAAAATATCTAAATGAGTTTAGTTGTTGCTAAGTCAACCATCACTATTTCTAGTGATCTATACTTACATTTAAGAATGGATCTCAGCTATATCAGGGGTGGTACACTTTTACCTTAGACTAGTAACTAACCACCCAAAACCCCCTTACAACCCATATAGCAACACCCAGGACGGATCATCTCGGTTTCATTTTGGACTTTTTGAAAACAATGCTGCATGTTTGTTCAGTTGCTATACCGAAGGAGATGGTTTATATTTTTACTGGTTCTTTTCTTCTTTTTTGTCACCCTAGTTTTCAATCTTTCCCAATCTAATTTCTGAAGCTAAGTTGTGAGCTTTAATATATTCATGTTTATTTGTTTGCCAGGTGACACAGCAGTAAAAAGCCGGGATTTTAGTATTATTTATAATTTTTCATTATATGTCGTTGTGATATTATTTATTATTATATATATACAAAGCCAAAGACAACTCAAGAATAAGAAACAATATGTGCATTTTACTAGTGTTAATACTTGCATTACATTTAAAATTACATTTTTATGTTAATTAAAATAAAGCTGAAATAGAATAAAATGTAAATATTAGATGAAAAGCGTAAAAAACCTTTAGAAATGTTACAGAATAAAATTACTAAAACATATATATAAAATTATATATTTTTTTAGTTTCTAAAGGTTTTTAAGCTTTTCATCTAATATTTACATTTTATTTTATTTCAGCTTTATTTTAATTGACAAAAACAATTTCAAGGTTAGGTTTGTAGGTTAAGTTTTGGTTAATAACACTAGTAAAATGCACGTATTGTTTCTTATTTTCAAGCTGTCTTTGGTTCTGTTTAGAAGTGCACTACACACATGCTTAAAATCAGATTATAAGCATATGCTTGAAATCCATTTTCCATGTTTTACCCTCCAACATGCAGCTTCGATGTTGACAATATTTACTATTTTCATGTGTGTGCTTCAACAAGACCACCCGTCTCATTATAACCAGTTTGCATTTACGTTCTACCTTTTTTTTCTTTGTTTCTTTCTCCTCCTTGAGTTTTTGTGGCCAGTTTCCAGACAATAATTAGCATTTAACTTTGGGTCCATGATGATTTGTTGTTCCAGTAAAAACTCAGATCAGTATAAACAGGCTGAAGAAAGACGTTCTCTGTGCTCAGACAGGAGGGGTTGGATGTTTTTTAGAAGAAGTGGAACACAATGTGCTTTACGTGTTGGATTACAGTCCTGTTTATCAAAATCTCCGCTCCCATTGGCCAGAGCCGTGCCGGAAGGAATCCCGCCCACTGCGCCTCAGCCAATCAGCTGCCAGAGAAGTTATGGTGCATGTGTGAAGGAAATAGAGGAGGAGTGGGGTACCTACATCGAGTACGTGTGTGTGTGTGTGTGTGTGTGTGTGTGTGTGTGTGTGTGTGTGTGTGTGTGTGTGTGTGTGTGTGTGTGTGTGTGTGTGTGTGTGTGTGTGTGTGTGTGTGTGTGTGTGTGTGTGTGTGTGTGTGTGTGTGTGTGTGTGTGTGTGTGTGGGTGTGTGTGTGTGTGTGTGTGTGTGTGTGTGTGTGTGTGTGTGTGTGTGTGTGTGTGTGTGTGTGTGTGTTTGGACAAGCTCAATGGATCGCAGTTCCTGGAAGCGCCTCCAAGTTGCTGTGAATTCCTGCGAATGCTCACAATAACAGATTCCTGAAAGTGACTAGTGACTGCGGCTAACCAATGACAGAGACCCAGTGGGGGCGACCCCCCAGTCCTGCTCCGTTGAAGGAAGTGCCTGAAACGGGATATAAAGAAGGGTTGTTTATGTCAACCTGGCCATACCACAAAATGCTACTGCCCAGTCACCCCTCCTGTTCTCCGGTTTCATAGACACACGGGTCTAAACAAGCTCGGTGTTCACAACCGCACTCACTTAACCCCTGTGTTCTTTAGCAGCGCTACAACAGGTCAGGATGCCAGTCATGGTTTATCAAAGGTCATCTCATATCGCACCATCATCGTTAGCTTTTATCGAGTTACCTGCTTTTTTAAATCTGTTTTGAAAGCAGATTTACTGTTAGGTGTTTAGACAGTGCTTAGATTTGAGACGTTTTGTTCATTTTTATTTAAACTATTTGTCAATTTGATTGCACAGACATTATTGGAAGAGAACTGAACTGAGGTGGATGATGACATCACTGTTTCCTACAGAGCTGCTTTATAGAAGAATTAAACTCATTCCATAATTGATGAACTAAAACCGTTATTAAACTGTACTGAATCAATGATGAACTAACGGTTACTGGAAAATTGACTGTTTACTATTGACCTCTTTTTTTTTAGATTGCTATACAGCACAATTGAATTTTGTCCACATCATTGAAACATTATTTTCCCGTTTAACACTGTAAAGCTGCTTTGAGACAATCTGTATCTGTGTTGTGACTTGACTTTTTAACACAAAACATCATTGTTTTATCCTAATCTGGCTCGAGTTGAGTTGAACACAATGTCTTGCAAAGACAGCGCTTTTTTTTCTGACAGTGTAAATGTTAAATGACTAAATAGCAAATTTGAGATGGCTGTAAAGTTCTTTGAACACAACTGAACATAAATCAAAAGAACTTCAGAGAATCTTGTTTTCTGTCAGCCTTACGTGTGCATCAGCACATCTTCTTGTCACCTTTCACAAAATAATAGATTAATTGATGAGATAAATAAAGAGAAATTAATGGGAAAATTGAAACTGAGTCATGTCTGAAAAGAAGTTCAGAGAATCTTGTTTTCTGTCGACTCTGCGTAGTTAATGTAAAATTTAAATAAACTAATAGACTTGATAAAAATGAACTAAATAACACTTGGGGCCAGATTTACTAAACGGGGCAAATTATAGCCATTCCATAAGAGCGCCGTTGGGAGAGGAACATTCTGCGGGTGATTTACCGACAATGCACATATTAAAGACACAGATGCAACTTATTTCCATAATGACCAGTGCAAATTACAGCCTGCTTTAAGACATGCTTTTTTGGGCATTAAATAATGGCGCAAATACCAGTAATTTGACGAGTGCAAAAATCCATAAATCGCGTTGCATGATTCATTTGAATACTCTCCTCCCATAAATTCTGTGTCTGAAAGAGAAACTCCTACAAATGCATATTCAATAAGGTCAGTCGCAAAAATAAATGTGTCCATGCCTTTTCAGCGCTACTTCTTCACAGCTCGTCTGTAGTAAATCCTGACAGTACTATTTTAACGCCAAAAGACGGTTTGTGCTGGTACAAGGTGTTAGGCCCTTAATAAAAAATATGAAATATGTCGTGAACATTAACTAACATCAGAAAACCGTGAACGAATGAGCGATATTGAAATATTTACGTCAAAAAAAGCACTTCAAGTAAATATTTTTGGGTCAAAGGGGTTCAGCTGACAAACAGTTTGAATCTCTGTTTGTTAATGGTCTGTTTGAGCTGGATTATTTGCAGAAAATGTGGACAAGAAAAATAATAAATGTAGATTATTTCAGGAATATCAGTGCAGTTCTGCCTTACAAGCACTTTTTTAACTAAACAACACGTCTTCAAATCAGTGTGAAGAATGTACGAATCAACTGTTTATTTTTGTGTTCTACTATAGTTATCTCTACTGTGCAATCAAATCACCGTCTAGCACGTGAAAATATATTTAAATACCAGCCTGTTTGTTTAGTCCTGTGGTTTACTGGCTCCAAAAAAGTCACCCGTTTCTGTGAGCTGGCTATCTGTAGAGACTATTAATACCTGCAAAAATATCATTTTGAGTATAGAAACAGCGCCATGTGACCGCTGCGAGTCAGTCCGTAGATCAAGTTATTTGTTAGGCCCTGTCTGGTGCCAAAGTCAACATTTAATCTGCAGACAGTATCTGTATCTATGTGAGTGTTTGTTGTTGGGATGAAGCTCCCTCTTCATCAGAGACTCACGTTTGCAGGTCTTCATTTTGGGCAGTTTATTTATAAATACAGTCTGTCATAATAAATTCAAATGCCTGATGGATTTTTAGAAAGGTAGTCACAACTTCAATCTTTCTTAGCCTCTCTCTTTCTTGCATTTTAATTTCAGTTTAGTGTGTTTTATTATTGGCACAATAAAAATACTGAAAGTAATGCGCGATATTAGGAATATAAAGTTAAATAACAGTAGTGCAAATGGAGTAAATAAGTAATATTAGATACTCAAACTAAATCAGTAGTGCAAAGCAGTAGGGAATAATTTAATAAAGGTTGTTAAATGGTTGAAATTGATTGTTCCCCTCTCTTTCTTAGGTTGTGTGCTCTCGTTCAGGACAGTTACGGGATGTTCGGTGAGGTTCTTCTGCACCGTGTGTCCACAGAATCAGAGATCCAGCAGAACTCGGAGCAGCTGGAGGGCCGTGTGTGTCTCCTCCAGGCCTGAGAGTCGTCCAGCGTCTCACACGCGACAAGTGAGTCTATGATATAATCACATGACACCAAAAACATCCTGCTGAGCTGAAAAACGACTTTATTTTATTTTTACATTTAATCATTTAGCAGATGTTTTTATCCAAAGCATGTTACAAATTAGGACAATAGTAACAATATATATTATATTATAAAACACCTCAAATGCCTGCTGGATTGATATATTATATTATATTATTCTTTGTCATATGTATTTTCATATAAATATTTTTTTAATTGTTGTTATTAATTTACTTCTATAAATACTGATTTACATAATATAGAGTTATTAATAGTCCTATTTATTTAAATATTTATGTATAGATGTATATTGTGTGTGTGATACATAAATACACACACACACACACACACACACACACACACACATATATATATATACATACATACAATATCTCACAGAAGTGAGTACACCCCTCATATTTTTGTAAATATTTTATTATATATTTTCATGTGACAACACTGCAGAAATGACACTTTGCTACAATGTAAAGTAAGTGAGTGTACAGCTTGTATAACAGTGTAAATTTGCTGTCCCCTCAAAATAACTCAACACACAGCCATTAATGTCTAAACCGCTGGCCACAAAAATAAGTACACCCCTAAGTGAAAATGTCCAAATTGGGCCCAAAGTGTAATTTCTTCAGTGTTGTCACATGAAAACATATAATAAAATATTTACAAAAATGTGAGGGGTGTACTCACTTCTGTGCGATACTGTATCTGTGTGTGTGTGTATATATATATATATATTATATTTATTTATTTCATTTATTAATATGTATAAATATAAATGTTTATTTACAGGATATAAAGTTATGAATTAAGCAATATTTATTGATAGAATATAAATGAAACTATAAAGAGCAAATATGAAATAAAATGTATTTATCCTCATAAATCCAACTAGTTGTTTAGTATTCATAGAGCATATCTTCTTCATATTTTGTCTCAAAGTGCACCCCGTTGTCTGCACTATTTGTGAATGATTAGTGAACCTTACTGCACTGCATTGAACTGAAAGTTAATATGAGCTCTTATTTCCACCTGCTCCGGCTCAGATTAGCAGCTCACAGTGTCAGTGTGTCTGCTAGATTTACATCTGCGTTGAGTATTTGATTGGCCTCTCGCACATGTGTCTGCTCACTCAAGGTTGTCTGCGTGGTCACTGCTTTAACACATGTGTCTGCTCACTCAAGGTTGTCTGCGTGGTCACTGCTTTAACACATGTGTTGTTTAAGTTGAAGATGGCATGTGATGGGAAATTCTGGTGACATGTTTCCACAGATATGAACATGAGCCGTGTACACAAATTCCCAAGATGCTTTTCAGCATGCACTGCTTATTTGGGATCAGTGGCCATTTATATGGTGAATAGGGTCTGTGAGATTAGGGGTGGGGCACTTAATGGAGTTCTGTCATCATTTACTTGCTCTTGTGTACTTCAAAACGTTAGGGTGTCAAGTACATGAAGTCAAGTGATGATGGAAGAGATGAGTTTTCAGGTTTCGCTTGAAAATTGTCAGGGATTCAGCATTCCGGACAGGGGTGTGAAGTTCAATGAAAACGTTCTGGAAAGTGATTTTGTGCCTCTTTGTGATTAAATGTAATTCTAAATGAATGATGTAAATGATGTAATTCTAGTCTTTTCTTCACGTAAAGCTAGTGAATTAGAGCACTTGAAATTCAGTGCAGAATTCATTTAGACTGCTGTTTTATGGTCATTTTATCACACGTTTTTGTTTACAGTCACAGTCCTTACTTTTTACTTTCATCGTATGGAAAAGAGCAGCCTGGACTTTCTGACTAATATCTCCTTTTGTCTTGTCTATGGATGTACGTCATTTGGAACCTGTTTTTTATTATCATTTATATACTATTATAGTTTTTATTAATGTTTATTAACTTGGATTTAATTTTTAGGTTTAATATAATAATTTTATTGCATTTATTTATCATTTTATACTTTTTGTCAGATCTGTTTTTATTAGTTTTTTTTAATATTACTATTTAGGTTTAATTTAGTTTTGTTTTAGTTCACTTTTAGTTTTTGTATTACCAGTTAGTAAATGTTGTCCTTTTAATCCATTAGTTTAATCAAATAAATATTATTTCAGCATTATTTCTATTTGCAAAACTAAATGATGACAAAATTGTATTTTTTGGTAAACTGCACCTTAAATAAATGATTTTGTGCATGTTTGGATCAGTTATGTGTAGGGAAAAGGCTACTAACCCTAGTGAAAAATAAATATACTTAATACATGTATTACAAATACATTTTCATATTTATGTATTAAACTGGTATGCTTAAAGTCTGCTAAACTGGAACAACAACATTTTATACTTAATGTACTTTAATTGTACGGAAGTAGTGCTGAAGTCCAATTAAAGACATATTTAGTATATTTGATTGTGCTAAAGTGGAACTATTGCAAGTATACTTTAGGTACACTTTAAATATTTTGCATTTAAAGGGCGATATTATACAGTCCTCGTCAAAAGTGACATTAAAACACATTTTAGGCTCATTAATAAGAAATTTGCATTGTGCAAAAGTAATACTCCAAATACATTTTCATTAAAATGAAATCAGTAGGACTCGAGTTATCTGTCAGTTAATATGTTAATAGATTTGAACTATACTTAGTATGAAATAAATGTATTTTAAATGCATGACTTTTTTACTAGAGAAAGGCCTAATAAACCTGGCATTGTTGGCTCTGATAAATTTCTTTGTTCCTCTTTTGTAAGTCACTCTGGATAAAAGCAACTGTTAAATGCATACATGTAAAAACTAAATACTCAGGGTGAAAGGGAGTTAATGCTCAGGAATAGACAACTTTCCACAGAAATGAACAATATGATTGTCTGTACTGCAAGACATAAGATAGATGGCTTAGTTTCAGAATGTGCTAAGCTCCTCTTGAGTGTTTTCCGCGAGGGCTCGTCCCGCTGGACTGGATAGGGCGGTTGAGCGGCTCAAGGGAAGAGGTGAGGGGGGAAAGGAGAGCGAGACTGTGGAACTGGTTGTGAGTGATCAGATCCTACTGCACTGAGGCACACACAGGGTTCAAGAAAGCTCTTTAAGCTTTTATTCTTGCGTTCTAGAAATCCTTCTATGTATGGGAGCTTTTAATAATCCAGAAACTGAATTTGATCAAGAGCTTCTGATGATCTCCAAACAGCCATATAGCAACTTAAATACCCAATATATACTATTATAGTTTTTTTAGTATTTTGAATGTGCTTTTATTTTTATATTGTAGCTTTCTTTTTAATTTTAGTTTAGTTTGCAATTTTTTTATGTGCTTTTATTACTTTTAAAATATCACTATTTAAATGAATCTTTGAAAATAATATTTATTAATGTTTCTTTTTACATTTTCTTAATTCTTTTTTTATTGTAGCTTAAATTTTAGTAAGTTTGTTTTTGAAATATTATATTAAAAATTTTAGCTTGATCTTTGGTATTTTTTGTAAAAAAAAAAAAAATGGGTAATTGCTTTTTATTAGGATGTTTTTTATTTTTGCATTATTATTATTATAACTATTTTTAATTTTTATTTCCAGTTTTTTATTTTTGCATTATTATTTTATTATTATTATAACTATTTTTAATTTTTATTTCCAGTTTTTTATTTTTGCATTATTATTTTATTATTATTAGAACTATTTTTAATTTTTATTAGGATGTTTTTTATTGTTGCATTATTATTTTATTATTATTATAACTATTTTAAATTTTTATTTCCAGTTTAGTGCTTATTCCAGCACGTCAGCTAACGAGACTGACATTGTATACACTCCACCTTCGGCTCCTGCGTTTCTGGAAGGACCCCAGAAAGGAAACGTTCAGAGATTTGAAACCTTACTTCTTTCCTCTCTCTTCTCTTTGCAGATGTTCTCCTCTCTTCAGTATGATGGACAGTTTGTGGCCTCCTCCGGTTGATCCAAAATCTCATGACGATCTTCTGCAGTCTCCCAGCGTAGGTCTTCAGATCCGTGTTAACTTCATATTTATCTCTCATACCTCTTGCTTCTGGAAGATTCCTCCTGGATAGCAGCAGTACAACATCAAAACAACCAACCGTGCTGCATTCTTAACCAAAGCACATATAAATAAACCTTCCGAGCTCAAAAAGACAAAATGACTCATTAGCGGTGGTTGCGAAGACAAACAATTTCTCGTACTAAGAGTTAGTGATTTAAACAAACCCCTGACGCGGAGTATTAAACTTTGTGGTGCGACTCGTCCCATACCAGATGTGAATTTATACTTCAGATTTTAACCTAACAGACAACAAATCCTTTAGACTTACACTGAACGAGAGACCTAGAGATCAGACTGTCATGAATATCAACTGCATCTCCAGGTTTTCCCCATAAATCTGCTTGTTTTGTAGATAATGTGTTGCTTGGGTCAGATAAGTAGTTGCATTCATCGTCTATTAGGTCTTTTTTTCTGCCTTTGGTTTAAAACAATCAGCTTTAAAGGAACCGTTTTCTACTATTCATAGCATTTGACCATCCTTTTGTATCTTGAAGGACACGACTTTCGAACCTTCCCTAAATCTTCACCAAAAACAGTTGTATCATCAGAGCGGGTTATGTAAATATATGCAAATCTAGGCCGTCATATGTTAATGAGTTTCTGGTGGCTTCTGAATGAGCGTTTTAGTTGTTTTGATTCTATAAATAATCTAAGTTGACTGGGAAGGGAGCTTCACTTAGGGTGACAGAGATACATGTATTCATCTATTTCCATCAAATGACCCTTCTGAACTATTTAAGGAACTACTTGATTTCTAAATAGTCAAGCCAGTTTTTGCTTTCCAGGATCGAGTCCCACCGCCCTGTTTCTGCTACAGGCTGAGCGTCCAGCAGGGACACATGTTCCCGTTATCAGGACAGACTGAATCTCCGCTGTACCGACCACCTGTTCTTCAGACGCTAAGAGAGATCCTTCAGGTGCAGCACTCAAAATCACATCCAAGCAGAAACCTCTTTTAGTAGACATGCTGAAAAATTAAATACTAAATAAAGAAAATCTGGAAATGTCAAGGAGTTTTGAGATTTTCTGTAATATATATATATACATATATACATACATACATAAAATAATGTTCAGGACTAAAATAATTTAAAATAAATAAAACGGCTAATTTTAAAAAACATTTTATGTATTTTTAATACCAAGGAATTTGTAGATTTTTGTAAAACGTCATGTATATATATATAAACTTGAAGATTTTTATGTATATATATATTTTTCTAATTATGCTGAGAATAAAAATGTATACAATAATAAAAAAAGTACTCTTTATGAGTGCAGTTATTATATAATTTCATATATGTGACCCTGAACCACAAAACCAGTCATAAGTGTCAATTTTTCGCAATTGAGATTCTACATCTCAATATTTCTACAATATTTGGCCCAGATACAACTATTTGAAAGTCTAGAAAAAAGCTAAATATTGAGAAAATCACCTTTAAAGTTGTCCAAATGAAGTTCTAAACAATGCATATTACTCATCAAAATTAAGTTTAATATATTTACGGTAGGAAATTTACAAAATATCTTCATGGAACATGATCTTTACTTAATATCCTAATGATTTTTGTGCATAATTATAATCTTTACCACAGAGTGTTTTTGGCTATTGTTACAAATTATACCTCAGCAACTTAAACTGGTTTTAAGTGTCCAGGGTCACAGATATATAATATAATATAAATATATATTTATTATTATTATTTTTTTAAAGTTCATTATTCAGTAATGTTAATTTATTGAAAATGAATTGGTCAAAAACTGTGGAACAGTGTTATATTATTTATATACATTTGTATTTTTCATTTGAATGAGGTCTGTCTTTATATTTTTTTATATTTAAAATTTTAATGTTAGTTTAGATTTGAGTCATTTGTTATGCGCTTGTGTAATTTGTAGTAGTTATTTTATTTGTGATATTTATTATTTAATTTGTATTTATTAATTATTGTATTTATTAAATATTAATTATTGTATTAAAAAAATATTATTAAATTGTAATATATAATTGATCATCTATATATGTAATATTTATTTTTACTTGAGTATTAGTACTCAACCTATTTATTTCAGTTATTTTCAAGATAATATTTCAAATATTAGTGTTTTTTAATGTATGTTTTTCATCAAAAATTTTCTTTAAGCTATTTTCAGTTAGTGAAAATGCTATTTAATAGTTTTAGTTTTAACAATACCAACAGTGGTGTGCAAACCATTCAAATTTGATTTAATGCAAATGAATGATTATCGCTTTCTGTTGTTTTAGAATGAATCTCATCAAAATTAAGTTTTAATATATTTACGGTAGGAAATTTACAAAATATCTTCATGGAACATGATCTTTTCTAATATCCTAATGATTTTTGGCATAATTATTTTTTTATAATTTTTACCCACAGTGTGTTTTTGGCTATTGTTACAAATTACACATCAGCAACTTAAACTGGTTTTAAGTGGTCCAGGGTCACAGATTTTATATATATATATATATATATATATATATATGTTTTAAAGTTCATTATTCAGTAATGTTAATTTATTGAAAATGAATTGGTCAAAAACTGTGGAACGGTGTTATATTATTTATATACATTTGTATTTTTCATTTTGAATGAGGTTCAGTCTTTATATTTTTTTATATTAAAATTTTAATGTTAGTTTAGATTTGAGTAATTTTGTTATGCGCTTGTGTAATTTGTAGTAGTTATTTTATTTGGTATATTTATTATTTATTTGCATTATTAATTTTGTATAAATATTTATCTATATATGTAATATTTATTTTTATTTGAGTTTTAGTACTTCAACCTATTTATTTCAGTTATTTTCCAAGATAATATTTCCAAATATTAAGTGTTTTTTAATGTATGTTTTTCATCTGATATGTATTTTTTGTTTTATTTAAGCTATTTAATAGTTTTATTACCAACAGTTTGCAAACCATTCAATAATTTGATTTGAATGCAAATGAAAGATTATCTTTCTTTGTTTTTAGAATGAATCTCCGACGTGTCGTTGCAGCTTTCGGGCCACTGTGGTTCATAAACAATTACTGGTAATGTTTTCTTAACCTGTTTTTAACAAAAAATGCATAAATCAGATGCTTTTTTGATCATAGTGTCTGTGTGGGATACCTTGGCACGCCTGGTTTAAGGAGTGTGGGAAATAGTCCTTAGCTTTGCCTATAGATTGTCTTCTTAAGAACCCACCGTAGCTGTTTTCCCAGCACATTTGCCAAGTCTTCATCCCTCAGGGTTGCTTCCAAACGGTACACCTTTGTAAAAGCTGTCAGAAAGAGCTGCCGTAAGTGACATCATCCATTGACAATCTGCTCGACCGATCTAGCAAACCCTCAGACTTTAGACTTTCATAACCTGGGATTTATTTGTAGGAGGTTAAGGGTCATGCATACACGCTCATGTGGATAGTAGATTTACCTTTTTAGTTTTGTTTTATTCGCTCTGTTTGCTTTGTTATTGACATTGCACATCTGCGTAGGTGTATGAAGGGAACAGCCTGTGTGGGAAACTGCCCCTAAAGCATTTTTCCTCTGATAATGACAGATTTATGTCTTTATAAATGAGGCAAAACAATTGAAGTTGTATTTAGCCTTGTGTATTCAGACCTCTGTTTAATAAACACCAATATGTTCCCCAAATTTGCTTATACATGAATTATAAAACAATCTAGTAAAGGCCAGTGAACCTCTCATTTATAAAAAAAAAATATAATATAATATTTTTTATGTATAGATATATATATATTATATAATTTAGTTATTTATTTTTATAAACACATTTTATCTTTTTTCCTTAGACATTTTCCATTTATCCGAGCAGCTTTTTATGTGTTATGTTGGGCCGTAACATAGTATTGCCTAATATATAGATTATTTTTTCATATTGAAATATTATAATAATTTCTTGAATTCTTGCACACGAGATATACTCAACATTTTACACAATTTTACGCAATATGTTTGTCTACATATTTGAAAAGAGAAAATATTATATATTATGTTAGAATAATTATTATACTCATACCTTTACTTGATTTAATATTTTGACTTGTTTTTAGCTTTATTTTTTGTTTTCATTTAAATGTTTAGTTTTGAAATGTTGTTGTATGCATTTGTCATTTGTATTTAATTTCTTTATCTTCTTAAATGTGTATATATAATATTTATAGTTTTAACTTTTAATTTTAGTTACTTTTTCTTATTTGTAAGTCGCTTTGGATAAAAGCGTCTGCTAAATGACTAAAAGTAAAGTAAAAGTAAATATTGAAAGGCAGTCAGTTCATGGTTTACATTGACATTTATGCATTTAACAGACGCTTTTATCCAAAGCGACTTACATTGCATTCAAGTTACAGTTTTTCACTTTATCAGCTCAAATTTCACTGATTTCCACGTGCATCTTGGTCTTGCAGAGCTCAAATTTCACTGATTTCCACGTGCATCTTGGTCTTGCAGAGCTCAAATGCTGGCGAGAGGGAGATGCTGCTGTTTGTGACAGATCCCAGTCTCCAAAGAGAGCCAGACACAGAAAGGAACAGAAGAACCGTAGCCGTGTGTCTGAGCCCGTCCTGTCTGATCCAGAGCTCAGTCACACAGGTCCTGGACGCCCTGCAGACACAGCCTGTTCTAATATTCAGAGACGCCTTGAAGGAGAATGGTATTTGACCTGTTAGACATACATGAACACATCAGCTGTCTGAATGTATTCTCATGCATCTCATACTGACACTGTGCATTTCGAAGGATTGCTAATTACTAGTTCTGCCTACCATAATGGTAGTAATTCTGAAGTATTGTAATTAACAGTGCCTCTGGTAACTGGTGCCTTTTTGCAAATCGTAATTGTAAAGCCAGTTTTATATAAATGTATATGTATATAACGTTATATCAACCCTCTACATTGCGAGTACATCCCTCACATATGCGACTAAATGATGTCTAATATTAGCCACTGGCTAATAAATTCTCAGATTTGACTTGTCAGTGTGTAAGTTGGAGGCTAAGTATTAGTTTAGTACAGATATATTTTAACTCGCCGAACACTATGACTGAGCGCATCAGAGTTTCACTCTCCGTCAAGCGATTCTGTGCTTATTTCCCCCAGTTCATCTGAATGGATGCGCAGCGCACCGGTGTTTGACGTACCGTATTCTCTAGTGTGAAGGCACACAAATCGTCATCACACACGCAAAGAAAGAAAGAGCAAGAGTCTTACATAACACGCAGAATTGATGCGCTACATAATGATGTTCTTTGTTTATTCTTCAGCTTTTAAGAACTGCCGGGTTCTCCTGTAGTGGGCGGAACTAATGCGCAAACGACAATCTCATTGGCTGGCACTCACCTATTATCGTCCCTGTTTTGATTTCAGCAAATCAAGTTCGAGCGAACGCACACAACCTGATTAATATTTATGAATCCAGCAGATCATTAATCCTTAGTGTGTTTTATATTGTTCGTATTAATAGAATTCTTCTTCTTATTATTATTATCTTATCAGTATTATTGTTAGTTTTCCCTTTTTTTTACAGAAACTGAATGACTAAAAAAGCACCACCACCAGTCCTAAGTTCAGTTAAAATGACTAATATGCATTCATACATGGTTACCAAGTTTTAATTCTAATTACTAAAGTTCTATCATTAAATAATAGGCCTACCTGATTATCATAGTATAATGGTTGACTGACTGATGTTAAAAGTATACTTTCAGATATTTAAAAAGTTATATATATATATATATATAATATTTTATTGTTTGGAAAATGGTGCATATGCATATACACACACACACAAACATATGGTATATCAGTCTGGCGAGAAAACAAAAAAAATTTACTAGCCAATGGTGATTCAATTGCCACGGTGTCCGTAGAGGGTTGTATATATAGGTGTATATAGATATAAGTGTTCCTGTGGTCAGTGGTAAAGCATTGCGTTAGCAGCGCAAAAGGTTGTGGGTTCAATTCCCAGGAAACACACATACTGACAAAAAAATGTAGTCTGAATGCACTGTAAGACGCTTTGGATAAAAGCGTCTGATAAATGCATAATTGTAAATGTATATACACTGAACAAAATGATAAACGCAACACTTTTGTTTTTGCCCCCATTTTTCATGAGCTGAACTCAATTATCTAAGACTTTTTCTATGTACACAAAAGGCCTATTTCTCTCAAACTATTGTTCACAAATCTGTCTAAATCTGTGTTAGTGAGCACTTCTCCTTTGCCGAGATAATCCATCCACCTCACAGGTGTGGCATATCCAGATGCTGATTAGACAGCATGATTATTGCACTGGTGTGACTTAGGCTGGCCACTCTAAAATGTGCAGTTTTACTGTATTGGGGGGGGTCCACATTTCCTTCGCATAGAGTTGATCAGGTTGTTGATTGTGG
>CM049814.1:2159971-2219971 GCA_027422405.1 Ptychobarbus kaznakovi
TTTCCCAAAGTGCATTATAGGGGACGCGTTTGTGGCATTTTATTTTCTTCCCGAAGCCACAAATACAGACTTGAAGGAAGAGTTCATCAAAAAAAAAAAATGACTGAAGATTTCCTCACCCTCAAGCCATCCAAGATCTAGATTCGTTTTTTATCAAGGGAACAGATTTGGAGAAATGAAGCATTACATCACTTGCTCAACAATAGATCCTCTGCAGTGAATGGGTGCCGTTAGAATGAGAGTCCAAACAGCTGATAAAAACATTACAGTAACCCATGTAACCCACCCACTCCATTCCATCAATTGACATCTTATGAAGTGAAGCGTTATTGTGAATTATGGACTCGTACTTAAGCTGAAAATGATGCATTAAATTATGCATTTGTTTGTTACAAACACAGCTTTTCACTTCACAAGATGTTCACTGATGGACTGGAGTGGTGTGGATTACTTGTAGATTATTGTGATGTTTTTATCAGCTGTTTGGACTCTCATTCTGACGGCACCCATTCACTGCAGAGGATCTAAATTGTTTCATGCTTCATTCAGAAATATGTCAGATTATGGACGTAAAACGCTGTTGCTTGTCAGCTTTAAAAATACTACTCACACAGTAGATTATGATGCTAGCAACACCAAGGTTATGGGTTTAATTCCCAAGGAATGCATGAAAAAAATATATGCCTTGAAATCCAATGCAAGTCCTTTGAATAAAAGCGTCTGCCAAATAGAATATGCAGAATAATGGTGCTGTCCTGTTGGTCGTGTACAGTCCATAAGCTTGATGACCCGTATGTGTTCAGAGTTAATGCGTAAGACTCCTCCATGTCATTGTTTAATCACAACCCACCTCGTGGCTAAATTGTTTTCACATTCCTGTGTAAGAGTAACGCTGAAGTGATGAATCATGGCGTCTTTGAGCCCTCAAACTGAAAAATACACAACAAACATATGAAAAACAGCAATAAAAGTTGCATGTGTGTTGGTGTGCTGGTTTCTAGGAAAGGATTCCTCTGTTTAGCATGTGGAGCAGTGATGGATGAACCCACCACAGAGATGCAGCTGGAGGTGTTTCTGAGCTGCTCCTCTCTGAGCCACTGCTCCGTCAAAATCAAGGTGAGATGCTTTCAGCCGCTGTATGTGGAACGTTCTCATCCCGCTGTCGACAGGTTGTAGTCGTATAAATGTCTAAAAAACATTACGTGACGCAGATAATAATTTGCATGAATTTAAATTGCTTCGTTTTCATTACTTTCAACATAAAATCAAGTCCAGTTTTTATTAAAAAAATATATAATAAATGAAACGCAATACAGGTAATATTTTTAGGATATACAAATACAGTTTAAATAACTTCCATTACTTTTAAATGATGTCAGATTTTCATTACTGTTACAGAAAAGCATGTCCAGTTTTTTTTTTCTTTTAATAGAATCAATTAAATCCAGGACAGCAGAAATTTTCCGGGAATAAAAATACTTTACAGTTTAAATAATTAGTATTAATTTAAATGATATATTTTAATTATGCTATGCTATTACAGAAAAATCTGTTGTTTTTTATCAAATAAATGCAGTATAGATGACATTTTTATGACATATATATAACATCAGATTTTAATTTGTTACAGAAAATAAGGTCCAGGTTTAATTTTTTTTTTTTTTTAAATAGAATACATTAAACTCAATTCAGCAGACATGTTTTATGCGATATAAATACTTTACAGTTTAAATAATTTACATTTTTTTAATTTAAATTATATCAGATTTTCATTACTGTTACAGAAATATCAGGTCCAGGTTTATAAAAAGCACAAATTAAAGACAATACAGCAAATACTAGTATGTGTTGCACATACATACTTTCTACAATAATTTGCACTAATTAAAAATAAATCAGCTTTTGACTACTGTTATAGAAAAATCATGTCTATTTTGTTTTTAAAGCAAGAATTACAGCAGACCTAAATGATATATATACATTCTTTACAGTTAAAACATTTGCATTAATTTAAATATCAGATTTGTATTATTGTTATAGAAAAATCGGTCCCACTTTATTTTGAGGTCCAATTCTCATCATTAACAAACCATTAACTACGTATTTTCCCTCAATAAACTCCTAGTTTACTGCTTATTAATAGTTAGTAACGTAGTTTAGATATTGGGCAGGATTAGGGATGCAGAATATGCTTTATTAGCACTAATAAAAAGCCAATATGTTAATAATAGGCATGCTAATAAGCAACTAGTTAATGGTGAGAATACATGTTACCGAAAAATCAACTCCAGATTGGTTTGTTTTTAATAGTATAAAGACAGAACAGCAAACACTAGTATGATATATGCATAACTATTTAAGTAATAAACTACTTATTTTGCACATAATGATAATGGTATATTTCCTAGTAGTAAGTTGTATTAATGTAAATATATATTTTGGGCTGATATATGACATAGACCTCTTCATGCCAGGTGTCGTGTTTCGATTCTTTTCATTCTGCTCTCTTCAAACTCATCTGTATCTACATCTCACATGACATTAAACTGATGATCATAAACACTGGAGAAAGTGAAGCTAGCATGATTTTATCACTCGTGCAGAAGAGCAAATGTTTTTCATCTAGTGTTTATCTTCTTTCTGCTCTGTTTCCTGGAAATTTCAGCGAAAGTGAAGGGTCACATATTAACAAGATATCTCTCGTACGTTATCAGAAATGAGTTTCACACACAGAACCGGAATACAGTTTGTGACCACTGAGTAAATGATGAGGCATGAAAGAGAAAGTTTCTGATTTTAAATAATTCTGTCAATCAAAAAGAATAATTGGACTAGTCTTGCCTTATGAGTTTCTGCGAGTTTGGTCTTTTATAGTTATTTTGACTGGTTTCTTAAGCACAAAATCTCATAGTCTTAAGTGTACATTAATAAGAATTGGCCTTTTATAGTTATTTTGACTGTGTTTCTTAAGCACAAAATCTCATAGCTTGATTTAAGTGTTGACAGCCTTCAGAGTCTAAATCAATTGACTTAATACTAAGCCATTTTTATAATGCATTTAGTTCAAATGATGATATGAATGCATTCGTGTGTTTCAGTTGCAGCAAAAGACCATTACATCTCTTTTAAACTCAACAAGCTGCACTGAGGTAAGATTCTGGACTAGCAGCGTGAACGTGTCGGTCATTTCTGTTTTCACAGCTAATTGTTTGACAGGGTTGCAGCGTGGAACATGTTCTTGGCTCGGAGATCGGTCCTCTCAGCGTCTTCGTCCACGTGGTCAACAGAAGTCACACTGTTTGGATGGGTTTGGAGGAGTGTGTCCTGCACTGACTAGCACACTTATCTGTTCATTTCATGCTTTAAAAAGAATAAATAGTCTTGTCTTATTTCCAAATGGATGTAAATAAACCAAAACCGTGTACAGTGCTAGAATAACTTTACCAACTAATGATATTAGTATGGAAGATGCTCATGTCCAGTATCAGCTGATAAAAGGTGTTTGTGTTGTCAATCAAATGATGGCATCTACATTATGGTGGTGTTTAAGTTAAATTATTTGCTCTCTATGACAGCTGAACATCTACATTCACGACAAATAAAAGTTTTATGCCATCAAATAACTGATCAAGTCATTTCCATGAAAAGATAAACCAATAGTATTTCTTCACAACCATTGTTAAGTGTATAATAACTAGATTGTATTCCTAATTTGACTCCAGGGACATTAAGTACACAACAATCAAAACTGAATATATTATATGAATATTTATATTGTTTAATTATTATTATTAATTATGTATGCCATTGAATTGATTCTATGATGAATGGGTCTAACTGTAAACTAGGATCAAATGCTACTCCTTTTATATTCACTTGTGAATACCATTGTTGTTGTTTTTTTTTCTTTCTAAAAAGTTGCATCAATTCGTCAAGTTCTTCAACTTTAAACTTTGTAGATGTAGCTTGTGTAAAAGCAAAACCAAAAGCTTCAGAATTTACCTTTGAGGTCTGGTAACATAATGTAACCTTTGCATTGTTCATCTTTTAAAATCAAAATAGCTGTTCCTTACAACCCACGTGACTTTTTTAAGTATTAAATTGAAAAATCTCTATAGTCACGATCCAGTCGAGCTGATTGACAGCCACACCTTTCAACAGACCACGCCCCTCAGACCCGCCCCCATGCACACATGGATCGTTTTGGTAATTTCACGTCGTTTTATTATACATTTGTACACACTGTACAATTTCAAACATGCTCATTAATACGATGTTTTGGGTAATTATAAAACAGGTACCATAAAGACATATATGAAGTTTTTCTGTAATAATTTAGAATACAAAAACATAAAAAAAAAAAATCACGACGACACCATGAGGTGCCAAAGTCCATCATCCGATGTGTAACTTAATGCACGTCTGCTACAGAAGAACATAGTAATTCAAATTCACTGAGGTATGTTTTTGGCAAGGATTTTGGGGAGCGCTCTGTCTCTACCCGACGTGCGTCACCGAATGTCAACAGCCGCGCGCGCAGCAGTCCCAAACGAAGAATCTGACGTGTGTTTGAAGAAGTGTCTGAGACTGCTGAGTTCTCTCGTCAGCTGATCGATGGTTTTGTGCAGGCGCTCGTTCTCGGAGTTCAGCTCGAGCATCTTCTGCTGCATCTCCAGGTTGCGCTGCTTCGCCCTGTCCCTGCTTTTACGCACGGCGACGTTGTTCCTTTCGCGCCGCTGCCGATACTCCGGACTGTGCCTGTCGACTGACTTCTTGCCCTTTCCCAGCCTCCTGTGGGTGACGGGTTCTGGCTCGGGTGATGTGGGAGGTGTCGGTTGACCCGTGTGCATGAGGCTCACGGTCGTCTGCGCGCACGTCTCGATCTGAGATGGTAAGGAAGATTCGCTGTCGCTCCAGTCCACCTCCTTCTTGATCGGTGCGCAAAACGCGCCCTTGCCAAAGCCCCCATCCTGGTGCTGCAGCCTCTCCGCGCTCTTTTGCGCAAAAGCGCTCGGCAGGTAAAATTCGGGCTTTTCTTGCTTCACGGCGTTGTTGAACAAGTCTGCAAAGAGCTCGTCGTTGCAGATCTCCAGCGGAACCGTGGACATGGACTCGATGTAGGCGCTGAAGTCGATGGCGCTCTCATCATCGTAGATGGCAGGCGCGTTGCTGAGCTCCATCATGTTGTTGTTGTTGTCCTCGGACATGCCACGCTCTCCCCCGGATTTGACATCCCCTGGCAGGACTTTATTGTCATAGAAGTTGGTTGGCTCCATGGCCCAGCTCATGTTGCATGGTGGCGTTGTATAGTCCAGGTTGTATATGTCAGACATGAACGCAGCGAGACTCAAACTCAATCAGCAGATGCAGTCCTCAAAAAGCGTAACTTTTCACGCGCAATCACACCCTGTCTCGCGCAACCAGCGCGTATCTCCAAATGTCTGGCTGTCTTTCGAGCAGGTGTTAAAGTCCTCGTAGCTCTCTATCGAAACTCTGCTGTCCGCGCGCATATGTACGAGCGCTCGGCTTGCGTCACGGCGTCACCGCCCCCTTCCAGAAGCCAGTGAATGTCCAGCGTCAGTCACGTGTTCCGCCTGTGCTCCTATTTGAGGAGACTCGGGTGTGCATGCACGCCTACCAGCAGAACAGCCTGCCAGAACTTTTAAGAACAGTCTGTCAGAACTTTATGCTGTAGGACGTAAGGACATGTTTGAATGCGTATGCGTGTGTGGAAGAAACTAGCAGTGGAGAGAAAATTCATTTAATGCGCCCCTACCAGCATACTGAAATGAAAAAATAAGAATAAAATTAATTTAAACTTAATATATTTTTGGTTGGTTCGTTCGTGTTTATTATTATTAATGATATTATTAGGCTAGTATAATTATTATGGATTTGGATTATGGATTATACGCATTTAAAAATAATAATAATAACACCATTTATTTATTTATATTTTGATGATGAGTATTATCAATAATTATATGATAATAATAATTAGCCTATTATTATTATGACCAAGTTAAATGCGTATGTATGTGTAGAACGAATTAGTGAGTTTTTTTTATTAATGCGCCATTTTCAACCTTCCTAAATAAACAAATTTGAATAAATAAATTAAAATGTGTTTTATTTCCCTGCCTTATGCTTGTATTAATAAATATTCTTATTCTAAAATATGAATTAATGGGGCCAAAATGGCATTCATAATTTTCTGAGGATGGCACGGTTGTTTTTTGTCCACACGGACATCTAGTGGATATCAGAGGAATTACCTCTATTTATTCTGTGTTGATGTTCTTTCCCGCGAAAACTTCGGTCGATACCAAACAGTTGATGGGATTCGTTTATGCCACTCATCCTATCATCGTCAGCCTGTCATTAAACACGTTTGAAAAAGAGTTTATTGTAATTTTAAACATATTTAATTGCAATCGAATCGCGTAATCTTATAAATAACGAGTTATATATAATTTAAGCACATACGTGTCTCGCTTCTCCCCCTCTCGACTGATAGTGAGGAGCGTATTGTTGGTTGGTCAACATTTCCCCGCGAAATTTACGTCACAGACAGTTTCGCGCCACCGTTCACATCAGAAGGGAAGCAGTGCGAACGGTAAGTGTTTCTGTATTATACCATTGTGTTTGAAAGGAAGTGTAATCACGATAACCTAAAAACAGATCTTGGTCAATTGGACCTTAACATAGTGGGTTTTAGTTGAAAATAATATTTATTCTGTATTCTAGTTAAAAGACGATGTTATGTCATTGTTGTGGCTGACGCAGCGTGCTGCTAACTTAGCCTCTTTCACTGGTCCGGTATAAATATAGCAACTCGAAGTTACTGTATATCCTTAATACCTTCAAATTAAACTCAAATTCTTTTTTTCAAATGTGTTTATAAAATAGACGTGCTACGTAGATTTACCGATTTAGTTTAAATATTAAGAGCGTTTGGTATGTGGACAGACAGTTATTGTATTCCATGGGCATCTCATACAAGCATTCAACTTATTTTGATAAAATATACTTTTTTTCCCTTCATTGTTCTGATTTGTGGTGCATTGCCATTTTGCAGTGTTGTGATGGAAGACCGTGATCTAATTTCTTTAATTCTGGAAAAAAATCATTAGGCCTGCTTTCATACTATAACAATAACTTTTATAGTATGATGATTATGATAGTTCATAACTTAGTTAAGTCTTAAGTTATTAACATATGATAAAGAGGTATGCTGAAATAGTTTGTGTATGAAACGAACCTGCAACTATTTGAATTTACATTATATTCAATTTAAGTGTACATAAATTCAGTAATTTAATTTAGTAAATATTGTGTAATTTAATAATATATAATCATAAATGAAAATTGAGAAATTGTTTGAATTAATTTTGGTTCTAGTTCACTAATTTTGAGATTTAACCTTTCAGTTTTGAGTCAAGATGTCTTCACCATCATCATCCCAGAGCCGTAAGAGAGACCCTCCGACCCGTGAGTTATTGACTTTGAACGCACACACTTGCTGGCATGCATGTCGTTTTTATTTCTAATCACTTCCAGACAGGGTTGTTTTTGACAGTTGCTGCATGTGAACGGTTGTTGTGTGTGTTTGCAGCTGCGAGCGAGGATCCTCTCTCCCCTCCATCACAGCGGTCGAGGGCTCATGACACGTCCGCAGAGCTTCAGCCCATGCCCACGTCTCCAGCCATGGACACATCCGCTCAGGACGCGTCGCTGTTCTCCAGCCCTATGGCCCCGCGCTCTGGTGCGGCTCGTATTCAGCATCTTACTTGCACTGAACCGAATTATTTATGCAGCTAATGTGAATTAGGAAAACATCAAGATGTGTTTCCTCCAGTCCTGCAGAGCGAGATCGACGCGAGCTCTCCGCTGATGTACGGCACCCCCAGCTCCAGGGTGGAAGGGACGCCCCGCAGCGGCATACGCGGGACCCCGGCACGTCAGCGGGCCGACCTGGGATCTGTCCGGAAAGCTCCACAGGTCGACCTGCATTCGGAACCGGTGAGTGAAAGTTGCGGTTTCATTTAAAAATCAAAGAGTTTAATCTTTGCATTTTGACTTACTGGTGTGTTTTTATTCCAAAGTGATGTATTACATTTAACACATCACGATCAGTTATTTCTATTTGTTAATATTTTACTCTTGAGTTTGGACTTATTTTTGTGGCTTGTTCATGAGCATCAGGCATGTGATCAGCTAAGGGCAAAATTATAATTAATATAATTATAATAACAATAATATTCAAAATAGTTCATTTCAATTATTTAAAAAAATCAAGGAAGAAATATGTGATTTCTAGTACTGTCAAACAATTAATCGCGATTGATCACATCCAAAATAAGTTTTTGTTTACATAATGTGCGTGTACGGTGTGTATTTGTAAATGCATAAATGTAAATATGTATAATGTCTATATAAATACACACACATACATGTATATGGTTAAAAATATGCTTTTGTATTAAATATATTTATCTGTAATATAAATATATACTCTATGTGTGTGTATTATATAAACATAATAAATGCACACAGTACACACACGTTATGTAAACAAGCTTTTATTTTGGATGCGATTAATCGTTTGATAGCACTAGATTACACTATTGTACTGGGTCATACTCAAAACATACGAAAATCCATATTATCGTTATTTTAATCGAAGTAAATCTGAAAATATTACCTGAACAACTAAAGGAAAATCAGAAATGTTGTCTTAGCAACTAACTACAGCTAAATGTATTAGCTGTAAATAAAAATAAAGTAAAACTGAAATGAAAATAAATGAAACCTAAATGGTAATATTTAAAAAAACACAAAATTACTAAAAATTAAACTGATTTAAATGAAAGCTGGAAATATAAAATAAAAGCCATTTCATATAAATTGAAAACAAACTAAAATGGAAGTAAATTATACCTAAATAGTTATATTTAAAAAATGTATAAATAAAAATGACAGAACGCATAACAAAATTACTAGAAATGTAAAATTAAAATGAAAATTAAGATTTAAGCTAATTCAATATATTAAAAAAAATGGTAGAATTTTTAATTATCATATTAATTTATAAATAGTACATTGAATAAATAATGAATGATTAATAAAAATGCCTAACTGAATATAATATTTTGACTTCCAGCCGTCTGGAGACGCAGTGGCCGGCAGCGAGCAGGGTGCAGGACAGAGACTGGTGATCTGGGGCACGGATGTCAATGTGGGAACCTGCAAGGAGAAGTTTCAGGTGTGTCACTAGCTGACTGGCAAAAGGCTGCTCTTCCATGACTAAACGATCGTTGGTTGAAAATGTGTTCTTCTCTTGCAGCGTTTCCTTCAGCAGTTCACAGACCCCACCTCCAGAGAGGATGAGAACACTGGTCTGGACCTGAATGAGCCGCTTTACATGCAGAAACTGGATGAGGTGAGGAGTGCAGTACTGACTAGAAAGACATAAACAATGATTAGTCATGCAGAAGCGTAATATCCTGTTCTTGTGTAATAAAAGTGCTGCTGTGTGTGTGTGTGTGTGTGTGTGTTTCAGATCAGTGTTGTTGGAGAGCCGGTACTGAATGTGAACTGCATTCATATTCAGACATTTGATGCTGATCTCTACCGTCAGCTGATCTGTTATCCGCAGGTGAGAGTCATAAGCCTAATAATACAAACATCAAGAAGTACCCATAAAGACTTGGGTCAGCAAGTTATTTTAGTTTTTAAATAAATACTTTTATTCAAGGTGTAAAGATGTTTATAATGTTACATACAAATGTAAATTCTATTATTTTGAACTTTCTATTCATCTAAAAGTTTTCAATGTTGAGCATCAAATAATTTCTGAAGGATCATGCACTGAAGACTGGAGTAATGATACTAAAAAATTCAGCTTTGCATCTCAGGAATAAATAACATTTTAATATATATTAAAATTGTTTATTTTAAATTGTGATAAAATATCACAATGGTACTGTTTTTGCTGTATTTTTTTTTTAAATAAATGCAGCCTCAGTTGCTTTTTCTTTCAAAAACTTTATTGTATTGTCACTATGACCTGTTATTGTAAGTCCTTCACTCTTCCCCTCACAGGAAGTCATCCCCACTTTCGATATGGCCGTCAATGAGCTCTTCTTCGATCGTTTCCCAGACTCCATATTGGAGCATCAGATTCAAGTGCGTCCCTACAGCGCCCTGAAGACCAGAAACATGCGTGCGCTCAACCCTGAAGGTGAGAGACCCAGTGCATCATGATGGCACGCTGTTTGTTGAGAAATGTCTGCGGCTGTCACATCATCGTCTCTCGTCTCGTTCAGATATTGACCAGCTCATCACTATCAGTGGGATGGTGATCCGCACCTCTCAGCTGATCCCTGAGATGCAGGAGGCGTTCTTCCGCTGTCAGGTGTGTGCGTTTAACACGCGTGTGGAGGTGGACCGCGGCCGCATCGCTGAACCTGCTGTGTGCCGTAACTGCAACACCACCCACAGCATGGCACTGGTGCATAACCGCTCCGCCTTCTCTGACAAACAAATGGTGGGTTATTTATTTATATTTGTTCATTTTTATTATTATAATGTATTTGTTCTTTTATGGTTTCTATTTATTTTTTTAAATTTGCATTATCTTTTTTGTAAAGATAATTATTTTTTTGAATTTTTTTTTTTTGAGTTTGTTTACTAGTGCTTTTTTACCCGAACAAAAAGTGTGATTCTTTTGCATGTGTTTTGTCCTGCCAGATAAAGCTGCAGGAATCTCCAGAGGATATGCCTGCGGGTCAGACGCCACACACCACAGTCCTCTATGCACACAATGACCTGGTTGACAAAGTGCAACCTGGAGACCGAGTGAACATCACTGGTACGACCTGTTGTCATTGAAGCTTTGTTATGTGGTTTTATATCATATCTAATGCTGGTTTGTCCTTCCTCTCTTTACTTTATGAATAACGCCTGTATTGTAGCTTCCTCAGTTATGGAGCAGGAATAGTTTAACTGCTAGACTTTCAGAAACATTAAATATTGCAGTGTTTTGATATTGTACTCAAAGTCTTTTAATAAAGATAAACTCCTAACTGATAACAGTTCATCACATCAGCTTAACAAATGAATGTTCAGATTTCATAACTTTTGTGATTTTCTATTATAAATGATAGAACATTATAGTATCTATTGATAATTATACATGATTTTAAATAATGTTTACTGATTTTTTTATTAATATTTTATTTTAAGAATTGTAGTGTTTATTTGTATTTGTATTTGTAGGTTATATGAACAATTAATATATTATATAACTTCTGTATCTTTTTATTATATTTTTATATTTTTGCACAATATATTATAATTAATATGTAATGTTATGGAATATTGTTTATTATTTATAGTGTAATTTAATATTCTTTAAATTATGGTTCTTATAATATTGTAACATATCACAATGTTAGTAATATTCTATTTGTGCTGTTACTATTTTTGTAATGTTGTAAATACTCTACACATTTTTTATTATTGTTTATTCATAGAATATTACATTTTCTAATAGTAGTTATATATCTTATGTAATCAGTGTTATATAATGTGCTATAATTTATTATTAATAATAGAAGTAGTAGCACTTAATGTTTGTAATGTTATTTATATATAATGATAATTTTTTTATAGGTTATTATTTGTATTCTATCGAATTACTTTATCAAGAGAATTTTGAATTAAATGTTTTAAAAGCTTTGATGTTAACTGAAGTTCAAACAGTTATTTGATGTATTATAATATAACTGGTATTGTGAAAAGTCTAACCAGCATGTCTGTTATTCTCATCAGGCATTTACAGAGCCGCCCCCATGCGTCTGAACCCACGACAGAGCCAGGTGAAGTCTGTGTACAAGACCCACATCGACGCCATTCACTTCCGGAAGACGGATGAGAAGCGTCTTCACAGAATGGACGAGGACAACGAGCAGAAACTCTTCACCAAAGAACGGGTCGCCATGCTCAAAGAGCTAGCGGCCAAACCGGACGTCTACGAACGCTTGTCCTCCGCGCTGGCGCCCAGCATCTATGAACACGAGGACATCAAGAAAGTGAGTTATCATTGGTACTGCTTAAGACGGCCTCGTGGTTTTCCTTAGAACAGATGCAATTCAAATGTTTCTCAGGATGGGAGTTAATAGTAGGCTTTTTTCCCAGGGCATCCTGCTGCAGTTATTTGGCGGGACCCGTAAGGACTTCACTCAGACGGGGCGCGGAAACTTCCGCGCTGAGATCAACATCCTGCTTTGCGGCGATCCGGGTACCAGTAAATCCCAGCTGCTCCAGTACGTGTATAACCTGGTTCCTCGCGGTCAGTACACGTCCGGGAAAGGATCCAGCGCTGTGGGTCTCACAGCATACGTGATGAAGGACCCAGAAACTCGACAGCTGGTTCTGCAGACAGGAGCGCTCGTGCTCAGTGACAACGGCATCTGCTGCATCGACGAGTTCGATAAGATGAGCGACAGCACGCGGTCTGTGCTGCATGAGGTCATGGAGCAGCAAACGCTCTCTATTGCTAAGGTGAGGGTGATGCGTGAACGATCACTGTGATGATTGATTGTCAGGACAGGTCATTAATGCAGTTTTTGTGTGTCATAGGCTGGAATCATTTGCCAGCTTAATGCTAGGACCTCCGTCCTCGCCGCAGCCAATCCGGTGGAGTCTCAGTGGAACCCCAAGAAGACCACCATCGAAAACATCCAGCTTCCTCACACACTTCTGTCCAGGTAAGAGCACAGCATGACAGTATTTACAACACTTAACATCCATAATGTGATGAGAGAAACTGAATTTTGAGTGGGAAATTGTGAAGCGAGAATGATTTGTCCATTAGGATTACAGTTGATTATAAAAAGTGAGCAACACTACTCTTCAAAAGTTTGGTTATTATAGTTAACTTAAATGCACAATTTGTATGATTTTTTTTGAGTACGATATCCAAAAACCACTAGAACAGTGTTCTATATTTTGCTGACTTGTGTACTTACAGTATCCCAAATGTTTTATAGCCTGTATAAATCCAGAGAAATAAGCTATTTTAATTAGTGAAACGGACCGTGTGCTTGCGTCGCCTGCCAATGACGTCATACACCCCCGGTTTTGTTTTGTAGAAAACATACGCTTTAATATGTTATGTGTTTTATTAGACAGGTGACGAACGCACAGAGTAGCATTATAACAGCACTTTCAACACTCAAATGTATCTAGTATGATAAAACAGCACTGCTTTACCTCACATGCACCTGACCGGAAGAAGCGGAAGCGATCGACTGTGGCATAATGAAAGGTTCGCTGCCTTCGAGCAGTGTATCGCGCTCGTCTCTCATTAGCAATCGCCCAGCGTCCTCGTTTCGCTTTCACTGCTTCATACTACAGTCACCTTAATAAATCTTGAATACATTAGCTCATCCATGAACATGGTTTTTGACCGAGTCCCATCGGATTGCATCGGCTGTGGGGATGAAGACTACAACTCCCATAATTCCACACTTAATCACAGCAAAACTACGCCTTTGTTTATTATGAATAAGCTCCCTCTAGCGGTGAAAATTACATACTGTGCCTTTAAACTGTAAGAAAACATTTACTTAAAATAAATGTTATAAAAATAAATATGAAATACTTGCCAAGCTAGTTGCAAAAACAAAACTTATTTAATTTAGTAAAAAAAATAAATAATATAGACATTATAAAAAAGAATACAAATGACACTAACACTAAATTACTAAAACTTTAAAATTGAAATAGAAAAATTAGAACAATCAAAATCTTAAAAATATAAAAGAAGAATAATCTCACTGATACAGAATAAAAGATACCAAAAGCCATTGTGCTGCTTAATTTTAGTTTTTCAGCATTCTTTAATGAACCAAGTTCAAAAGAACAGCATTTATTTAAAACTTTTGTAAGATTATAAATGTCTTTACTGTCACTTTTGACCAATTTAATCAAACATTTTATAATGTTAGCAATAAAGTCCTCTCAGAAATGCAGACTAAAATTGGTGAATTGTACAAGTAACCCTAGAGACATTTAATATAGACCGTAAATGGCGTTAAATTTGACTTTAATGATGTTTTAAAAGTGAACATCCAAATGTTTCAATTCTTCATTTGATCTTTTTTGTTGAACATTTCTCTGTATTATTGTTAAACTAAAACTAAAATGTCTGGTTCTTAGGTTTGACTTGATCTTCCTGATGCTGGACCCTCAGGATGAGGCGTATGACCGGCGTCTCGCGCATCACCTCGTGTCTCTGTATTATCAGAGCGAGGAGCAGATTGAAGAGGAGCATCTGGACATGGCCGTGCTGAAAGACTACATCGCTTTCGCTCACACGTCTGTGCATCCCAGACTCAGTGAGGAAGCTAGTCAGGCCCTGATTGAGGTAATCAATGTACCTGTAGTATCATATATGAGACATGTTTGCAATCTCAAATGAATTGTTATTTTGACCTTTGCAGGCTTATGTAGACATGCGTAAGATCGGCAGCGGCAGAGGGATGGTGTCTGCGTACCCCCGTCAGCTGGAGTCTCTCATCAGACTGGCTGAAGCTCACGCTAAAGTACGTTTCTCGAACAAAGTCGAGTCCATCGATGTGGAGGAAGCCAAGAGACTGCACAGAGAAGCCCTGAAGCAGTCTGCAACTGATCCCAGGACAGGATTCGTGGATATCTCCATCCTCACCACGGGTAGGGTTTAGAGATGTTAGTACCGCTCGAGTCACATGGTCTTATTTAGAACTCGAAAGAAAAGTATTAATGGGGAAATGTCACATTTACTAAGAGTATTAATAAATGATTCATTATAAAAATGTGTTTATATAAAATGTTACACTTCATTTTGAAAATTACTTCATACTCAAATTATATTTATTAGTAATTGAGGGCCGTTCCTTAAATATTAATATAACATTTATATTTTTTATAGATTAAATCAATTTATAATCGAATTATACAATTAGTAAATTGAGTTTATCCATGTATGAGAGAGAGTTATTAGTTAGTTTTCGCTTTAAAAATGATTTCATAATCTGAGATATTTCTCAAATATTTAAAAATTATATTTTAAAATGGATAAAATAGTAACTAATTAGTAATGGAATTATATAAAATTCTATTTGTCACAATTCTTTTAAATTTTTGTAATTGGTGCTGATCCTCAATATCATTTCACCAATTATCCTTAACTAGTAGCTGTTAATGTCGTATGCAGATTGCAGTGTCATGGTTTTGATTGGTTGTTTCGGTAAAGATATGAATGCTTGTGCAGACCACTGCTATGTCTCAAAAGAACAATTAATATATAAAAAATTATATTTTAACAAATTAGTAATATAATGTAAAGTATATAAAATATTTGTATTATTATTTCCCCAGCTTATCCCTTTATTATGCCTTAACTAGCACCTGTGGATGTTAAATGCAAATTGAAGAGAGTCTGATTGTTTGATTGGTTTATCTGGACAGGGATGAGTGCCACAGCACGCAAGCGTAAGGAGGAAGTGGCTCAGGCTCTGAGGAAACTCATCCAATCAAAGGGCAAAACACCAGCTATGAAGTACCAGCAGCTGTTTGATGATCTCCGTGGCCAGTCAGAAGCGGTATGCTTTCCTTCAATTATTTCAATAATGCTAATAATGCATAGACACTCCATCTATATATGTTCTGAATTGATGTAAACTGCAAGTCTGGAGCCCAAGGAAAATCTTAACTTAAACGTGTTCCTCCTGTGTCAGGCCATCACAAAGGACATGTTTGATGAGGCCCTCAGAGCGCTTGCTGATGAAGATTATCTGACCGTCACCGGAAAAACTGTTCGGCTTCTGTGAACGCTCGCTGTGCCTGACTGCTGCCGACTCTTTTGTTACTTGCTTTATCCTATTCTTTGTTTCTATAGAGCGATTATTGTTAATAGTGACATGTATGGACAATTTCTGGTTGCAATAAATGAATTTTGTTGTTCAAGAGAAGACTTTGGTGGTTTATAGCTGTTCATAATCAAATATGGAAAGCATCTATTCACCTTAAAGAATCACTTAAACAAGGTGCAAGAACAACTGTACAAAACCAAGTGGGACAAGTGTATATAAAAAGATGTATTATCACACAGGAACTAGAGCTTTTGATTTATTATAAAGGGAATATTTACACTATGGAAACAAAATTAACAGAATAGGAGAGAAAACAGAGGAAACCATTTTTATAGGTGTAATTTGAGGCCTAAAAAAAACGAAATTGAGGAAAAAAGCCGCTTTTTCACCGAAATTACCTGGAAAATTTTGCCAGAAGGACTAGCCGAGTTGAGGCGGCTAGCGTCGGGATACATGAGCACTGATCGCGTCCGAAATCAGCTAAGCACAAATAGACGCTGTCTTTATAAATAAACCGCAGATTTGAGTTTTAAATATCTACATTCTCACCTGAAATACTTTTAAAACTACATTTCATGACAATAACAGTAATATTGAAAAAAATTACACATTTTACATAGATGCATTTAGGTAGATCGAGGGCGCATTCCCTTCAGAACAAAACGTAATCATCTTCAGCGGCTCAGATGACGGGAATAAATGACGACTGCTGTGTTCATTATTACATCCAACAACAAAACACCTCAGTCAGGTTAGGAGATATTCTTGTTTACATCTGGTCCTGCGGTGAAACAACTGATGACAGCTCACTCAGGGCGGGTCTGAGGTAAGACACCAGTGCAGTCTGCTAAAAACTGAAAACTATGTGGTGGGCCGGCGGTCGTCGGTGACGGACACGGAGACGGCTCGAGAGAAAGGCATAAAGTAGATTAAAAAAACACTGGGTGGATTTTTATTATTATAGGGTGGTTGTGTACACACACTGCCAACACACATTTCAGTTCAAACTACTTGTAAAAGTGCATGTAGCATTATATGACTCCTTTAACTGCATCACCTGAAAACATGACAACATCCTCTAGTCTAGGTGTTCTAATGGAACGATATAATTTGACTCAAATGTTCTTAAATGCGATATTGTGTTCTTAAAAAAAGTTACTGTATTGGCAAGCTCAAGTGTAATAAACTGTATATTAATAATGTTGCAGTGGAGCCACACCCCTCCCTCGCTTCCTACAGCACTTAGTCACATGACGCGTTGACGTCACGCTTTCGTACGCTTTTGGATTCGGCAGAAGAAGATGGCGGCCTCCTCAGGTTTGTCTCACAATCTCCTCAAACCTCGCGGTCCTCCGCGGCCGTAATTTAACAACAGAAGCGCTGAGCCCGTGCCTCACGATACGATATAGATTATCCGAGAGGTTTACCGTTCTCAAACTCCTTAATTTACTTCACCTAACAGATCTGTGTGCAGAATGAACTGTGTGTGTATGTTAGCATCGAGCTAACGGCCCTCAAATAGACCTTTAGTTTAAAATAACATCATATTTATTTATTATTATCAGCTAATCAATATTATAGACACGCTTCAGATATAATTATGCACTTATATAGTAGTAAGTCATAGATGAAATGCTGTATACTGCAGTTGGGCGGGTGTTTCTGCAAATGTGAGGCGAGGCGGAGCTTTGACGCGCGTGCTGCTGCTGATTCCGTCCAGTGTCATGATAAACGGGCCTTTAACTGCTGTTTGTCTGTCTTAATAGCACCTGAGCAGGCTATTACTCCCTCATAGAGTCATTTAAACTATTTAAAGATAAGTATTTGGAGAAGTGCGTTGTGATTGTGTAATATAGCTATATAGGTGCATAACAACACTCATTTAAGTGTAAAGCCATTTCATAACATAATGCATGACGTTTAGAGTTTATGAGGAGTTGATTTATACATATACACTCAAGAAGACTTAAACCCGTTGAAGCTTATGCAATTTTGAGAAATGCCTTGTAATTGTTTAATGCAAATTACAGCAGTGTAAGATCATGTAGCCTAAGTTCAGCTAAAATAACATTTAGTGTTTATAGCATTAGAGAGAATGAGCTTTATTGGCCAGGTATGTTTACACATACGAGGAATGTGTTATAGTGACAGAAGCTCCACAGTGCAACGGGACACAGATGATAAAAAATAATATACAAATATTTGCATAAGGTCAGATGCATCAGCCAATCTTTTATCAGAAATATATCGTGTTGTTCAGGCTTGTGCATGTCGTGTTCGTCTTGAGATTTTGAGGAAGTGAGAAACACTGATAGAGCATTATGGGTGTCATTTCCTGAATCATTCACTAATGAGTGATCAGGCTTTCCTTAGACGCTCACCTGAACGTGCAAATCTTGTCCCTCCACTTTTTCAACACTGCAGCATCTATGAAAACACTAGGTTGATACTCGGTGATTACTAACGTTTCATGTTTGAAACCGCACTGATTTTGTGTGTTTAAATCGTCTAGTTTCCTACATTATAATGTTTGTCTTGGTTAAGTATTTAAATTAAATTACTCATTTAAATTTGTACATTTAATGAGGTTTTTCACATTCATAAAAAAGAGAAGCTCGTTTTGGTTTCAAATGAAATAACGTTTATATTAAGCATTTCAATTGTACCTCAAATAATAGGTTTTGCACATCCACAAAAAACAAAACAGACGTTGGTTTCATATTAGATGAAATATGCATCTCTCTGAAATGTTTGTGATCATACACAAACTGTGATCATTGTGAAATTAGATATTAATGATTTGAAATAAGAATCTGTTCATTTGCTCTGTTATTATTGTACTAGTACAGTGAACAGAGTTCACATTGGCATGGAAAAACTTGAAAATAAAATTGAGATATTATAATTGGGATTTCCAGGGAATAAAAACTAAAATCTTTCTACAGTAAATATAATTTTTTTCTAGCTCTGCTCTTAAATCTTTAATAATGTGAATGAATTGATCAAATGGTGTGGGAACCCTGAATGGTCTTGAATAAACTCATGAAAATGTTTTACTTAAATTGAATCATAAATGCATAAGGAGAGGAAAAGTGTATATTTTTGGTTTCCCATTCATTTTTTAATCAACTTTTATTCCTTTTGCTTTTCACTATGTAGTCTTGCGGTGTGACAAATACATTTTCAAGAGTATAAATATTCCATGAAGTCACTCGATTAATGCAAACTCATAATAACTGCATGTATAATAATTATACAAGAGTCTGGAAAAATTGTTATACTTCATCTAAAATTATTCTAAATCTAAGACATGTCGAACTAATGAGCTGCAAACAAAGGTTTACAGAAACAGTGTTTTAAGTTGTTTTTGGATTCTTGCAGGAGTTAAAGTCCCTCGTAATTTCCGTTTGTTGGAAGAGCTTGAGGAAGGACAGAAGGGTGTCGGTGATGGGACGGTGAGCTGGGGTCTGGAGGATGACGAGGATATGACTCTCACACGGTGGACGGGCATGATCATCGGACCTGCACGAGTATGTTTGCGGTTTAATCATGCTTAATGTAGCAGTTAAGTGACAACACTGATGACTCATCTGAAGAAAGTATCACATTCTTCAAATGATGTTAAGAAATCAAGCTATTTTGAAAGCGTGACTGGAAGCCTTGGGCACCAGTAAACAACATGCCTTCATCATGCCATCCAGCGTGACACATGACCCGCTGGTGGTGTAGATTAAAGATAAAGATGCATGCTATGAAAGCAGTAATGCAGCAGAAACGTCCTTCAGTGATTTGTGTATTTGTTCAATTTGGCAACTGATTCTTTATTGGGCTGGAAATATGAATCACTCAAAGGTCTTTAGGATATATTGGGATTTGTTTCATTTGCTTAATGGGTAAACTGAAACCTAGGTCATATTTCACCCCCAAAATTATATTTTGCATAAAGATAACGAAGCCTATTTTTATGAGCATTTGCAATGAAATCATTTTCATGACCATTAAGCCCTTTCATTATAAATGTAATGAAGGCCTTAAAAACGTGTTAAATTGGAGCTGAAAGTCATAAATTCCTACATTTTTAGCATTTAATGTTGCATGCACTGCAAAAATACAATAGAAATATCTAAATATCCTTCAATGTTATTACATTTGCTTGAGGTGCAAGACTTCTTATCTTAAGTCATATTGCTTCTCAAGACAATGTTTTTTGATTTAAGAATCTTTAGATATTTGTACTCGAACAACATACTGAGAGCTACTGAGGAAGAGTATCACATTTTTGCAGGTGCATTAGAAGTTATGGTTATTTCCATATTTTAGTTTCTGGGAACGGAGGCATTCAAGCCTTAAGCTATTCATTTCTAAAATGAATTAAAAAGTAATGGAGCTCTGTTGGAAGTTGTATTTTTAAAGTTTCTCATTTTGTGCTCACTAGAAATTTGCATTTTGACAAAATATTGACATAGTTTGTTCCCTTCAATTTATTCTGTACTTTTTCTTTACTTGGTCTTAAAATGCCTCAAGTTTAGCATCAGTTAAGTGTGATCATGTTTCCATCTGTAGTATATTATTGTGTGCTGTTATCGTATAGTATACTAAGGATGAAAACAGATGATATTTTTTTAGATGTGTGGTCTCTTTGATGAATTGATGTCTTCACTATCTTTCACTTTCATGTTCCACTTGGTATTTCGGCTTTAACCTTTGACTTTTCCTCATTTCTCAGACTAATTACGAAAACAGGATATACAGCCTGAAAGTGGAGTGCGGACCTAAATATCCTGAAGTACCACCGACTGTTAGATTTGTAACAAAAATTAGCATGAATGGAATAAATAATTCCAATGGGGCGGTAAGTTGAATCATCTTTATAAATGACTGTTTTGATTGTTATTTTAACAGCGTATCGTCAGCTGTATTTGAGATCATTTAGCTGCAAACCGTTTTTCATAGCGATGCAGAACAGAGGCACTCGAGTCACATCAGTACTGCAGAGGAGGGACATTTTCACTGTGCCTAAGCAATAATGAAGCTCAAACACATCTAATGAGATTCAGCTGGATACAAAATAGAAAAGGAGCCATAGTAAATGAAACGCTTTATTACTCCACAGAGGGTTGTTGTATTGTTGAAACCTCATTTGTGTCCGTTTTTCTTAATGTTTGGTCGAAATAGTCTGTTGGATTTAGAATCAAATTCTTTGTGCTGTTTGCTTAGTAGAAGTATACTGGTTTAAGATGAACCAAATCCTAGACATTTTTCAAGCTAATTTGTTCAAGCAAATAGGGGTGAATATGATAAGCTGCGTCTTAAATTTAATATCAAATTGACCTTTAGTCAAGTAAGGTAATACAGAGAATTGTAAAAGAAGGAACTAAAATGAGAAGGAAGCTTTTGTAATAGGACTTCTCAAAAATATGGTGCATTGACGTGTTCAGACTGAAAATTGTCACCCCTGTGCACAAATAAAGATTCAGCTTCTTGTTTTTTGTCAAGATTAAATGACACATCTTACCCTAAACTCTACAGCAGGGGTCATCAAATCTGGCCCACTCCTGCAGAGTTTAGCTCTAACCCTAATCAAACACACCTGCGCATGCTAATCAGAGTCGTCAAGATCATTAGACAATCACAGGTGGGTGAGTTTGATCAGGGTTGGAGCTAAACTCTGCAGCAGATCGGCCCTCCAGGGAAAGAGTTGAGGAACCCTGCTCTACAGTAATGATTATAAAGCCCAATCATCTGTCTCATCTAGAAATGTAGGTCTATCTGATACATTTTTCTACAGCAGTCATACTGATACCATAGGACGTTTTTGTGATACGCTTTTGCTAAGTGGAATATTATTTGCGCCCACTTTAATTGACTTCTAGTTTAAGCTTTTACTGGTTTTGTGCTTTTTAGCTAGTTGGCATATTTTGTCATCAAGAATCTCATTGACGAGTTCCAGGTTCGAGTTTAGCTGGTTTAACAGCATTTGTGGCATATTTTGATTAGCTCAGAAAATCGTTTTGACTCATCCCTCAGTTTTTATGCAAAAACCACACTTGCTAGAAAACACTGCCTTTAGTAGTGAGTTAACCGAGCTAGTCTGAGAACAGAAATGTGAAGCTGGTATTTTTTAGCAGGGGTGGACATGTTTTTTTTTTTTGCCAAATTAACTTTTGATTACCAATATAAGAATTAGTTTCCAACCAACAAGTATATTGTTTAAGTCTTCTGGCTATACTTTTAACCCTCATGTGATTGATTGATTTTTTTTTTGTTTTCCAAAATGCTTGTTAATATTATTGCATTGGGCTACAATTTACTGACTTTGCTCACACAGGGAATAACAACTCCAACCCCCTCTGATAATGTATTTTAATGTAGTTTTGTATTTCTCGTTGGAACTGATTGATCGTAGGCCTCGTTGATCTGAACTCATGCACCTGAGTTTAACAAAAAAGACTAAATCCAAGATTTGGTGATAATAAAGCATAATGAGCAATTTACTACCAGTTTTTAGAAAGCTGATCATTTTTCACCAGGAACACCAAATTATATTTTGGATAAATATTCAACATACAGTACAAGAGTTAAAAATATGTATTTTAATGTTTATAGTCTGTATATTTGTATTGTGAGTAACTATATAACCACTATTTCCCCCCCTTTGATTTTAATAACTGATGAATGAATTGAAATTATATCACAAGTGCTGTTGACAGAGTTTAGCTTGTGTAAACGCCAAAACATTTCTTTAATAAATCCTGTATATTCTTTATTTAATTTAGTGCCGTTCAGATGGACCGTTGCAGTGTTTAATGACATGTGCGGCTGTAACTCATTTCTCCATGTCCCCTCCCTTTATTTCTTTCTGTCTCTTCTTTCGTTTCAGGTGGATGTACGTAGCATACCAGTTCTAGCAAAATGGCAAAACTCATATAGCATTAAAGTCATTCTTCAAGAGCTAAGGCGTCTTTTGATGTCCAAAGAGAATATGAAGCTTCCACAACCACCAGAAGGACAGACGTACAGCAATTAATTGTAAATGATTGTTATGACCCTCTGTCTTAAACCTTACTCTCTTAGAAATGTCTTGTAAATCATCAGAAAAATAAAAAACAAAACAAATATTGCTCACTCCACACTCAAACAGTCTCCTCTGCGGGAGCTTGATCGGACATTACTAATAGTTTACCTTGAGAAACAAAGAAAGGAAAACGTCTTTATTGTGTGGCACTATGTTCAATTCTGTTTTAAAGTTACGAGTGCACAAATCTCTCTCTTCCAGTATCATTTACATCGACCACGAGCTTTATGATGGTGAACTGAATCCAGTCAGCATAGACGCAGAAAGAAGGCATGCTAGGTGAGGTTTATACAGATCTGTTCATTAAGTTAAACTAACGGGACACCAAAATAAAAAAAACTAGGATGCATATACAACGGCATGCTTATAAAAAAAAAAGTAAGTTAACTGAGCTTTTTTTTGTGTGTATATCTGAACCCCTCACTGACAATAACGTTAAGGGTCCTAAAAGTGTGCCTGTAGTCTACCAGTAGTATCGCAAAAGGGGTGGGAGCGGTTCTGAACTTACTCTTCTGTTTTGATTTTTAATGTCTGTATTTGACACGTTCGCAGTGTGTTTCAGCGCGTTGTAAACGGATGCTCTGTTCTGTTCTGGAATCAAACCGTGCGCAAGGATCTGTCGGGTGCGTTCAAATATGACTCTCCAGCCTGCTGTCCCGCAGAAATAGGCTGAGATGTTACTGTACGAATAAAACGGTTAACCCTTGCCATTCAGAGATCGTCCGTCTCGCTGTTTTGCATCGTTTGAATGACGCAGCCTTATTTTTACAGTGATAGATTATTTTACACATCGATTCTACCAGTAAACGCTCACATTGATCTCTTATCACTGCAGTGTAACTGAACATAAGTGTGTTGTGATCCGTAACATTTAAATCGCTCATTACATAAGTTTATCTGATGCGTTTGAACATTTCCCACACTGTTGTACGGTGAAAAACGCTTGAAAGGGAGTTTGAGGTCGGGTGTTTTCAGTAGGAATCACCGTTTGTGTCAGTGGTAAGGATTTGCTGTACACTTGCCCTTGCTTAACCACAGTGCTTTACGACTCCACCTGTAACTGCGATGGCATGCTGTTATGTAGCTTTCATTACGCCACCAACTAGTACTTCAGTAATTATAACATTAGAACACTGTTATAATCTTTTAGTGAAGTTAATCATTGAATTCAATTGTAATTCCAGTGAACGGTGGGGGTTTGTTGTGCTGTTCTTCATTTATGCTTCGGTTGGCTATGACCTTTTTCTTGAAGTCTTCATTAGCGAAAACTAATAGGCAGTTATTGTGCAAATTAATATATGTAGTGGCAGTTTTCTTACAGTGTCTATATTTTCAGAGCCACATGAATCACCCTGTAATGCATCTAAGAAACGGTTATTTTTCTCCTCCCTGTTCATTTTTTTTCTCTCTTTTTGTAAAGACATATAATCAAGTTAAGTTGAATTTGTGACACCGGGACTATGTTCAGAATAATAAAACAAACATTGTGGAACACACTTGGTTCTTACTCTGGTTATTTTTTGCAGGGATGCTTGGAGTATTTATGGAATACATATTAAAAAAGCACAGTCCACTACACCAGATTTAGCTTGCTGTTGCAGCAATGCCCTCAGAAGTATGCCTTTCTACCTTACCTAACCCTTCTAGTATGTACACTGAAAATGATTCATTGAATTTACTACATTTGATTTAAGGTAAGTGGTTGCAATCAATGTATTTTAGCTACATTTAAATAAACATATTTAGTTGACTAACTTTCAACTTTTGTATTATTATTTAAATGTAGATAAAATAAATTGTTTGCAACCACTTACCTTAACAATTAGTATTTTATTCAGTGTTTTTTTAAGGTGCTAATATTTATAATATTGAATATTAGTGTAAAGTACTTTAATTGTATATTAGATAAAGTACACCGGTGTATCTCTGAGGGTAGCACCATGATGCACGTGTGTGTGTGTGTGTGTGTGTGTGTGTGTGTGTGTGTGTGTGTGTGTGTGTGTAGTTGTCTAGTTAAATGTACAGCTAACTACATTTGGGACTTGAGGTCGACTGACTGATTATGTGTAGTGAAAATAAAGTGTTTTATGTCAACAAAATGAACCACTTTTATTTCTTAAAGGGATAGTTAACCCAAAAATAAATGTTTATTCATTTACTCTGTCATTCCAAACCCTTAAGACTTTGGTTAAGCCCAAATTAAAAAGCTACATTGAATCGGTTCATCATCCAAAGTGATAATATCTCTTCACAAGACTTTGTATAAACTGCTCAAATTAAAAGGATTCATTTTATGATGCCTTTATTACTTTTTTGTATCTTGCAAAACAAGTTTTGGTCTTCCACTGGAGGGTCGGAAACCTCTGAGGTTTCATTAAAAATATCTTAACTTGTGTTTTGAAGAGTATATAAAGTCGTATGGGTTTGAACAACATGAGGTGAGTGAATGATGACAGAATTTTCATTTTTTTGGTGAACTAAAAATATTTCTTTGTTTTGTGATCCATTCATGAGTGCAGTTTTTAAAAAATCTTTAAACAAAATATAAATTCCTTTTTATTTAATGTCAGCAAGCCCTCTCATTTTTGACCAGCTTTCATATAGAGACACATGATCAAATCGATATGGATAAATTCAAGTCCTGAAGTACTTGTTGAATATTGCTCAGTGTTTGACTGGGAAATGCATCACGCTACATAAGTCCTGCTGTCTCATCCTCATGATTTTAGGCCTTTGGTCCATCATTGGACATGACAGAAGAGACCTGTCTGTCAGTGGAAACATTGTCTCTCATATTCCCTGTCCATTTGTACCGCTGTTGTTGATGAGGAATGTCTAATGAAGGCTATTATAGATGTTTCATCTCTAAGAATAACATCTAGAGAGATTGTAAAGCAATGCCTGAGCGTTCTTTCTCTGTTTTCTTCAGATGTGAATGATGTGTTTTGGGAAAGCTGCTGGTGCATTTTAATCTCGAGTTTTATTGATCTGCCTTTCAGGATCAACGTAACACGTTTGTTCTTTGATTTGTTCCTGCATGCAGACCGAGGTTGAGAAAAACTGTCACATCATAACCTTGCACAGTGCAAAACCCTGCAGGAATTACAATGATCAAACCTGAGCTTTGTCTTTTTAAGCATGTCACAAGGAGGCGCTATATGCACAGCCACGAGGTTCATTCACGAGGAGCTTCTGTGCATGCAGTATCTTCTGCGATCACTAGAGCGCACTGCGATGACCCAGTGCTGCAGCAATGCATTATTTCTATGTTTCCAAAAAGACATGCTTTATTGACCTTGCCGAAGGGAAAGCCGACGACAGAGCGGGAACCAGAGCAGTCGCTCTTGGCCATGTTATGGTGTCTTTGTGTCTCAGGCTGTGTATAATTGGAGCATTATCCTCGACACTTGTAAGCGGTTTGTCTCTGTCCAAGGGGACCTTTCATCCTGAATTAACTGCTACTGAGTCCCTTATTAAAGAAAGAACCTTATGTCTGTCAGATGTTAACTGAATTTCTTTGTCATTAACAGCTTGCATGGCAAGTGTGACCAAGAAGTCATGTGCCTGAATAATTCATTTTCATTGGTGCACGCTGTGACAGAATTGCTTTTAAATGTAAAAAATGGTATTTACACTATACTTTAAAGATTTTATGTAATTTAGTGCATGTTTTTTTGTTAAAAAAATTAAACCCTAAAATTGAGCTTTTCAGTGTGGTCTCAGACCATATCAGCAATATTCAGATATACATGAACTTCATATATTTTTAGCATTATGTAATGGTTTAACAGCTTAATGAAAGTTGTTATAAAACGCAGTTCAGTGCCAAACCGACGGCAAGAGGACTTGTACAGTATCAAACGTTTGCTCAGACTTGCTAATGTGCATGACTGCTCTTTTGTGAGTGTGAGAACCTCTGGCTGATTGAAATCATGTGTGCTTTTCCTCATCTCCCCTGTCGCCTGTTCTCACTCCTGACTGATGAGATGCAGTTGTAAATATCTGCTGGAGACAGTCTGATGTGTGTTTACTCAATGCTCTGCCGAGCTGCAAAGTAAACCATGACATCAAGACTGTGACGTCACAATGGAATAATATGATGCTGCAGGCGTGATGCATGTAAGAACAATAAAGCAGTGCAGAATAAACTTGGTAGCATTGTTAAAATGGATGGATTAAAAATATGAAATAATGTGTTTGTGTAGTTTGGGACAGAACAGTGCTCATAACTTTCATTAAGTCAGAAAACAAACAAATATTTTGCTATGTGTAAATATTAAATGTATTTTAGAAGTTATGTATATATATATATATATATATATATAGTAACTTCTCACAACATTTAAAAACAAATTGTGAATCTGCTTTGAAACAATGTATTGTGAAAAGTGCAATACAAATACATTTTAATTAATGAATTAACTTTCGTTTAGTCCCTTAAGTAATGTGCAAAATATTTTTTTTTCATATAGCAGATAGATAGATTATATAATTCATATAATGCATTTTTTAAATCTGCGTTACCAATATGCTTTTGCCATTTTGTGTGTGTGTGTGTGTGTGTGTGTGTGTGTGTGTGTGTGTGTGTGTGTGTGTGTGTGTGTGTGTGTGTGTGTGTGTGTGTGTGTGTGTGTGTGTGTGTGTGTGTGTGTGTGTGTGTGTGTGCGTGTGTGTGCGCGCTAGTTGTATATTTTCACACGTTTGTTTTCTCAGTGTATTTATGTACACGCACACAGACGCACGCACTTTAAGAACAACAAATGAATGTAAAAAAAAATATACATACATGCATACATACAAATGCATTACATAATGTGTTTTTTATCACAAATATATACCAAATTAATATACTTGTGTAATTTTGTATGCATTTGTACAAACCATCTTGATGTGAATTAATTAGTCTGTTAACATTGCATAATGTCTTTATGCTTAGTTATTATAAAGTTATTATGAAGTGTTGCCCAAAAGTTATTCATCCTGAAGTTTGTCTTTGTCAGTAAATGCAACAAGGCAAAGAAAATATATATTCATGCTGAGGAGAAAGGAGAAGAACAAATAAGCTGTATACGGATCCCATTCCAAGTTATTTATTCAGAGGGCAAAGCCAGCAGACTTTGTGTCTCTGGCTTGTGAGCGCTATTATATTACCGCTGGATGTTTTTAATTACCGCCTATAAATGGAGCAACACAGCCGGCTCAGAGCGCTTCAGTTCTGCTGGTCCCTCCTCGTCCCGGTGGTCTTCCTGTGTGTGTGTTTATGTGATGTAAGCGTTAGAAAGTGTGCTCTTTTTTAGGGAAAAGTGAGCGTTCACGCTGCTGCTGGAAGAGAGGAAATAGCTAATAAAACAAGGGTGAACACAGAGTGAGGGAGAGAAGGGGAAGCAAGGAAAGTGGGACGGGGTGGGAACGGGCCTCTGATTCACTTAATTGCTCTTAAATGAAAAGAGTTTTGGCTTCTTGCGCACTGTGTTTAAGGAGACTTAAACACAATCCCAGATGTACGGCCGCAAAGCGCCACTCTCACTGGCCCTGCAGGCTGGAATCCGTCTCCTGCGCTGGTGCCATCAGTAATAGCACTTGTCGCCAGTAGAATTGCTGTTAATGTCTCTTTTGAAACCTCAAATCTGGTGCCATATATTTTCTGCAGCTGTGTATGTCGAATCAGACTCGGCTACTTACAGTTTGTTTGACCTTATTTTACACACAGGGCCTTTTAAAGCAAAGAGAGTCCGTAAAACTCTTGGTAATCTTCGCTATTAGAATATGAAACATTTTCGGTGTCGATATCAGCAGTTTGTCTTTTGTGAGGCGTGACAGACAAATGGACCGGCACGTCAAGTCAATTCGAAACGCTTTTGATAAAACTCAAGCAAGACTGAGCCATCAAATGACGTTGTGCTGTGCTTTTATCAAAAGCAAGACTGCAGAAACGTGCTGTCGCAAGTCATAAAAGTCATCACGATAACTATGAATGGACTTCTCTGTCATCGTTTAACCACCGTCATGTCAAACCCGTACGACTGATTTTCTTGTAGTGAAACACAAAAGAAGATATGTTGTAGAACACTGGGAAACTAAAAACACTGGACCCCGGGATATTCTACCATTGAACAAGTGTTTATTCAAGGTAACTAACTAAATATATTAACAAACTTTAAAGGGACAGTTCTCCAAAAATGAAAATTTGGCAATAATTTACTCACTGTGATGTTGATCCAGACTTGAATGACTGGAACACAAATGTAGATCTTCTCAAGGACACTGGGAACCAAAAGAACAACATTGGACCCCAAGATATTTTGAAGAACTTGCATGTGCCATTAAACGAAATGTTTTTATTCAGCTAACTAAATATTTGAATTAACCTTAAAGTGATAACTCACCCAAAAATGAATATTTGGTAATCATTTAATCACCTTCATGTTGTTCCAAAATAAGACATTTTAAAGAACGTTGGGAACCAAACAACGACTTTTATTGCACACTAAGAAATTATTAAAGTTAGTAAATCTATTTTAGTCTTTCTACATCAAAATTTCATGTTTGATGTAACGTTACTTGTCATTTCTGGAATTATTTTTATTAAGTAATAGATGAAAAAACGATTAAATGATGACAGAATTAGGTTACGCTTTATTTGCGGTGTCATTGTTACTGTGTGATTATATGTAATTAAGCAACTACATGTAATTTAAGTATTGAGTAATATTAATGAATCACTTGTAACTGTTAAGGTTAGGATGAGGGTCAATTTCATGTAATTATGCACAATTTATTGCTTTTACTTTAGTAAGTGCATGTAACGTCTAACAAGGACACCATGAAATAAAGTGTTACCCAGAATTTTCATTTACAGGTGACCTTTTTTAACTATTGCACAATAAGATTCCCTTCAAACTCTCATGACATGACAGTCAGGACAGTACCGACCTGAACAAGAAAACTGACCGCAGAAGAAGTTTGCATTGATACTTGCCATAGTGCACCTTCTGGCAACTTGTTCCATTCATTTTTTTGTGTGCAAAATTGATGATTGGAACGTAAATTTACCTGGTTGTAGTTTTAAAGTAAACTTAAATATTACACCTCAATGGTGGCGGGTTGTTGTGTTCCAATCCAAGGGATTCCCAGAATGGGACTTCCGGTGCCTCAACAACAGGCCGTTCTTCACGGGCTCCAGTGGAACAGCCGTAAACCTGCAGAGGTCGAGCTAGCGGACAAATGTTGTGGTGACAGGCTGGCTGTAAAGACAGTTGGTCCCTGTTGGTGCTGTTGCGGCACAGGCTGTAGAAGTAGTCCACAGGATGTAGGACAATACCGGGAAGGAAAGAGGAGGCAGTGAGAATAAGGGACATGAACCTGCCAACCTGTGAAGCCCCGATACAGACTATATCCCCGTACATGACTTGAGCATTAGAGCTTCATTGTATGCGTTCCCCTTCCTTTAAGAGGCTAGAGCCTTCTTAACTTCAGTCTTGTTGTGCTGTTTGCTTGCAAAGCCCAAAAAGGCTCGAGTTTGTGCTTTGTTGTGTTATGAAGTGTCAGACCAACATTGGTATAATGTCGGTATATTGCATTTTATGTATCACAACAAAAGGGGTGTTACATTGAAAACGAAATTGGCAACTTTCACTCAGAAATTGCAAATGGCAAAATTCGCAAAATTGACATTTTAAAGTTGAAAGACTGAAATCGAATTCCAATAATCTGTTTTCTTTACAACTTTGAAAAATGATTTACATTGTATGGCAGACATTGGCATTGCCGTTTGCTTCTACAGTCGCTTTTGTGAAGCAATAGTTTAGAAGAGATTTTTCCTTACTTGCCCAGTTTAATAACATTTTATACATTCATGCATTTGGCAGATGCTTTTATCCAAAGTGACTGACATTGAATTCAAGTTTGTATTTTATCCATTCACACATTCCCTAAGAACCTTGGTCTTTCTGATGGATTTTCTGAAGGGTTCTTTTAGTTTTGTTAATACTTTGAACGATTTTATTACATTTCTGTAGACAACACTTCATCTGTCTTTATATCCATTTGGCCTACAAAACCTTACATTTTTTTAAAACTAATTTACACATTCAGGCATGCCATAATTTAACGTTTGTTTGATTAACCTTCTTTTCACTACACCCATTTATGTAAAGTTCAGTTCATGCAATTCCACTTATTTAAACTCAATTTCGAATTCACAAGCCATTTGCTACCTTAAACCAATATTTGTTCTAAAAGTGACTCAAAATATCAAAAATGTTTGCTATCCCCTGACTGGATAAAAAATGATAGTCTATAATTTAAAAATCATAGTCTGTGTCCATCATTTTTATGTGAAATCGGTCAACTACAGCAGCCCAAGATCTGCAGACTGACCCTGACCCTTCTGTAGATTGGAGCAAAAATCTGAAGAAAAAAACAAAACATTGTTTAGTGTATTCCAGCAATTTGCTGGATTTTTTTAAAGGTTGATTGGAAGTTATGCCCCATAAACATCCACAACAGGTGAATCTTTCTAATGGGGCCTTCGAATGATGGCAAGTCATCAAATGTGTGGTTTTTATTGCTGCATCTTGGCTGTATATATCATTAACTGTATTCGATTTCATTCATCGTTCATCTGTCTGTTTACTCTCACAAGACTAATGCATGTCAGTTTTTTGAGAAGGTTTTGGATGACGCTCCTCACCGCTAGTCGCGGCTCAGACGAGAGACAGGATGATTCAGAGGCTCCTGTGGCCTTGAGACGCAGCATAGCTCTGGCATGAGCTCATGTGTGCGGCCAGTCAGCACTGTCCATGTCCAATACAGCGTCATCCAGACGTGTCCATGCAGACTGTGCTCGCTTTACCTCTCGCTTTGCACTCATTCCATTAGGAGGTGTATATAAGGCGAGTATTTCTCTAAAACATTGTTTGGGCAGTGATTTCAACTGAATTCATGACGGGTGACCCATACACTATACTTTTCACCCGTCATCAAGAATGAATTATTTCATATGCATGATTATAATCAGCCATTTTATAAATGAGAGATGTTTACTCTCTGTGCATTTATATTGATTTTATTATTGTTGTTACATTTTATGCATTTAGCAGACACTTTTATCCAAACTGACCTAAATTGCATTCAGGGCCTTATATGTATATTTTGATTTTTAACAAATTGCAAAATAATCAAGTATACAATATTTTATCAGCTCATGCATTACCTGATAATATATATATACGATCAATTAATATTACAATTATATTTCATAATTTTTATTTAATTATAACCAATCTAGGGACCAGAATATCACAGACTTGAGGCCAGTGTTATTTTTTTATTGCTTATATACTATTATAATTTTTATTAATATTAGCTTTTGTTTTTTATTTTCAGTTTTATTTTGAATTTAGTTAAATTTTTTGTAATTTTGTTATGTGTTGTCATTTTTATTAGAGTTTGTTATATTACTATTTAGGTTTAATTTATTTTACATCAGTTTTATTTTTTTTTACATTTTTTCCAGTTAGTTTTTACTATTAGTATTTCCAGTTAGTATTTTAGCGTTTACATTTAGTTTTTATTTTTATATTTTTTGAGTAATTTTAGTGCAACTTAAACTTTAGTTCATCGCCAACATTTCAAAGTTTTTAGTTTTTCATCTTACTTTTTTTTTTTTTTTAAATCAGTAACAAAATGATTATTAGTAGTTTTAGTGTTAGTTGATGATAACAACCCTTTGACTTTTAAGTCAAAACTATATTAGTAATTGCTTAACAACACCCTAGCATCATTGTTTCTTCTGAAAATGTAAAAATATGTTATGTATCAGTTATTCCAGAGTCAACAGCCAAAAGATAACAAAAAGCCACACTGATGCTAAACTCGAGCATGCCAAGCAAACGTTTGTAGTGTTTCTTCCTTATTCTTGCATGGAAGCAAACATGGATTAAAGGCATCTGAAGGTTTCTTGCTCTCCTAACCCAGCTCCGCTCTGACATGAAATGTATCCCTCATAATGCAAACACTGGGAACAGAGGAGCCAGAAATAACCCCTCACACAAGATGTGGAAGCGATTAGCACTGAGTCTGTGTGTGTGTGTGTGTTAAAGGCAGTCGTCGGTCGGCAGAGGGTTATGAGCGACGCCAGCAAGCAGGAGGTGTATGTGTGTGTGTGTGTGTGTGTGGGGGGGGGGGGTCTAGGAGTAGTGGGGGTGTCTGGTTTTGTGCAAAAGAACTCATAAAAGTCACATTTGTTAGTGATGCATGAGGAAGTGAAGGCAGCTTTGGCACATGTGTCTGTGGTGCTAAATTAACTGTTAACACAAATAATCAAAGTGCAGGGCCCATTGAGCACTGGCGCCAGTCGAACAGGAGGAGGGGCCCCGGGCTCCGAGACTGTACCTAAAGCGAGGGCGCTGTGTGCGTCCGTTCCCCTCCACCACTGATCCTGGATCAGATCTGCACTTTGTCTTTTGCCGAATGATATCAGTGTCCCTTCCTGGAAAGGTGGTCGGCCCCGAGCGCCTTTGACTTTCATGGCAGGTGGAGGTCTTTCTCTGTTCTGAGGGACTTTTCACAGGATGGAAGTGCTTTCAAAACAGGGCCGTCTGCACCTCTGTCAGAGGAAAAGCTCCGTCACACTCCTTCTTTCCAGCTATTGTTGCTCCGGGAGCCGCGGCTCGATTTAGACCGTGGCTTTTGTGCTCGCGGGGCTCGGACAGGCACAGGGCGTGGTGTTAGGAAGAGGCGCTCCGAGCGTCGGGTCTTTCTAATCAATGGGGTGTAATTGTGACTCTTCTGAATAACAGATTAGTGCGAATGTTGAGTCAGAAAGCCAACTGTCAGAATGTAGGATGATTACGCAACCAGATTAGCCGAAAATAAAATGAATAATTCCTCTCTGAATGCTGGATGTTTCTTTTTTGTTTCTCTTAAACAATGGCCTGTAAAAGTGTTTTGACAGTTAAACCGTTTAAAAATGTATGACTGCCATCTGCAAAGAGCTTTTTTGCACGCTTTTCATCATCATTTTTCTCAGTGTCTTTTAATCAGCTGGTGTTTTGTTGATTTAGTGAATGTATGAAGTCAGTTCTTCTGAGTTCACACAGGTGTAGTGCATCACATTGAAGAAATAGTTCACTCAAGATGAAAATTTGCTCATCCTCAGGGCATGAGTTTGTTTCTTCATCAGAACAAATTTGGAGAAATGTTGCTCACCAATGGATCCTCTGCAGTGAATGGGTGCCGTCAGAATGAGAGTCCAAACAGCTGATAAAAACATCACAATAATCCACACCACTCCAGTTTATCAATTCATGTCTTATTATGTGAAAAGCTGTGTGTTTGTAAAAACAAATTCATCAAGGCACTTTAACTTTAAAACATCTCATCTGGCCAAAATACAAGTCCAAGATCCATAATGATGCTTCCTCCAGTGAAAAGTACATCACCTGTTGTCCTCTCACATCACAATACACAGACATATTTGTTTACAGCTGTTTTTGCATGTAAACGGTGCTTGATCTGTTCATATTTCTCTCCTAATTCAGACGAGAGTGCTTTTTCACTGGAGAAAGCAATATTATGGATAGAGGACTCATATTTTTGATGGAAGCAATGGTTTGATGTTAAAAACATCTTGAGGGTTTTGTTTGTTATAAGCACACATGCTGATGGACTGGAGTGGTGTGGATTATTGTGATGTTTTTATCAGCTGTTTGGACTCTCATTCTGACGGCACCCATTCACTGCAGAGTGATGTTATACTTTCATGCTATTCTAAGCTTGAAAAGTACTTGTACTCGCAAATTAGCACACATGCTGCTCTATTAATGTCACATTTTTTATGTTCTACATAAATTATGGCCTGACTAGAATCTCTCCTTGTGGACACAATATTTTTGTTCGTCTTTTTAGACTGAAAAACTTGCAAGAGGTCAGATTAGGATGAATGAGTGCATCAGTCATGTCTGAGGGCAGATTTGGGGTCTGGGTCAGTTTCCTGTGCCTGGACGGCCCCACACCTCATTTGTAAAGAGAGCCAAGTGGCTCCAAACCCAGTTAGGCTGTGACATATTAGTCTTTCTGTAGTCTGATTTATTAATGGTATTGACCTATATATCTGGTATTTTGCATAATTTCTTTCCATATAGCTTGTACATATTGAACAGTTTTCTGATAAATTTTACTATTCACTCTCTAAAGGTTTTTTGTTTTGTTTTGTAATGCAACATTGTTATATATGCAACCTTAATCAGTGTAAGTGAAAGTGTATTTGAATGTATTGAATCATCTGTCTGCCTGTCTGTCTGTCTGTCTGTCTGTCTGTCTGTCTGTCTGTCTGTCTGTCTGTCTGTCTGTCTGTCTGTCTGTCTGTCTGTCTGTCTGTCTGTCTGTCTGTCTGTCTGTCTGTCTCTCTCTCTCTCTCTCTCTCTGTCTGTCTGTCTGTCTGTCTCTCTCTCTCTCTCTCTCTCTCTCTCTCTCTCTCTCTCTCTCTCTCTCTCTCTCTCTCTGTCTGTCTGTCTGTCTGTCTGTCTGTCTGTCTCTCTCTCTCTCTCTCTCTCTCTCTCTCTCTCTCTCTCTGTCTGTCTGTCTCTCTGTCTGTCTGTCTGTCTCTCTCTCTCTCTCTCTCTCTCTCTCTCTCTCTCTCTCTCTCTCTCTCTCTCTCTCTCTATCATTTCTGTCTTTCATCTTATACTCATTTTAAACCTTCAAACTAGACTTTCTCAAGTCAACATCAGCCTAGTTTTAAAAACTGTTTGAATTCGAATTACATATTTGATGTTATAATAGCGTATTCCAACCAGAAAACCAAAACTACATTTATGTCATGACAGAATGAAAAGAAGCATGTGCTTGTGCACAAATTTAGTGAATGACTTTATGACATCATAATGGTATTTTGTCCGATCATTTCACCTGTTACCTGTTTTGTTTTTTATATGTCTATTTAGTTTTTAATTTGTTATTTCAGTTTTCATATGAGTAATTTTAGTACTTCGACTTACTTTACTCAAGTCTTTTGTTCTGAAGTTTTGAATCTAATACTGATATTTTTGCATTGATTTAGTTGAGCAGGATGTGTGGGGTTTATATCCTCAGATGTTGTGTTCTCTCTCTGCAGCTCTGGCCAGTAAAAGCAGGTCTTTGGCCGCAGTGCGGTAACAGTGAATTCAGGCACATTGATGTAGAAAGTGAGTTTTAGAACAATGTGCTGAAAAAGGCAAATTATGCTGCAGCGCTCTGTGACATCAGTGCAAAAACAGTTTGGCTCCCCCGATACTCCCCGTTTCCCATGAAGCCTCAGAAAGTGGGCAGCAGTCTGCACTTGTCTGGCGCCACAGTCATCATGCATGTCAGTCATTTGCGAAAGTTTCTGTTTTCCTTAGAGGATGAGCTAAGCTCCTCCTTTAGCCCTAACGATTTATTTTAGGCTCCGCCGTCCAAGACTAAATTCTCCCCCCAAAATACACATACACACACAAGCACACACACACTACCTTCCTTCAAATCAGCGTTTACCTTGGCCTTGTTGTTTCAATGCGAACCAATCGGCTGAGCCGCTGTGTGGAATGTCCCATGAGACTCTGCCTGCTTTCCCAATAGAGCCATTCATTCTGAGGACACAAGCGCAACATCTGGTTTCCATTAATCCTCATACAATAGTTCTCATCCAGCCTCAACACTGCTTACTAGGACAAGTGGGCATCCACAAATGTTTGAAAGTCTCTCTGTTATAGTTATCAGCTGCGATAACCAGTTAAAAGCTTACGAGACCCCCTACATCACCTAACGCTTGAGTGTTAACCTGGTTATAATTGAACGTGACATCTGTTTTAAGAACGATGACCAGAATACTTGTGCTAGTACTGACAGATGTGAAGGAATATTACAGGTGTTGTATGAGAACCTTGGGATGTATTATAAAAGTATTGACACACTTTCAGAAAGACAATGATTTCCATCTGTGAAAGCTTTTAAATGAGATCCAGGAATCTGAGATAGCAACTTCTCTCCTGTTATGACTTCAGATGATATATTATAATTTAGGATTACAGTGCTTTTCGCCACTTTATTAGGTACACCTGTTCAATTGCTTGGTAACACAAATTGCTAATCAGCCAATCACATGGCAGCAACTCAATGCATTTAGGCATCTAGATGTGGTGAAGACGACTTGCTGAAGTTCAAACCGAGCATCAGAATGGGGAAGAAAGGGGATTTAAGTGACTTTGAACGTGGAATGGTTGTTGGTGCCAGACGGGACTGGTCTGAGTATTTCAAAAACTGCTGATCTACTGGGATTTTCACACACAACCATCTCTAGGGTTTACAGAGAATGGTCCGAAAAAGAGAAAATATCCAGTGAGCGGCAGTTGTGTGGATGAAAATGCCTTGTTGATGTCAGAGGTCAGAGGAGAATGGGCAGACTGGTTAGAGATGATAGAAAGGAAACAGTAACTCAAATAACCACTCGTTACAACCAAGATATGCAGAATACCATCTCTGAACACACAACACGTCGAACCCTGAAGCAGATGGGCTCCAGCAGCAGAAGACCACACCGGGTGCCGCTCCTGTCAGCTAAGAACAGGACACGGAGGATACAATTCACACAGGATCACCAAAATTGGACAATAGAAGATTGGAAAAACGTTGCCTGGTCTGATGAGTCTTGATTTCTGCTGCGACATTCAGATGGTAGGGTCAGAATTTGGTGTAAAGAACATGAAAGCATGGATCCATCCTGCCTTGTCTCAACGGTTCAGGCTGGTGGTGGTGGTGTAATGGTGTGGGGGATATTTTCTTGGCACACTTTGGGCACTTAGTACCAATTGAGCATCGTTTAAACGCCACAGCCTACCTGAGTATTGTTGCTGACCATGTCCATCCCTTTATGACTACAGTGTACCCATCTTCTGATGTACTTCCAGCAGGATAATGCACCATGTCACAAAGCTCAAATCATCTCAGACTGGTTTCTTGAACATGACAATGAGTTCACTTTACTCAAATGGCCTCCACAGTCACCAGATCTCAATCCAATAGAGCACCTTTGGGATGTGGTGGAACGGGAGATTCACATCATGGATGTGCAGCGACAAATCTGCAGCAACTGTGTGATGCTATCATGTCAATATGGACCAAAATCTCTGAGGAATGTTTCCAACACCTTGTTGAATCTATGCCACGAAGAATTAAGGCAGTTCTGAAGGCAAAAGGGGGTCCAACCCGGTACTAGCAAGGTGTACCTAATAAAGTGGCCAGTGAGTGTATATGAAATATGTTTTTTTATATAATAATTACATATATTTATCCTATTTTTATTTTATTTAATGTTTTAATTATTTTTAATAATATTCATGAAATATAGGCTTCTGAGTAATATTATGATAATAATTTTCATCATTATTTTTATGTATATTCATATTTTTTTAATGGTTATAAAACAATATTAAAAATATTTTATATACATATATAATATTCATCTCAGCCAATACACAAATTGGCACAAATCATGTTTATTCTTGTTGCAAGTGAACTTGCATGTCTAGAAGTTATATTTTCTGTTATGCTGTGTAGTTTTATTCATATATTTTGTGAATGAGAGTATGTCACACAACCTGTCTGTGTTAGCATCAATATCATTTATCTAATCTACAGAAGAATTTGCACCAGATTCATGTGGAGTTTGATTAGATGCTTGACATCAACAACAAAAGATCACAGAAGATATAACATGTTTAGCTCTGTTTATTATTTTTTTGCATTTAGCGTTGTGTCCCACCAGTTGAAAAGCACAAATGTAATGAAGTAACATCCCTGCTGATGCTGTAATTCACTGCCACGAGACCCAAACAAGTCCCTTATCTGACAGCGATAAACTGACACAGCACATTTAATAACTCATTCTGAAGAGAAAAGGATACATTGATGCGTCTCTGAAGGCATGATTTCTATGCATTTGAATTCATACAGTATGTGAACAAGATACATTTCAGTTTTCTAACTCAGTGGAGCTTCTGGAGTTAAAGCACTACTGAAGAGAAAGAGAATTTGTCTTTGTCTCGCTCAGATTTTCAAAGTTCACAAGTTCTTGCTGAAGTTTCACCTAAAAATGGAAATAGTCTGTAATTGTGAATGAGCACCTGACACTGAGCCGCTGCGAGCTGCATGTCTCTGAAAGGAATCGGTTCGATTTCAGCTCTATGGTGCATGGTCATTACTTGTTCTCGTTTTTATGTCACGTTGTGCCGCTTTGCTCTCACTGTGGCTGATCACATTATAATGACTTTTACTATGTGTGCATTTGTATAAAGGTCAAACAGCCTTGTTACATTACCTGAACGAATCTTCAGGTAAGACTTAGTATTGTATCTTCAGTTTTTATTTGAATAATGTGACTCCCATAGATTATTTCTGGCATGGATGCTTGTTTGTCTATAAAACATTTAATTACATTATCAAACAATATTATCACTGACTTCAGTCTAGCATGAGTTTAAGCACTTTCAAAAAACTCCTGAAGCTGTTTACACTGAAATTAACGTTCGTACATACATCTACAAGATTTCTCGAGAGCGCGCACACTGAACAAAACACCGGTGATTGAGCCGTTGCATTCATAAGCTCAACAGAATCACGTGTTATTGGTTATAATGCGCAACACTGTAAAACCCCATTAAGATGAAATGTGATCCAGCATGAGCAGATCTGGATTTAATGTCACAATAGAAACTTTTCATTTCATTTTTAGATCTAGCTTAAATTTGCAGGGGCATTTTTGTCCCAAGCCACCAATAAATTCAGACCCGTGGCCAGGGGAAGGCTAAGCCTTGCGCAGTATGTGTGTGTGTATATATATATATACAATTTTGATTTATAATCTAAAATGTAGATTTTTGTGAAGTAAATGTGTGTTGCTTGGTCCAAGTCAAGAGTCCAACCTCAAGTCTCTCTGGTGTATTGTTCAGGTCACTCCTTCAGTAGGATTTTCTTTTCCCAGTTTTGTTGTCCAGCATCCAAAAGTCATTCGCATTGCTTAAAGTTTTCTCAGTCGGTTCTGGGAATGATATTCTCGCAGCTCTTATCTTGAGAAGTAAATACACAGCCAGAGATTGTCCAGAAGCCCGTCTGCTGTAACCTCTTTCCTTCTTGAACTCAATCGCTACTTGAGTGTTTTCTCTCTCAGTGCTGTTGAAGGATTGTGATTCCTACTTAAGTGTTTTGGTTTCACAACAACTTCACGTTTTAAAAAGGAACAAGATGTGATAATCAGCCATCGTTGAAGGCTATTGTAAAAAAGGTAGTATTGTGTCTTTAGTTTTTAGTTTAATTATGTGACTCTCAACGATTATTTCTGACACTTTATATTTATAATGTACAATTTGAATAAAGTTTATAGCTACATTTTTGCTCAATGGTTTCTACTAGTGTATTGTCAGGGGGTTGCTAGGGTGTTCTGGGTAGTTGCTAGGCTGTTGAGTGTGTTCTGGCTGGTTGCTAGGTGGTTGTTAGAGTGTTCTGGCTGGTTGCTAGGTGGTTGTTAGAGTGTTCTGGGTGGGTAGAATGCCTTTATAGTGCATATTTCATTGCAAATACTAACAGTTTTTTATTGTAATATATGATACGGATATGCTGTTCCTGTTAGTGGCTGGCAGATGATCTTATTTGCTAACTGTTCTGCAATTGTTATTTATTTAGTGAATGTGTTAAGTGTCTTGACGTGCTGTAAATCATGGGTTAAGAAGATCACCTATTGGAATCTCTGTGAGCTCTTAGCTGTTGACCTTTGACCCCTGAGAATGCTGGTTTACAGCTGGTGCAAGCAACTTTTTTAAAACATCGTTCTATATTTATTTATGTACAACGACACTGTACAAATCATTTTGGCTGTATTTACACTCATATTTATGAATTTAGCATATGCAAAAATTGTTATCCGTGACAAAAATTGTAGTTTGTAATGTAATCGATTACATTATGCATTTTTGGCACAGCTTATCATTGGACAATTTTTGATTATTTTGACATAACATTATTAACAACATGAAGTGCATTAAACATTATACATGAACATTATAAGTCAAGGTTGATGATTTTATGAATCAACGTTATTATGAATAATTTATTGCCATTGTGTGAATAATATGTAATCATGTAAGTAATAAAAATGAACTGTAGTCTGATTACAAGTAGTTTCAAATGTAACATGATCTTATTAGAAGTACTTTATTCGTTGAATCTGATAACGTCATCCAGATGAGATGTAATCAGTTACTATCCAGCGCAGTGTGTGTGTACATGATAGTATAGCTAGTATTCGAAAGGTGTAATTTAACAACATAATCTTTTACTTAGCTTTTTAAGGTATACTTAGCCCACACAAGCACTCGATGGAACACTACATACATCACGGTTACATATCCACAATCCATTACACAAAAACGCAATTACACCGACATCCACATCCACCCCAGACAACATTGGCGCAGTAAATTCCCTTTTTACCATTTCACATCCAGCGCAGTGGAAAGAGATACAGGCGGCCAATTAGTCGTCATGATCTAATGGCCGACCATCACAAAAGAGCACATTTAGCTCTCAATGGCACAATTAGAGAGCTCATGGCGAGCTGTTAAGGTCAGGTTGGTGTGAGAGGCAAGTGTTTTATAGGTCATTTGGGAGCAGGGGCTTGGAGACGGGCTCACAGTGGGGGCCGGCGGAGCGGCTTGTAAATGTGATAGAGTCTGCCGCCAGGGCTGTGCCACACAACAGGCCTGCTTTTCACAGCATGCAGTGTGGAATGCGTGTGTGCTGGGGGTGAAGGGGTGAGGAGAAGTCACAGAAAGGGCAGAGGAGATGTGCAGCTTTACCATCAAAGCCGCCTTTGAACGACTGCTCTGTGCTGTCAGATGATTCTGAGTCACTATCAGGCCCTGCGTAAAGACATTCACCCCCCACAGTCACTCTGGAAATGGGTCTATGTGAATAGTCATGTGTGACAGATCCAGAGTACTTATTTGTGAGCTAATCAGAAAAAAGAAGAATCATGATATTAGAAATGTTCTATGCTCATATTATGTTTTTGATGGCTTTTTGATATCAAGTACAAAAATGGCTACAGCTGGCTGAAATGGTGCTACACAGGTTTTAGGACTGAGAGGTGTAAATTATTGTTATATGAGATGCTGGGCTGATAAAATGAGCATTTTAAGGAAAGTCTAGCTGGATTTGCCAAAGTTGTTCAGGTTAGTGACATCAAATATTTAAATGATATTCAGAGTTTACAGCATGCAGTGTAAACTAGATAACTAGAAACTATTATTCACTTATTATTATTTTTTATTTTTATTTATCATATTTTGTTATTTATGAATCCTTTTGGTAAAACGTTACTTAAAGCCTTTGTATATGTTGCATTAAAAATGCTTTCTAACTTTGGTCACAATTATTTATGAAAACATATAATGCATTACAATGTACATTATGAATAGCTTTACAATGCATAACACTTTTTTTCTTTCGTACTATTAAGTTTGACTTGTTTATAGTGCATGTTTGTTGTGAAGCCAAATATATATTTTTATGAGATGTTTTCAGTTCAGGCAGTTGCTGACCAACACTGCTATGCCAATACTTTATATAATAATACCAAATAATAACCTTGTGGTTGTCAGATAACCATATAACAAATACATTTACCAGATGCTTTTATCCAAAGCGACTTACAGTGCATTCAGGTTATACATATTTTTGTCAGTACATTCTGGGAATCGAACCCACAACCTTTGCGCTGCTAACGCAATGCTCTACCACTAACACTTATAAAGAGTAAAACTAAACAAAGATTGTGATTGATCTCTTCAAATGTCAGTCAGTAACACTCTTAGTAGACAGTTCTTGGTCAAAATAAGCACCAAATTGTCTAGCCTTGATGCCAATGTTATGTGAAACTATCATGACGGCATTACCAGTTTCTTTTAGATTAGTGGAGTACAATGAAATATGAATATGGTAATCATCTAGTAGCATGGTATGAAAGTACGAATCTGATTCCATCACTGTATCACCACAATGCATTTGTTATGGCGCCCAAAACTGTGCAATTCTTTCCTGTTCATCAGTGGCTGTATGCATGGCTTGTTTTACTGCCAGCGCTAAGCAGTGCTACGGATCACGTATGGAAGTAAAAATTCTTGGGATTATCATGGCCAAGGGATAATAACCGGGAGAGGTGTACAATTTGTACGAGCAACAGGGAGTCTGGTTTATGACAGTGCTGCTTTCCTCAAGCTATTACAGTCTGGTTTTACAAGCATATTAATGGAGCATAACTGGATCCTTAGCTGGAGGTAATTGCTATTATTCATGCTGAATAGTTTATTGTTGGGGACTGTTGGTCAGGTAACAAAGCGACATTGTGAGGTGATATATCTATAGATGGGTAACGAGATTAAATCAAGATCACATTACAGTGTTCATTACGATCACAATAATAATCAGAGCCTGTAAAGATATTCTTAATATTGATTTTTGAAAGTCTGATTTCAAGAAAATCCAGAACTAAATGTTTGTAAAGGTAAAGAGATGATTTAAAAACAAATTTTGCTATCCTTTCTATTAACTACTTCAAACTCAAATGATTATCTTCAATAGATTTGATGTCAAGAACCTTGCAAAATGCAACCAAATTCAACAATTTCCACAACTGTGCATCCTTGAGTCCTGGAAAAGGCCAACGAGACTGTCGGATTTAACCAGCATTAGTCATCTTACTGTACAATATTCACCACACCGTCCAGTCTGGACCACAACCAGATCCAGGCCAGATCCTCTCTAACTGCTTTGACACATAATAATATGATTTGTTACATCCACATTCTTACAAATTAAAGTGGCAAAATGGGGGTTTCACAGCAAATGTCATTGAATGTAACTTCAGGTTTCCCAAAGAACATTTTAATAACCTAAAGAACTTTTGTCCACTCTTTTAAAAACAGGTTCTTTATTGGCATCTATGGTTCCACGAATGACCTTTAACATCCAAGAAACCTTTCCTTCCCACCGTGGGTTCTTTATAATGGAACCTGGTGGTTCTTTGGGGAGCCAAAAATGGTTCTGTGGCACCACAGCAAAACTTTCAAACTTTATTGGTTTCAAAATATAAAAGTGTGGAAGAATCATTTTAATTTCTTGGTGTGAAGAACATTTTATAATCCAAAGAATGTTTTTTTTTCAGTATATACACAGTCAGGTCCGTATATATTTGGACACAGGCACAATTTTGTATTATTTTAGCTGCTGACCAAAACATATTCAAGTTGCATTTATATAATGAAATGGGCTTAAAGTGCAAACTCTGAGCTTTAATTTGAGGGTGTTCTCATCAAAATGGGAGGAAAGGTTAAGGAATTACAGCTCTTTAATGTGTACCTCCCTCTTTTTCAAGGGACCATAAGTAATTGGACAATTGGACAGGTTTCATAGACAGGTGTAGGGGTTATTCTTTTGTTATTTCTACATCAATTAAGCAGGTAAAAGGTCTGGAGTTGATTCTAAGTGTGTCATTTGCATCTGGAAGCTGTTGCTGTGAACCCACATCATGCGGTCAAAGGAGTTCTCCATGCAAGTGAAAAAGACAATTGTTAGGCTTCAAAAACAAAACAAATCCATCAGAGAGATAGCAGGAACATTAGGAGTGGCCAACAGTTTGGTCAATTCTGAGGAAAAAAAGAGTGCACTGGTGAGCTCAGCTACATAAAAAGACCTGGACGTCCACGGAGGACAACAGTGGTGGACGATCGGAGGATCCTCTCCATCAACAATCAAGAGAAGACTTCACCAGAGCAAATACAGAGGCTTCACCTCAAGGTGCAAACAAGGCCAGATTAGACTTTACCAAAACACATCTAAAAAAACAGACCACTTCTGGAAATGCATTCTTTGGACGGCTGAAATTAAGATCAAACTGTACCAGAATTACGGGAATAAAAAAGTATGGAGAAGGCTTGGAACAGCTCATGTCCCCAAGCATACAACTCCCTCTGTGAAACATAGAGCAGTGTGATGCATGAGCATGCATGGCTTCCAGTGGCACTGGGTTACTGGTGTTTAGTGATGAAGAAGCAGCCGGATGAATTCTGAAGTGTAGGGATATGGTTCCATGAACATCCTTTAGCATCCATGAAACCTTTCCATCCCACAAAACGTTCTTTATAGTGGAACCTGAAGGTTTTTGGGGAGACAAAAATGGTTCTATGGCATCACTGCAAAACTTTTGAACCTTTATTGACAAAAGTTCTTCAGATCATTAAAATGTTCTTCACATTAAGAATTTTTTTTATTTTAAGAACTTTTCACTGAAAGGTTCTTTGGGGAACCAAAAATGGTGCCATCACTGCAAAATCCTCGATAAGAAGCTTTATTTTTAAGAGTGCAGGTGCTTACAGCATCAGCCGTGCCAGTAGATCTGTCAGTGGAGGAGTTCATTTTAGTACTGATATCTGCTCTTTATCTCTCTCTCAGTTCCTGATGCTTTGATCGGGTTGCCAGCATCAAGAAATCATTCAGTGGTTGGCGATCAGCTTCTTCCACATTCTTCATGTAGTACACCTGCTTCATTCACCATTGGCGTGTAGCAGAACGTCTGATTTATTCATGAAATTCATCAAATGTAGCATATAGGACATAGCTTCAAGCATCACTGCTGCTTCAGACACACTTTTCCAGTATTTACCAAACACTCAATCACATGGTGCAATACACACACACACACACACACACACACACCACACACACACACACACACACACACACACACACACACACACACACACACACACACACACACACACACACACACACACACACACACACACACACACACACTACTGAAGAACATTCCTCTCCGAGCAGTGTGTGAGAGATTTGTGGTGTGGCTGAATGTGTGTATTATATATAGAGTGGAAGAACAGGAAGAATCAGTGTGTTTGTGTGAGTTACGAGGGTCGGGGTGTTGAGATATGCTCCTGAGAGTCTCAGGATAGACACACGGTGTTTGTGTCCTGGAGGGAGAGGGGAGGAGGGCTGTGTGTGTATGGGATGGTTTAGGAGCAGAGGGAAGGCTGGTGGTTTGGTCCAGGAGACTGTAAGTCATTGTGGCCAGCCCTCATGAGCTCTGGGTGGCAGCGATGCTTGAGCCCGAGACATTCATCAACCTGCCCGAGTCTCCCGCCGTACTGGAGCCACACCGGCCGCTCGCGCCGTCAGACACCCCACATCCCCCAGAAACCGTTCTACTCTTACGCTCGCTTCTGCAGATACACTTTTAAAGTCATTTACTCCCCTTTCCTTACTTTCCAGGAAAAGGACAAGGAAAAGGAATGCTTGTGGTTATACTTTCTATTTTTTTCTTTTTCTTGCACTTTTTCTTTTTCATTTTCATTTTTTCACTTCCACTTCCATTCCGTTTCTCTTTTCTTTTAATTGCAAAGTCCTTTCCTGTTTCATTCCATTTCCTTTTTCTTTCATGCCACAATTCCTCTCTTTTCCTTTTTCCTGTACCTTTTCTTTCATTTAGACACTTTCTGCATCTTCATCTTTTTTCCTTTCCTTTTCTTTTTCTTGCATTACTCTTCTTTCATATAAACGCTGTTTATTTTCATTTTTTCTACCTTCTTTTTCCAATTCTAACTTATTTTCATCTCGACACTTTCTTGACCTTCCTCATTTTAGATCTTCCCTTTTCTCTTTTATTTCCATTTCCTGTTAAATTAATTTTCTTTAATTTCCCTATGCATTTTAACTTTCCTTTTCTTCCTCTTTACTCCTATTTCCATTCCATATTAATTTTTTCTCTAAATTTTCTGGATCTTCATCCTTTTCCATCCTCCTTTTTTCATTTTTTTATTTCTATTTATTTTTTCTGTTGGTTTTTCTATTTTCTTTTCCTTTTTATTCCCATTTACTTTTGTTTTCTTATGTCTTTTATTTCATCTCTACATGTTCTACATCTTTAACCTTTTCTATCCTCCTTTACCTTTTTATTTCCATTTCCTTTTGTTTTTCCATTACATTTACATTTATGCATTTAGCAGACGCTTTTATCCAAAGTGACTTACAGTGCATTCTGGTTATACATTTTTTTGTCAGTATGTGTTTCCTGGGAATCGAACCCACAACCTTTTGCGCTGCTAACGCAATGCTCTACCACTGAGCCACAGGAACACACCACTTTCACACACCTTTTTTATTTGCATTCCCTTTTCCTATTCATTTTCTTTTCTCTTCTTTCCATTCACCTTTGCCTTTCCTTAATCTTCAGCCTTTTTTGTCTCTCTCTCATGTCTCTTTGCTCACACCATCTCTCTCTCTCTCTCTCTCTCTCTCTCTCTCTCTCTCTCTCTCTCTCTCTCTCTCTCTCTCTCTCTCTCTCTCTCTCTCTCTCTCTCTCTCTCTCTCTCTCTCTCTCTCTCTCTCTCTCTCTCTCTCTCTCTCTCTCTCTCTCTCTCTCTCTCTCTCTCTCTCACTCACACAGGCTGTCAGAGGCCCCGCAGGAGACAGACTCGGGTCAGTGAAAATAATCAGCTTGCTGACGCCTGGGTCGGTTACTCACATACTCACACAGCCCCAAATATGTACGATGGAGAACAGGGATCCCACAGGAAGTTGGCGACACAGTTCTCCAACCACACTCTGAGGACGGGGTTTGAGCTGCGGCAGTCCACACGCACCATTGCTGTATTCATTTATAGCACATTCATGGGCTACAAAAACATGAATTTCCATGCATAAATATTCAGAGAGAGACTTTGCATGTACAGTAGACTAAGTAGACTGTATATATGGGCAAGTGTGTGTGTGTGTGTGTGTGTGCGAACGCAGATGCTGTTTCTTCATACATTCCAGCCCACTCATTTTCCCAGGCTTTGAGTCAATCCGAGTAAGTGCTCTTATCGCAGAGCCAGACGCACGCTAACTCTCTCACACACTCGCACCATCAGACACACGCAGAATCCTAATTCTGCAACTCTGACTCAACTCCCATAATTATATCTGGTGTGCTTCCATATTCGACAGGTTCTGAGCATCCACTGCTCTGCAGACGTCACCGGTCGAATGAGTAAGGTCAAGCTTAACCTTCTCCTTGAAAAGTTTATCTAAGATCAGCAGAATTCTTTCTCAACCTTTCCAGCTCTCCCCGCCATTGACGCATGGCCCATTTCTTGGTCAATTCGAAGTCTCTAGTGTGTTTATAGATGTGTTGAAACATCCGAGCGCTCTCATTCCCTCTATTTATTGTCTTGTTTGAAAGAGAACATTTGTTTTTTCTCTGTCTCTCGCTCTTTCACCCTGATCTGTCCCTGAGGTTCGTCTGGAGTTAACAGAATTTGGATCTGCACAAGTGTGTGAGGTTACTAAATGAACGAGACGCTAAAATTTCATGCGCTGATGAACGATTTACATTTGGAAGTGGGTGTTGAAAGTCCTAAGAATTGACTGGTCACACTTTGAGTATTTTTCTATACATGAGTAAAGGCGTAAATCTTGTATGAAATAATTCTGGAATATAAATATTCATGATTCTTAGCTATTAAGCACCCTTACAGAAATTGTATTGTATAATGTGTGATATGATATTATCACCATGTTATTGAATGATTGCCATTCATCTCCCATGGTAGGCTTATATTTATGCATGTATGGTGTTTTAGGGCTAAATTTCTGCGGTAGTACATGGTACATTTTTGTGAGTATAAATATATTAATAGGCTACCATAATGCTTTAATATTTATTTATTTGTAAAATTATGTAATTTCATATACATCAAAGCATCACGTAACACCCGGTTATACCATGGTACTACTATAGTAGTTTTTGTAAGGACCTATAATCAGCCCATTTTATGAGTTCCTGTGCTATCACAAATACCACGATGATGTGTGCAAATACTACAGTAAACCATGTTCCTTTTGCAAGTGATTTATGCTGCTTTGTGGTACACAGTTTTCCCTCAGACTCCTTCTGAAAATGTTCCTTGGCTCCTGGTTTTTGATTCCGCCTCCGCGTCAGCGCCGTCCACAAAGCCTCTCGGGATCTCCATCGTCCAAACTTCCCGCAGAGGGGCCGGGCCCTCTCGATCAGTGCCCCGCAGATTGACGAGCCCTCAGATGCCGATTTACTGTATATGTCAGCCACACTGGAGCCTCGGCACATCTGGAGTCTACTAGAGCGAGAGAGAGAGAGAGAGAGAGTGAGTGAGAGAAGGAGATTTAAGGTGGAAGTAAGGAAGGGAGGGGGGGGGTGCTTTGGCTAAAACAAGTGTAGCACACCACAGTCGATGAAAGGAGCTCCCCAAACCTCTCTTTCCATTTCCATTCCTCCCTCTTCCCTCGGAGTTTGTGGAAACGGGGCCGTGTGGACGGATACTGCTCGTCTGCAATCTGCTTCCCTTGATAAAAATCTCACCTTTCAAAGTCTGAAGCATACTCCTTCAGCCGCGTCAGGCGTCCAGACGTGCGTGACATAAAAGTAAAAAGCCTCGTCATGACGGAATAGTCTGCATGAACTGGTGACAGATTCAAGTGTCAGCACAGTGGTATGATGTGATTCTCTTGCGATATGATACCTTATGGAATATTTGAGCTAAGCAATGAATCACTACTTTAAAAAGATGTTAAATCACACTTTCAGACAAGTCACACCTATGGCCACATCTGCTTTCTTTCTTTCTCTCTTCTCTCTTTCTCTCTCTCTCTCTCTCTCTCTCTCTCTCTATATATATATAGGCCTATGATGGATTGCAGGTAGGTCTCTTGAAGCATCTTGGAGACATTGCCACAGTTCTTCTGGATTTAGTCTGTCTCAGTTTGTTCTGTTTCTGTTCCAGACAGACTGAATGATGATGAGATCAGATCTCAGTGTGGAGCACTGGCTGTTGTCAGACTCGTGCAAACAAAAATCTCACTGGATTATTACAATTGTTGGCAAAATGAATGTTTGGAAATGTAGTGATATTTTTTTTTATATAGCGTTCTAATAGATTGGCCACCACTGTATATACATATTATATCATTTATTCAGCATAAAATACATGTAATAATTAAAGGGGTCATATGATGCTGTTTTAAAGATCATTATTTTGTGTATTTGATGTAACAGAATATGTTGGCATGCTTTAATGTTCAAAAAACACATTATTTTTCAAATACTGTACATTATTGTAGTTCCTCTATGCCCCGCCTCTCTCAAACGTCGTTTTCTACAAAGCCCTCCTTTCGACAAGCACAGTCTGCTCTGATTGGCCAACTGACACAGTGCATTATGATTGGCCGAACACCACAAGCGCGCGTCGGAAATGTAACGCCCCTTACCATAATCGTGAGCTTCAGCTTTCAAAGTAAATATAAAGACAGTTAATGTCGTTAGTTTTACCATCAGTTCAAACCCGAGAGGGGAACAGAGTCACGTGACAGACACAGTGATGATGCTTGTATGTGTTTGCACACACGCCACAGTTAAGACAGCTGACACCACTGTGATGTGACCCTCTCTCTCTCTCTCTCTCACACACACACACACACGACACGTTACTCTACACTGCGCAAAACTAATAACAAAACATACTTACAGTCGTTGATTCAGAAGCGCCAGATTGTCATAGCAAAGTCGAAATTGACCCTTTTTTTATAGCCTTTGTGCACAGCCAGTCGTGTACTCTCCTAGGTTCACAAAACTGTCGTCCATTAAATGCGTTGCACAAATTCGAACATTTGGATTGTGCTGTTCATTTGTAAATAAATCTTAACCAATTAATCCTAATTGGATCTACTTTCTGAAGGCCAAATAAAGTGCTTTTGCTTTCGCCTAGAAACACAGCGTCTCCCTGACACGGCTGCATCAACACTACTGCGCTTACTGAAACCACGCCTTCTTTCGTTGCGTGAACATTTGGGCTGCATTATGCAAATATTTCCACATCGTGACATAGACATGTGGGGGTGTGTTTGAATGAGGCGTTTTAGCCCGGTCTGGACCAGCCTTCTCTTTTAGATAGAACAAATCCTTTTGTGGGGACTTTGAGTTTTGTAACTCTGCAGATCTTATACATGCACAAACAGCTACATAACACACTAAAGAAAAGAAAAATAAGAAATCGCATCATATGATCCCTTTAAGTAAACAGCATGAATTAAATTGTGACACTGTTTTACATTGACATGCCTGAAAACATTGCAGAGTTTACCTAAAGTCATGCTATTTATGTAATTATTCATTTTTTTAATGCTGATTCATTTTGATTATTCTTTAATAGTGATTTGTGAAAGTTCTTTCTTGAGCAAGCAAAGCATATGCATGCATATGCATAAGTTTATTTAAATGTTGTGAAGTAGCACATTCAAATTTGCATTTGCATTTAAAAAATTTGCACTTCTTTAACCCATAATGCATTGAGTTTTACACAAGATATTTGCACACTTTTTCATATGAACTGTGCAATTTAATACATTTTCTTTCTGGAAAGATGATTTCAACTTCAATGACCAGTGGGCTTGTATCTAGAAAAAGCCTATGTAAAGATTAAGATAATAATGGGTTTTGCCCACCGGTCACTCAAGCTGCCATGTGCATTTCTGAGTAAACGCCCAGAAATTGCAGCATGAATTAAATGTGACATTTTATCCAGCAAGTTGTCAAAATCTCTTTCTAAAGTCTGCTTTGAGGCTTAAAGACATTAAGGCACAATTTTTGAAACATGTTTTTAAAAAAAAAATGCTGTGCACATAAAAATGACTCGACCTGACCTAAAGTTGCGTAATTGTATGCTAGATGTTTTTAAAGCATTTACAGTCACCCAGAAAGCACACATGGAAAAAAGTGGGGGAGAAATTGGCAGCTTTAATGGCCTGCAGGCCTAAATGAGTGAAGGTTTGATTTTCTTCTGTATTAATTTTCCTTCAGCATAAGTGCACATTTAAAAATAAAGGTTCCAGTTAGAACAAAAAAAGGAAGTTGCGTAAACATCTTTTTGTTCTATTATCCATGCTTTAATGACATGAAATCCAATACGCCAATGTAAAAACCCTAATGAAACATCATTTTGAGAACGTAAATTATTCTTTGCTGAATTTAAATTTTAATAAGTGCCCACCAGCTATGAAATCTGTAGCATTAAATAATACATGAATAATGTATTGATGCATTCACAATTCATGAAGTAACTTTAAAAGTCGAGTCGCTAAAGGAAATCCGAAAATCTCCATGCGCCAAACACCATGCTGAGAAGCGCCGGAGGCTTCTAATGGTTATTTCTAAAACGACTTCTAAAAACTGCTGGTGAGCGAGAGAGCGAGAGGTCTAAAGTGTCAAGGAATTCATTGTCTGTTCTCCACCTGCTATTATTCTGCACCCAATCAACCTGCTAGCCAGGCTGGAGCCGCTGGCCATCTGGAAACGTTGCTGTGTTTATAAACTTGGCAGGGCCGCGCACTGTGGGGCTTGACCTCCCACACAAATCTGGAAACAATTAGAGCAAGACAGACCGACCTGGAGCCGAGAATACATCTCGCTGACTGCGGCGGGGACATTAGTGCCTTGTTAAAGAAATCACAGACTTACACGTAGCCATAAATGCACATGTACACAAATGCAATCTCATATTCTGTTCAGTATTAAATAGGGAAGGGATTTATGCTAACAGGACATAAATTGAGCAAAAATGTATTTGGGAGTGTTTTTGATTTATATAACAAATGTCAAAACAAGTGGCATTTTTTTTCAAGCAATATAACGCACCTTTCAAGTTATGAAACAAAAGATGCATTGTTAAGTATAAAGAGAAATGTATTTTGTTAAATGTTAGTGCAACATGTTTATAGTTTATATGGTTGCTCTGCTGATTTAAAGTCAGTGAGAAAATAATGGTTTGATAAGTGTGACTAAATTAACATTTGCATGTAATATTTGCTGAAATGTACTCACCCTCAGGCCATCTAAGATGTAGATGAGTTTTTTTCTTCATCTAAACAGATTTGGAGAAATGTATCACTTTCAATCTGCAGTGAATGGGTGCCGTCAGAATGAGAGTCCAAACAGCTGATAAAAACATCACAATAATCCACAAGTAATCCACACCACTCCAGTTCATCAATTAACGTGGAAAAGCTGTATGTTTGAAAGAAACAAGTCTTCCGTTAAGGTATTTTTAACTGTAAACCACCGCTTATAGTCCATAATCCATAATAATGTTTCCTCCAGTGGAAAAGTCCATCCCCCGTTGTCTCCTCACATTAAAATACACAGACTTATTTGTTTAGAACTGTTTTGTAATGTCTTTGCTTGTAAATGGTGCTTGATCTGTGCATATTTCTCTCTTGATTTAGACGGGATGATATTTTTGACTGGAGAAAGCAATATTTGGTTTGAAGGTTTGAAGTTAAAAACGTCTTCATAATATAATAGTTTTTTTTACAAACACAGCTTTTTGCTTCCCAAGACATTAGCTGATGGACTGGAGACATGTGGATTATTGTGATGTTTTATCAGCTGTTTGGACTCTCATTCTGACGGCACCCATTCACTGAAGAGGTTCCAGCATGGAATGCTTAATTTCTTCATTTGAGGAAGAAAAAAACATATCTTTTATACATTTTCAGCAAATTTATTTTTGTGTGAACTACCTTTAAGTGTTCAAACGCTTTCTAAGGCTGCTGTGTATCTCTCTCTGTCTCGTATGCTCTCACAGCTGGATTGTTCCAGTATTGGCAAGGTCGATTGCAGACTCAGTAACTTCCCCCTTTCTGATATCATGCCATACAGGAAGTGCACCATTCAGAAAACCCCATCAGTCTTCCTGGCGACTGCTCTTTCACTTGTGAGGGAATCTACATCTCGTAATCGCTTGTAAATAAGGATTCGGTCCAAAATAGGGCAAAGAAATATACGGTTTTAAGAATAGGGTTTAGTTTATGGTTCAGACTAGGGCTGGATAGCAAATATTCACAATGCATTCACAGTATTTTAATGTGCCTTTTATTTGACCATTAAGTTTCCTAAGGACTGTATGATTACACTAGATTTGCGTTCCCTCCTCGTCTTGCAGGTTTAACACCATTAAGAGTATTTTTAGGAGCAATGGCTCTCATTTAAATGCAACTAGTAAAATGGTCTTAGACCATTAGGTACATTCAGAATGACATTGATTCAGTTGCTGGAGGTTTGCAGAGGCTCTGAACTCATTTGCATGAAGTGTATCTTTGCTAATTCTAATGCTAATGTTGCCAGAAATCGTCAGCTCTCGTTATAAATTAATCACTTTGGGTTGCAAAGCACAGCAAATCACTGTCAGTGGGCTCTAGTAAGTTTAATTCACTTCTATCAAGTTCTTCAAACAGTCCTTTTTATGGATTAAAAACTCTTATAAACATTAATGTGTTCAAATGTTAGGGTCAGTTTTTGAAAGAATAAAACATACAGTAAAAAAATTTGAAAATGTATTGGAATTCAAAATAACTATTTTATATTGTAATATATTTTAAAATGTAATTTATTTCTATGATCAAAGCTGAATTTTCAGCATCATTACTCCAGTGTCACATGATCCTTCAGAAATCCTAATATGATGATTTGCTGCTCAAGAAACATTTCTTATTATTAAAACAGCTTGATATTTTTCTAGAAACCTTGATACATTCGTTTTTTTAAATAAGTTTAAATAACAGCATTTAATTGCAATATACATTTTTTTGTAACAAAATATCTTTACTGACAATTCTTATTAATTTAATGCATTGTAACTAAAAATAACATTTAGAATCGTGCACGCACGCACGCACGCACGCACGCACACGCACGCACGCACACACACACACACACACACACACACACACACACAGGTAAATATTGCTATATTTAGTACAATACTAGTTCTAAAAATACAACCATTCTTTGTGGAATAAACATTAAAAATATCAATATTTTGTATATTTATTATAGTAAAAAAATGTATTCCACATATTCCACATAGAATTGTTCATGTATCTCAATATGTGTTTATATATAAAATACCTAAAAATATATTGCTATTTAGAGTAATAATACCCTTATCATTTATAATACCCTATAATTTTAATTATAAACAAATTATAACTACTTTTTATTTATTTAAGGAGATTGTGTTGTGTGTGGAGATTGTTGTGACCCGCTGCAGGCCTTTTGTATTCAAGATATTGATTATCATTTAGTTGATCTGTTTTTCTGTTTAGATTTTTAGAAAACTGTTTAAATCTTCGCTCATTGTCTCGATTCATGTGATGTAGGCGCCGGGATCACTGTGATTTGATTCGGAGTCTGACTGCAGGACATGTAGGTAATAGGAAACACTCTGTCTTTTGTCCAGACAGAACCGTTACTCTAAAGGTCACTGTGACGTCATCAAAACCCAGCCACAAACAAAAACATACATCTACATTCCTGATGATTTGGTTTCATCATCTTTGTCATGTGAAGTGGTGAGGTGTGTTTTAGCGGAAGCGTCGGTGTGTGTGTGTGTGTTTCAGTGGTGACAGGCCGAGTCCGGCCCCGTCTGTCCAGGGCGCCGGAGGTTAACGTGTGTGTGAAATGGCAGAGGAAGTGTGCCATTCCTGCTTCCTCCCAGCAGCCCTGATGGAATGTCATTTGGAGTCTTCCACTAAAGCTCAAATGCTGTCAGGTCGTACTATTGTCTGGAAAGCTGTTGACCGTAGCTTTCTCTCTTCCTCTCGTCTTTATGAGACGGTGTGTCCTCTCTGAGTGGCTCCATTTGTCAGTTCTGTCCCACTGTGAACTAGATGATGTAGTCTATATTTGTGTGTTTTGTTTGTTTTTTTTTTTTGCTAAGGGAGCATCATCTAAGTATTTTGAACCCTGAGACAGACATGAATGATTCCTCAAATCATGTGTCTTGTTGTTGTGTTTCTGTTTTTATTTATTTTCATCTAGCATACAAAAGTAAAAAAAAACATTAAATATGAAAAAATCACATCGACTTACAGTCTTGTTGCTTTTGATTTTCTGACTTTGACTGACTATTTCAGTCTCACAGTCAAAGAAATCTCAGACCTACAGTGAAAGAGAAACCCAGCCATATCTAGAGACAATTTGTATTGCATTAATTTATGTACAATTATATTAATATATGAAATAATATATATCTACTATACATATACTGTATGAGTGAATATGATGCATACTTTTTTTAAACCAAAAATGTGGAAAATATTTTTAGAAAATTTTCAATTTCATCATTTCAAAAGTAATTAAAAAAGTATTAAATGAGACACAGTTTGTATATGTATATATTTAATTTTATGTATACATATTTGTACAAATGTAATGTATAAATTTATGTGTGTGTGTGTGTGTGTGTGTGTGTGTGTGTGTGTGTGTGTGTGTGTGTGTGTGTGTGTGTGTGTGTGTGTGTGTGTGTGTGTGTGTGTGTGTGTGTGTGTGTGTGTGTGTGTGTGTGTGTGTGTGTGTGTGTGTGTGTGTGTGTGTGTGTGTGTGTGTGTGTGTGTGTGTGTGTGTGTGTGTGTGTGTGTGTGTGTGTGTGTGTGTGTGTGTGTGTGTGTGTGTGTGTGTGAACGGTTCTTGCACAGACCAGGTTTATTCTTTCACAGGTGCACCACATCACTACACCAGGTGGTGGCAACAAGACACAATATCTCACACACCTATGCACATCACACTCGCACACACAGATCACACTATTTAACTTGTGCATTCTCCAGCACACAGCTAGAAACACACACACACACACACACACACACACACACACACACACACACACACACACACACACACACACACACACACTTACACGGGGAGTCTTACAACCTAATTTAAAATTTTCATGCATTCATGTAAAGTCTTAAATTTGTCTATAATATAACAAATCCTACAAATAAAGCAATCAGTAGCTGAATTAATATCTTTGGTACTATATAAACAAAAAGTCTATGGAGATCGTCGGTTTCAGATGTCACTTGGATATTAAGGCTAGGAATGTTTCTGTAAAGATAAGCAAACACAGTGATTTCACTCGGCTCAGTCATTTCTCAGTAGATGCTCTCAGATAGAATCTCTGCCTGAGGCTATAAGGAACATCTCTAGGAGCTGAGGAATGCACACGGCTCCTTACATTCAAGTGTAAGGTGACTAGCTAGGGTGTGTTCCCGCTCTCCAGCGCTCTGTCTCTGCTCTGTTTTTCATCTCTCTCGTGTCATGTGTTGTGTAAGGGAGTGTTTCTGGAGAGCTTGAACGAGCAGGTGGTTTGGATTGTCTGGACAGGTGTTATCTCCTGTCTGTAATGCCGTGAGCCGGGCCGACTGAGTTATCTGAGGCGTTCGGACCCCAGCTGGTCAGCAGTCGACCCGGAGTTGAAGTATAGAATGCTTAGACACATTTCTTGTGAATGACCTTTTGGCTTAAGAGGATTTTTTTTGTACTTTTTTTTTTTACATAAAATATTCCTGCTTAATATGCAGTGACAACTATATAAGACAGATTCCTCTCAAATATGTAAAAAATATGATTTTCATATTATTATTCAATATTTTATTCAATATTTATAGATTTTTAAATATACATACAATTTATATTTATATTTTATTTAATATATTTATGAATTATTATTTAATAAAAATTTATATTTTTTTTTTTTAGATTTTTATTTAATACATTTTTAAAATGCACCCATTTACTACTTGTAAACATGTGACATTTATATTTTATAGTTATATAGAAAGTAATATGAATAATATTTAATAATATCATTATTAGAATTATTACAAATAAATATAATTAAATGTGTGTTATTTTAGTATTATTTATATACTAATATAGTATTTATTCATAATTTGAATGAGCTTTTTTATATTTTAGTAATTTATTGTGTATTGTATAAACACTAATTTATTGTATATTGTAGTAATTTAGCGCTTTTGTCATTTTTTATGATTAAAAAAAATATTTCTATTTAACTTTTATTCATTTTTTTTAGTTTGAGTAATTTTATTACTTCTAATACAACTTGCTTTATTTCAGTTACTTGGCATGGCAATATTTCCTGTTTTGTTTTATTTAGGTTTTCTAGGTTTACGTTTTTCATATTATATTATATTATATATTATTTTGTTATTTTGTTAATATATTATTTTTAATTAGTTTTAATTTCAGTTTTAGTTAACAATAACAACACTGATATACAACACTGCTGATTATATATAGGCTCTTTAATATCTTCTTATAGCCAAGAAATAAACAAAAGAGTACGTTTTTGGCCACACATACGATAATCATTTTCTACAAAGTAATTAAGTGGCTTTTATCAGTGTTAGACGACAGCCTTGACATGCATGCGCACAGCGTTTGACATTCTCCTTCCTATCACCCTCTCATTCATTCACTCCTTCTCTCAAACACACACACACACACACACACACACACACACACACACACACACACACACACACACACACACACACACACACACACACACACACACACACACACACACACACACACACACACACACACACACACACACACACACACACACACACACACACACACACACACACACACACACACACACACACACACACACACACACACACACACACACACTCCCTCTCTCAGCTATCTAACAGGTGCATGTCTTCATGTGTCGTGAATCTATGTCTGGAACAGAGAAGTGTTTTGTAGCCTGAACAGCCCATTCGCTGTGTCCCGGCCTTGGTGCAATGGCACTGCCCCAGTGGCTTGTGGGAGGTTTTTTTGGCCAGGAGAGACAGATATGACTCTGATGAGCGTGTTTTAACTTGCGGTGAGCATGGTGCTCTGCGCTGAGGAATGCAGGGGCTTGTGTGTGTGTGTGTGTGTGTGTGTGTGTGTGTGTGTGTGTGTGTGTGTGTGTGTGTGTGTGTGTGTGTGTGTGTGTGTGTGTGTGTGTGTGTGTGTGTGCGTGCGTGCGTGCGTGCGTGCGTGCGTGCGTGCGTGCGTGCGTGCGTGCGTGCGTGCGTGCGTGCGTGCGTGCGTGTGTTATCCTGGCCTCGCGTTGCTCTGTCATTAGAGACCAGCTCTGACGCTGAGGTGTGAGAGAAACACATGGCAGAGAGTTTGATCTGAGATATGCTGCATGGGTGTGGCTTTAATGTGTAGCTGTAGTATTTCTAACTGTTTCTAATTATTACTCCTTTGTATATATTAGATTCCATCTCTATTCCATTCAGTGCTTCAAAAAAGTGTTTAGTCATTTAAAGCACAGTTGAAGAGTATGAATGTCATCGCATCAGACAGCAAAACAGTAAAGCTAGTGGCCTTTATTTGACGATATCACACTCAAGCAAAGCATAAAAAATGTGAGCGAAATGGTTCTTAAGTGTCATTTTATTGATTTTGTTCACATAATATTATGCATTTTATCTCATAATGGCACTTTATCCTCACAAGTTTCGATTTATTATTTGATGTTGAATTATGACCATTCTCAAAAAACAGGGGCTTTTGATTGATTTGATGAATGGGGGTCTTAGAAAGTGATGATTATCTCGCTGAAAATGTGCTTCTCCACCCGCAGGTGTAACGATTGCTACATCCTTGCTTTCACAATTTGAAATGATACCTGATTAGTTCATTGAGTGTTTATCTGTCAGACTTCTTCTCACAGACTGATGTGGATCTGTCGTAATCAGCAGCATTTCCCACCCAGGGCTCTGTAGCAGCTTGTGTATAGCTTAAAGGTAAAGGCTCCTAAAGTTAATTGTTACTGACAAGGACAGTCCCTCGAGGTAAAATGCCTCGTTCGTGGGAACAATGGCCAGGAAAAGCCTTTGGTGTGTTTAGTTTGACCTATTGACAAAAATGCCTAGCTCAGGCAAAACACAATAGATAAAATGTCATTTGCTTGAAAAATGCCATATATTTGATTTATTTGAGAGTGTCCTTGTGGTATACAAGTCAGGTGTTAGCAG